>JARHVA010005518.1:102500-207500 GCA_037957365.1 Torreya grandis
TCACCTTAGTAAAGAGCTATGTATAACATGGTTTGATAAAGTTATCATGATGTAACACACATTCAAATTTTATTTTATAATAAGGTTATAAGGTCATCAAGTCCAAATAGGAAGTTTAAAGCCTCTAGAGTACTAAAAAAAAGATAAGTGAATGTTTATAAACCAAAGATAACGAAGATGAGTCATGATCAATCTAGAATCTCAAGTGGACTATTTATTATGATAGAGCATGCTTAAATTTTGAAATTAATTCAGGAATACCCATTGTTATCCCACATTTATGATAAAATAAATGATGAAGAGATCAAACCTATAATGCAAATCAAGCCTAAAATGTTAATGAAGGACATTCAGTCAGATGAAAGCATGGATATTTGGGAATATCTTAAACTTGTAATGTTTTTGTGATCTATAAGAATTAGTGAGCCTATTAAGCTTCATGGAAACTCTATATAAGTAGTAGAATCATGATGGATTCCTAGTTTGAGGGGGAGATATTTATGTTTGTGATTGAGTTTGATCTGCATTGAGAAGTGGTCTTCTAATCAAAATTCATCTGAATGAGGTATTCTTAGAGTAAGGGGGAGTTTATTACATTAATGATTAATATTTTATATCTTGAGATCCTATAGTAAGAAGTTTTGGTCATGGTAGTATATTTAGGTGTGAATCCAGATGATAGTTAAGCAAAACCCTTTGTCATTAATGTCAAAGGGGGACAATGTCCAAGAACGGAGTTTGACCATCTTGGGGAAATGAAAGAGAGCACATTAAATAATTATTTTCCATCAATGACAAAAGGGTATTTTATCGATAAGTGTTGTAATTTATTTCAAGTTTAATATTTATGTCATTGATGTCAAGAATAAGGTTGATATTGGCGATGTCAAAGTGTAAACGAATAGTGAGTAGTCAGTGAGATATAAACCATGTGACTTGAGACAATTTGAAGGAAACTTGATCTCTTTCAATTAAGAGAGAATTTAAAGGTGACCTAATTATTTATCTAAGGATAATGTTAGCATTTAATATATATTGATGACTTTCAATATTGTCACAAAGAGGTTTTGATGATCAAGTCAAGGTAAGCTTGTTTTGAGCACTAGGTGTCTTGAGAAGCCTAGTCATAACAAGCTTAGTCATATCATAGGCATATACATGATGACCATAATGAAATATTTATAGAGGTATGATATTGTATAAATAAAATTAAAGGCATGATATCCAAGTATAAAACCATTAAGTAGTGTTTTCAAGATCAGTTGTCAAATCTTGAAGTGTTTAAGAAGCCCAGTCATGACACTAATGATACCATAAAATAACCTTGTGAGAGGGTCTGAGCATGGTGGGCTAATAGGATAGATGCAAAAAGGCATAATATGTATTATAGGGTCATTTTATTATACATATGAGGTATTGGATCATTTAGGTTTGTTTTTAGGTGAGCCTAGAAGTGTAGGACCTATAGACCTAAAATGCAACTAGAGTAGTTCTAGACCCTCCTTGACCGAATGAGGTACCATGAAGTGTTATAAAGGCCTATGAAGGATTAAAAGAAGTTTTAGAGAATTTGAGATGTTTATTGTGCATGTGAGTGATGTGGTGATTGCATTGAAAGAGGCATGAAGGTTAGTTTCAAGGCCTCATGTGACTTGAAGGCCAAATGACTAGAAAGTAAAGATAGAGATGGTGGCCAGATGGGGTATTAGGGTCAATTTACAAGGAAATAGTAAGCATGGGTGCATTTAAAAATTTATTTCATGATTTTTTAAGTTTGATGACTAATTATAAGGTAAAATATTATAATAAAATCCATGGAATGTGGTTTTAATGTTTCCTCTATGCATAGAATGAAGGATTCTCAACCCGATAAAAAGTTTCAAATACTCATTGGCATGTGTAACCTATGAATGAGAACCTAATACATTAATTTTAAATGAGAAAGGAACTTATATAAATGTTCCAATCATTGGTTTATGCAATAAGGGGCTAAGCTTTACGAATGATCATTAATAATGTAAGGTGCTTAAACCTCTGTAAAACCATAACTTTAACCTGATATCGAATATATTGATGGAAATGGCTAATAATTTTTTAATTACCTATTTTTATGATTGGAAAATGTAGTGGAATCACATAGGTATCTCCAAGTGGCATTGGTTTGTCATGTGAGTGAGTTGACCATACAGGAAAAGCCTTATTTCTCAAAAATTTGTTGTACCAAACATAGTCGATTGAGTTAAAGTTGATAATTAGATGGAGGTTAAATATTAAGACTTATGACTTATGTCCATGGTGGTTTACAAATAGGTTACATACCATAGATGTGCTAAATTTGTCATGTAAATAGACTTATCACTAATAATCCTAATGATACAAATAGTGACAAGAACTAGACAGAAGTGAGATTGAGATTGGGGATGTGTTTTCATGGATTAGGTATGGATATAAATACATGTGTATATTTTAAAATATATTTAATACATTTTTATGTTGGTTATGTGTTTTGGAGGTTAGTGGATATGTTGAGAATGTTGCTCATAAGTTGACCTATCTTGTGCATATGAGATAATGAAGGTGTAAGATTATGAGATTGGTCCATAAGATCAATATTTTCACTTGACCATGATATATTCATATGTTATAGTTACCTAATGATATAAAATGATTATCCACATGCATCAATAGTCTCTAAAAGTGTCTATAATAGTGTTGAAGATCCTTATCACCATGACTATGTTTGAAGGTAAATTGGTAGATTTGAGTAAGAAAGTTACAATGATGAGGTTAAGGATATTTGAACTTAGGTGAATATTCCAATGCACATTATTTTGATTTTTATAACTTGAATTACCTATTCATGCTTTGAAGAATCCTGGAAGTCAATATAAGTGGTTATTATATTGAAGCCAAAACGGTTTATTTGACTGTGTAAGGACTCTAAGAAAGAAGGTTAATAGATTGGTTTATAATACCAATAGTTATAATTTTTTATTATGATATTTTTGATGAAATTTTATGTGAGGATGATGTAAGACTGTATTAATGCATTCCTAATATGAACAATACTAACGATGTATTCCATGTAGTGGTTTGAGAAAGAAGGTGTTATGGAGCCTAGATGATATTATAAGGAGTCCATTGGGATGGAATATGATGTGTATCTATCATGTAAACTATTTGAATATTCTCCAAGAAGATAAAAGGGTAGCATATCCTAAGTAAGCCTAATGGGATTTAGTCTTCATGAGACCTAAAGATGAGATAAAGCTTATTTGAGAAAGGTTAGACCTAGAAGGATTAAAAGGATGTTTGATCCATATCTATGAGATGTCTTAAGATACATTACATGGCTGACATAAGAGGATTAGTGTGTTTGGTCTACCAATAAGGATATGAACAAGAAACTTGTATATAGACTAGGCAATTTTTAGGCCTATTAGTGTGTAGTAAAGTGTAAGTATTTAAGAGAGGATATTGTATAACACAAAGAGGTATTTTACACCATCATAAGAGGATACAGTATCAATGATGAATATTTGATAGAGATTGAATTTGAGAATCAAGGTCATATGACCTAATCAAGTCAAGAAGAGGGTTATTATAGTGAAGGATAGAGAACAATTTTGAGAGGTATACATGTGTATGAAGAGCTAAAGAAAGATATCATCATATGTTATATGATAAATAAGGTAATACGAAGGTTATCAAGTGTTTTAGGTGGATGAGTTAGGGCTGATTCATCTAGGGGGTTGGTGCATCTTTCCAAGTGGGTGCTTGCTAAAGCCTAACGAAGTTGGTGATTAGCTAGTTAGGGTTGGTTCTCCGTGTAAAGTTGGTTCTTCAAAAAAATTGGTGTTTCTATTATAGGAATATAATCTATTTTCATTGTCAATTGGTTTTATTCCCTTTTATGTTTTTCCAAATATATATTATGTTCATGCATTTCATTCTCTTATGGATTGGTCTTATGCTTGTTAAGATATACATGCTTATCTAAATGATCTATTATTTCTTAAGTAAGTTTGTTTAATGTTTTTTAAGATTGATTCATTCTCCTCCTCTTAGTAATTTTTATTCCAACATATAAATCCTTATAATGATCATGATATCAACCTTTATGCCATACAAAATGATATAATTGTCTATCTAACTATGGATAATCCTTTACCAAATATTATGCAACCATGTGATGATCCTTTTTTAGAATTTGGTCAAGAATATATGATTCTTATGTTTCTTAGGAATGGTAGTTGAAAACATATAATAAAATATTCAACCTCCTCACCACTCTCTACTTATGTTATGTTATCCACTATGACTACCATTAGATATATTCAATAACAAGTAAATACCCTTAACTTGAAATTTGTAACTCCTGAGGCTACCTTTGAGGATAATATGTTAAAGGAATAACATATTATTCAAGAGGTGTTTAAGTCTTGTAACACTTAAAACTTCATCATACCTATGATTTCCTACTCCAATGGTCATAGACATCTTGATATTCACTTACAACAATATATACATTATTTTGAGAATTGGTCTAAGGGTGTATGCATACTATTGCAGGCCTTCCATAAATTTTTATCTTAATAGGATATTTATTGGTTTTATAGCCTCCAAAATTGTTCTTTTTCTACATTATAAAAACTTGAAGAAGTGTTACTATAATTATTTTAATAGATATTCCTTACTAAATTTACCATTTGAACATTTATAAGTATTAACATAAAATGAGAATGAGTGCATTATAGACTATTTTATCATATTTAAGGACATATTTTATTCCTTAAATAATAAAGACTCAAAATTAGAAGTGCAATTAATATTTATTAGGGGTATTCTTTCTTTTATTAGACTAAGATAATTTCATGGGCCCTTCACTTCATTTATATTTTATATTGGCATGTGCATAAATTTTCAAGAGTTTAAAAAATACAAAAACCAAGTTAATTATTTCACCACCTAAAATAAAACATGGTAAAAATAATATCTTAAAATAAAATAAACAAACTCGTAAGGGTCGTGAAGGACTTCAAAAACTTTCTTCAGAACCAAAAATACATTCCAAATAAAAAACATACCAAGTACCCTCTATAGTTAAACCTGTTGGGTGAATATTTCATCAATCAAAATAGGTCTAATCAACCATAGTAAGAATATTGGTCAGCCAAGTGTGTCGGTTTACCACATCCAAAGGGGACTAATATTTTCTCTCATCAAGGGTAGGTTCCCTATATATATATATATATATATATATATATATATATATATATATATATATATATATATATATAGGGAACCTACCCTTGATGAGAGAAGAGATTAGTCCCCTTTGGATGTGGTAAACCTACACACTTGGCTGAATATATATATATATATATATATATATATATAGAAAATAACACTCAAGGGTAGGATAAACCATCCATCTCTCTTTTCTTAGAGATGATGTGTGCAAATCAAAGGAGAAATCCTGATGAAATGATAGAAGACACTCCTCTTCTTTCAGAAGTGTTGTTTAGTAGATAAAAGGAATCTTTCTAGTGATGACAAATAATTGTAACAGGGTATAGTAACACAACAGGATGAAATGAGGCACAAAGTCTCCACCTCAATTGCCAAATAGTGGAATACAAAGAACAATGAGGGCACAAAGTCATCCCAAAGTTCTTTACATAGAAATAGAAAATAAACACACACTGAAGACAATTATGACAGCAGAAAGTCTTAAAGTAACTGGCTTCATGACACCTTCTTAGTCACCTCCACTAGTTTTGCTTTTCTATTTAAAGGGACAAAAAATGTATTAAGGAAAAAAACATAAGAATAATTTCCCCAACAACAAAGTTATTACATCATGAAGTCTGAAAAGTCACATGCTTTCTTATTCCAATTACAAAATATGATCAACAATCTGAGTTCAAAGTCTTAGTAATGCCTTTCAATTTAGGTAGAATTTAGTTTCTGATAACAAAAATATCTCTATAAAATAAAAAGAGAGAGTATAATATGTATAGCCCTTCAAGAAATACTTGGGAAGAAGTAACACATCATGTTGCATTAAATTTTTTCAAAAAAATATGTTGGAATTGGGCATATTTTCCCATTTGCTTTTCTCAATGCAGAGAAATGTGTCATGCCATTGAATGTTTGTGTTATCCAATGTCTATTTGGCGGTTTGATTCTAGAAACATATTTCATGCATGGATATTTCTGGTCTTCTTCATCATTCCTCCTTTATTGGCCATTGAATCAAGTCCTTGGATCAATTCAATGCTCTATTCTTTGGTCACTTTATGCTGGTCTTAATAATTGATGCACGACACGTTCTACTACAAAATAGGCAAGGACAAATTTCAACACATGGTAGCTTCCACAGATCTTTAGTTTCTTTTTTAAAAGTCTTTGGGTCTTATATCAGTTTCCTATGGAAGATGACATGTGGTGATCTACACTGAGTTTTGAAACTACGTCTCAACAAATGACACATGGTGGCTTCTCCTATATTTTGTTAAGGGACATGTGGCGGCTCAGTGGGTTTTCTATTTCAGGGGACTTTTCCTTCAGACAAAAGGTTTGAAGGAATTCTTTCAGACAATTTGTCTAAAGGAATTATTTCTTTACAACTTTATCATAGGAAATTTTTTGAAGGAATTCTTTGTGTCTGTTCAGCCTTTGAATTGGTCTGTTTGTTCCCCGCCTGCCCACTGCAAGGGTTGTTTAAGCTTCAAAGTGACCTTTCAAATTTTTACAATGGTCCACTTTGGTTTCCAAGTGCCCTCCAAAAAGGCTATTTATATTTTGGTTTAGCCTTAGTTGATTTTTTGTAGATCTCAACAAGTGACACATGGAAACATCCACATCTCTTAGAAATAAATTAAAATGGGGCTCAGTAGACGATAATTAGAAGCATCCTCTGGATTTTGTCAAGATTTTATTTCAGGCTTTCTTTGCCTTAGTCAATTTTACCACAAAATTTACTCTACAAGGGAACTTGTCTCTTTGACTATTGGGACACTCCTTTGAACCTGCCACTTGAACCGACTGATTGAACCAACTTTGGTTCAAAGATTCAATGGTTCATTCTTTCATTTCTATTGACTGCTTGAACCAAGCTCTTGGAAATAAACTATGTTGAACCAACTGTCGTTGAACCTGTTGAACCTTTAAGCCCATTGAACCTTTGAACATGAGTGGTTCAATGGCTCAATGGTTTAATGGTTCAAGTCTTCTTCTCTTTGACAAGTGTCTTGAAGCCGTTGAACCTATAGCAATTAAACTTTGAACCTTGACAAAAGTGCTTAATTCTTAAAACCTGTTGACGTTGTTGAACCTTTGAACTAAAAATGGTTTAAATTTCAATGGTTCAATGGTTCAAACATTGCATAGAAGCTTGTTGATAGATTATTTTGGTTGAACCAAGATGTTGAACTAGTCTTGAAAATGACTAAGTATTGGAAACTTGTTCTTTTGATTGAACTTGCCTGTAGAAGCCTTTGAACCTGTAGAATCTGTTAGTCCTTTGATTAACAAAGCTTGAAAATTTCCCAATTTTGAAGGCTTAGAATAATTTTTTGAAATGGGAAGAGATAATTTTGTCTTACAAGATGAAAATAGCTTAAATGTTGTCCCAAAAATGAGTGACATTTTTTGGGTACAACAGATGGCTCAAGTTGGGAAACTTCTATCAATTGTAAAAATAATTGAACGGAGTAGAATCCAAAATCTTCAGTATCTTCATTTGTACCATTGGGTTATAGAGTCATGTTATCCATAAATGAAACGCATAAAAAATGAAAACAAATAAAAAAAATAGAACTAAAAACTATACAAATATACATATGTACATATGAAATGATCTGGTAATTCAAGAGTTGAAGTGTTTTAGATGTTGCCCACTGTGAGGTAGAGAAAAGAGTGTGCCATCTAGATACTTCAACAAAAAGCTATTTTCAGCATTGTGTTGATGAATAATAAACGGGCCTCTCTAAAGGGATTCAAACTTTCCATGCATCCCTTTTGGTTCTCTTTTTTTGTCCCACAGTAGGACTTGATCCCCAATCTGGAAATCACAAATTTCTTCCTTCTGGTCAAAGAGTTTCTTTACCAGACTTTGATGGGCAGAAATTCGGTCTACCACCATAGTTCTCTACTCATCCAGCTTAGTCAGGCACATGATCCTCTTATCAAGGGGGCTTTCATATGTCTGATATTCAATTGCCTTAGCCAATTTCAAGGCTGGCAATTCTAAGGTGATTGGTATATCAACATTGATACTATAAAGAAGTTGGAAAGGAGACATACCAATTTCCCTCTTTGGTGTGATTCTATCTACCCATAGAGCATCAACCAATGCTTTATGCCATGTCCTTTGGTTTTCATCTACCAGCTTCTTGATGATAGTTACCAGTCTTATTACTTGATTTAACTTGTCCATTCCCTTGTGGAAAGTAATCAAAAGAATTTGAGAGTGTAATCCCATAATATAAATAGAATTGTGTAATCTCCTAGAAAGTGAAACAAGCTGCATTGTCAATAATAATCTTGGTTGGGAATCCAAACCTAGAAATGATATTTTCTTTGAGGAAATTGCACACTACTTTTGAAGTGGCATGTTTGGTTGGGATAGCTTCTACCCACTTGGTGAAATAGTCAATTGCTATAATAACATAATCATGTCCAGCACTTGAAGATGGGTTTATAGCCCCAATAAAGTCAATTCCCCATTGCTGGAATGGTTCCTCTATGCCCACTGGCTTGAGAGGCAGGGAAGCCAACTTGGGTCTTCCAACAAACTATTGGCATAATTCACGTTTTCTCACCCACTTATATTCATCTTGGAAAAGAGTTGGCTAGTAATACCTGGCTCGTAGAATCTTATGGGCAGTTACAAGTGTAGAAAAATGTCCTCCACAGGCTAGATTATGGAAGGATTACAAAAGTTGGCTTTACTTCTCTTTGTCTACACAGTGAAGGAATACTCCATCTAGGATTCTCTTGTACAGGCCGTTGTCCTAAAGGACAAAATTGGCAGCTTTCAACTTGATAGTCCTCCTTTCTTTGTAAGATAAGTGAGCAGGACATTCACCATAAGTAAGGAAATGAGCAATACCTCAATACCACTCATTGGTAGTGGAGACAAAGAGGACTGTTGGTGTGTTTTCCATCTCTGCTTCTTCATGCTCAGTTTCTTCTAGTTTGTTATTAGTAATTAATTGGCATAGACCTTTTCCTCTTACCAAATTTGTTGGTTTAATGTCTAGATCAATCTCCTAGATCTTTGAAATCTAATTTCCTCTTTTAGTCCCAAACTCATACTGAGTTAATATGGACTAGATTGTAGTGTCAAGAACCAAGGCAATAGTGTGTGAATTCAAGATATAGAAGCGAAAATGTCTGACTGCCTTCACCACTGCATAAGCATTCTTCTCCATGTTTTAGTACTTTAGCTCATGAGCTTTGAGAGGAAAACTCATGAAAGAAATGGGAGATTCCATACCTTATTTATTCTTTTAAACTAGAATTATTGAAATCATGTGTTCAAAAGCATAACTGTATATGGTGAACACTTTGTTGTAGTCTAGGCAAACCAGAGTTGGGGCATGGGCAATGGCAGTCTTGATATCTTCAAATGCTGACTTGCCTTCTTTAGTCTAGCTAAAGGTGGCCTTCCCTTTCATCATGTTTACAATGTGTCGAGTCTTCTCATCAAAGTCAGGGATGAAACTTTGTAAGTAATTCACCTTTTCGAAGAAAGAGTGAATAGCATTTTTACTTGTAGGTAAGGTAAGCTCTTGAATATACTTGACTCTATCTAAGTCAATCTTTATGACTTCTTTAGACATATTGTGCTCAAGAAGTTTCCCCTCTGTTACTCTTAAAATAGACTTCTTGGGGTTTAAGGAAATACCATTCTAACGGCAGCACTCCAACACTTGTTTTAAGTGGCGTATATGATCAGAATGATGCTTTGAAAGTGAGGTCCATTGTTATTTGAAAGGTGGTGCCAGCATTTATCAAACCAAAATGCATCTTTCTATATGCAAATGTGCTCCAAGGTGTGGTGAAGGTAGTTTTGTGTTGGTCTGCTTCACCAACTTCAATTTGATTGTATCCTGAGAAGCTGTCTAGCATTGATAACATCTCTGAGTTGGTCACTATCTGTAGCACTTGATTCATGATGGGTAAAGGATAGTTATCCTTCAAAGATGACTAATTTAGACTCTTGAAATCCACAAAAATGCAAATTTTTCCATTCTTCTACCTTATAAGCACTATGTTTGTAATCCATGTGGAATGGTGGATTAGGAAAATGATTCTAGCATTTAATATTTTTTGTATCTTAGACAGAATAGTACATGATATCTTTGGATTGTAATGTCTAGATTTTTTATTATAAAGCATTGAGTCAACCTTGAAAGGAATGTCATGGTGGATTTCATCAGGCTTGAGAGATTTTAGGTCATCATAATAATATGCTATGACATCCATGTATTGGTAGAGTAAAATGGTGAAATTAAACTTCTCTTATTGAGTACAACACTTACCAATATTAATCGTCTTGGGATTTTCTTTAGTAGTCAGATTTATTTGATCAAATCCCTAAGAGGAACTTGAATTTGTTTGCTACTGTTTGATGAATCTATCATGCTTTTTAAATAGTTTCTCAATAGAAACCAAGCCTTTGGGAATTTTATTCCCTTTGAGTTGTAAGAATTCTTCATTTGCATCTGAACATGATTTAGGAGCTGGTTCACACTTCTGAGGTTCATTGCCTTCAAAACATAGTTGTTCAAAGTTATATTTTCATTCCAAGAAGGCAATGATTTGGTGATCATCATTGAATACTTGCCAATGATTAGCATTATCAAGCACACTTTGTCTAAAGACCAGCCCAATGGTATACCTATCTTCTATGAATTCTTAGTAAGGAACTAAGAGAGTTTCTAAAATAGCAAGTGCATCAGCTTTGTCATTGGATTCCCTGGGTATGGCAAAGATGTTGAAAGCATCAAAGCTTTCAATTTGGTCCTAGACTAAGTTGCAATAGTGGTACAATCTTTCATTCTTGGTTTGGTATAGGTTTCTCACCTAAAAAACCACTAGTTCAACATCTCCTTTAGCATGGAGTTTGATGCCTTTGTCTCAAGCAACCTTCAATCCAAGAAATAAAGATTCATATTCAATTGTATTATTAGTGTTGCTGAATTGTAACTTATATGAGTAGGGGAAAATATCTCCTTGAGGAGATATCAACAAAATCCTGACTCCTGAAACGGTAGAGGAACAACTGCCATCAAATTCTAGAGTCCATATCTCATTAGACACTGATTTTTCTTTAGATTTTCTTTCATTAGAGAGGAAAGATCCTTCTCCATCTGTATTTCAATCTACCAATTCTTCTGCTATTCTAGCTAAACTAATTTCTGGGTTGACACTTTGAAAAGCTTTATCAGATGTTTCATGAACTTCATCTGTAGAAAGAAAATAGTTACCCATGCCTAAAGACTCAAAAATAATTTGAGATTTAGGGGCTGATATTTGAGACACAATATATTTTGATTCCTTTTTAGGAAGCAACCTCTACAAGATGCCTTTAATAGGGATCCTTGCTTCAGATAGGTGCATGCTCATTTCTCCACCAATATCCTTGCAAAAATTTTGCCCTAGAAGAATACCGTATGAGGCTGGAATGTCGGCCACCAGAACTGTCATCTTGAGTCTTTTATCTGGAAAGGCTACAAATGCAAATTGGGCATCTTTAATTTTCCCCAACAATGGCATTTGTTTTTTCTCCATGGAGAAACATCTCCTAAAATGTCTTAGTCAGTGTGAGATCAATAGATTCTACCACTTTGGCAGGCATGACATTGTCAAATGCACCCGAGTCTATGATGCAATTGCTTAGTTTGTGACCATTTATCAACAAGAAAACATAGAAAGGCTCTATTTTTCTAGGGGAAGCAAGAGGAGTAATGACAATATTATTTGGAATGGACATGTTATTCGTGGAATTAGGAGTTACCTTCTTAAGATCTTGCCCTATAGGGATAGCCTTATTCTTTACGCACTCAACTAACCTATCCAACTGCTCAAGATTGGATTGTAAATATTTAAACTCAATCATTTGAATTTTGGTTTTCTTGACAAGATCAATTATGTCAAATGACTAAATTAGACTAGAAATAGAGGAAGGTAATTCAACCTTTTGGTTTGTAGAGGGGGAAGGATTGATTTGAAAAATTGAAGTTAAAAGTGAAGGTAAAATTGATGTACTTACCTTTTTGGTGATCACCGAGTCCTTTGGCTAGACAGGTAGAGAGGTTCCATGTTTAGTAATTGAAATTACAGGCTGAGAATGTTCTTCTATTTTTCTCTTATTAGCTTGGGGAGCTGATTGGTTCTTGAACCTTTTGAACACTACATATGATCCATCAAAAGCTTCTCCTTTACTTCTAGGTTCATCCTAGTAGTTCGGGAAACCAATGTTGGAGTCACCAACTAATTCTTCTTGTTTTTCTATGAGGATATTAGCATCATTTTCTTGACTCAATTCAGGCTAGAAAGAGAAATCCAATTTTGCTTCAAGATATCCCACTACTGAATTTGTTGGGGGTGCTTCAGTGGCAAGTTTCCCCTATGGGGGTGGGAATATGATTTAACTACAATTGATTCTTAGTGGCATTTCCCTTGTATGATTGATTTGGAAATGTCCTCCTTGGTATACTCTGTATGAAGGAGCAAAAAACATTTCTTGCGCTATTTGCTTTTTGAGAGAAAGTAACTCGTTTGCCAACTTCTGCACCATTGGATTAGTGGTGCATGTAGAAGGATATTAAAAAGATGATGAGGGTCTATTTCTATTAGGATCTCTCATTATCTTCCCTACCAAGATGAGATCATCTTCTACCTCAGTGGCCAAATCTTGAGCTACAGCAAGGTCTATTTGACCAGCACATCTCAACAAGGAACTCACTTCAGGTAGCTGAGAATTAATGAAGAAACATTTGATATTCTCAATTGTAGGTCGAGTAATTATAGGGATCCTATTCCTCAGTTTGTCAAACTTGGCTATGAAGTCTCTCATTGGTTCATGAGGCTATTTATTCATTTGTGTGAGCTAAGCTAGAAGGGCATGTGCATCTTCTACAGGCTTGAATCTAGCTTCAAACATAGCTTTAAGGGTGTTCCAGTCAGTTACTGACCGAGCCTGTAGATGGTAAAGCCAATCTGCAGTAGCACCTTGTAATGTACAAATAGTCTGACTGCCATGGCTTCAAATTCCACTCCAATTATACCACATGCTATGCTGAAAGCTGCAATGTGTTCATCAGGATGAACCTTCCCATCACCATAAAACTTGGGGAAATTCTTCCTTGAACTGCATGGGACCTCATGTAGAGGTGGAGTAAGATTGAGAGGGCCAAAATAATTACCTCAGGGGACTTGAAATGCCATTATATGACTATCAAAAGGAGGAATAAAAAATCTCAAAGGGGTAATTATTGGCAAAGCTTTATTAATAGCAAAAGTGGATACTTTACTTGGTAATGGAGACCTGACTTTAGTAGGGAAAAAACTCTTAATTCGTTGGAGGTGAGATGGTGAAGGAAACATGTCAAAATTACTTTATTGTACCAACTCGAATACATGGTAAACAATACCTTTATCCCTTTGGCTTCGTGTATACCTTGAATTTGCCATATTTTGAAACAAAAATGAAAAGAACGGGCCTTGCTTTAGCTTGAAGCTTGAGGCTTTAAAATGTGTGTTCTTTCTTAGTGGATCTAGTTTATAGACCAGATTATATAACAAAAATGGATAAAGATGGCAAGGTTATAATGATAATGGGTAAGAAGTGGAATGGAATGGCTAGAGTCTATAATGGATAAGGGTAGGGACTGCTTCAATCTAAAACTTGAGGTTTCAAAATTCACATAAATCCCCAGCGGAGTCACCAAAAACTATTGGGTGATTATTTTTTCAATCAAAATAGTTCTGATCAAACACAATAAGAAGATTGGTCAGCCAAGTGCGTAGGTTTACCACATCAAAATGGGACTAATCTCTCCTCTCATCAAGGGGATGTTCCCAATATATATATATATATATATATATATATATATATATATATATATAAACAAAAAAAACACTCAAGGATAGGATAAACCATCTATCTGTCTTTTTTCAGAGATGATGTGCACAAGTCAATGGAGAAATCGTGATGAAATGACAGAAGACACTCCTCTTCTTTTAGAAGTGTTCTTCAATAGACAAAAGAAATCCTTTTTTGGTGATGACAAATAACTGTAATAGGGTATGGTAGCACAGTAGGATGAAATGAGGCATACAGTCTCCACCTCAATTGCCAAAGAGTGGAACACAAAGAACAATGAAGGTACAAAGTCATCCCAAGGTTCTTTACATAGAAATAAAAAACAAACATACACTAAAGATAATTATGATAGCACAAATTCTAAATGTAATTGGCTTCAAGACACCTTCTTAGTCACCTCCACTAGTTTTGCTTATTTATTTAAAGGGATAGAAAATGTATTAATGAAAAAGACATAAGAACAATTTCCCCAACAATCAAGTTATTACAGCACAAAGTATAAAAAGTCACTTGCTTTCTTATTCCAATAACAAAATATAATCAACAATCTGAGTTCAAATTCTTAGTAATGCCTTTCAATTTTAGGCAAAATTTAGTTTCTGATAACAAAAAGATCTCTCTAAAATAATAAGAGAGAGTCCAATATATATCCCTTCAAGAAAGACTTGGGAAGTAGTAACACATCATGTTGCATTAAATTTTTTCAAGAAGATATGTTTGAATTGGGTGCATTCGCCCATTTGCTTTTCTCAATGCAAAGAAACGGGTCACTCCATTGAATGTTTATGTTCTCCAATGTCTATTTAGTAGTTTGCTTCTAGAAACATATTTCATGCATGGATATTTTTGGTCTTCTTCATCATTCCTCCTTTCTTGGCTATTGAATCGGGTCCTTGGTTCAATTTGATGCGATGTTCTTTGGTCACTTTGTACTAGTCTTAATAATTGACGTGCATCACATTTCGCTACAAAATAGGTGAGGACATGTGGTAGCATCTATGGGACTCTGAGAGATGTTTATTGAAATAAGCTTTGAAACCTATAAGAAACTCAAGATGTGTATACAGACATATGTCACATTCTACAGAGTTACAATGGGACACATGCAAGCTTCCACTTATCTTTTGAGAATCCTATGGTATATGACACTTGGTGTGCTCCGCTTACTTTAGTAGCTTACTGGGGGATCACCACAATCCTTACTTAATAAAGAGACCAAAAGCAAAAACTACATATTTTGACACGTGGCAGCTTCCATTGAGCTTTAGCTTCTTTTTAAAAAGTCTTTGGGTATTATATTAGTTTCATGGAGAAGATGACATGTGGCAATCTCCATTGAGATTTGAAACTGTCTCAATAGATGACACATGGCAACTTTTGCTACATTTTGATAAGGGACATGTGGCGGCTCGATATGTTTTCTATTTTGGTGGACTTTTCCTTTGAACAAAAAGTCTGAAGGAATTCTTTCAGACAATTTGTCTGAAGGAATTATTTCTTTATAACTTTGCTGGAAGAAATTTTTTGGAGGAATTCTTTCTCTGTTCAGCCTTTGTATTGGTCTGTTTGCTCCCCACCTGTGCTTTGCAAGGGTTGTTTGAGCTTCAAAGTGACCTTTCAAATTTTTGTGACAGTCCACTTTGGTTTCTAAGTGCCCTCTGAAAAGGATTTTTGTGTTTTGGTTTTGCCTTAGTCGATTTTCTACGGATCTCAACAAGTGACACATGGCAACATCCGTAGCTCTTAGAAACAAAGTAAAATGGGGCTCGATAGAGGACACTTGGTAGCATCCACTGGGATCTGTCAGGCCTTTGTTTTAGACTTTCTTTGACTTAGTCACTTTTACAATGAAATGTCCTCTACAAGGGCACTTGTCTCTTTGACTTTTGGGACACTCCTTTGAACCCGCCACTTGAACTAACCAATTGAACCAACTTTGGTTCAATGGTTCAATGGTTCATTATTTCATTTCTATTGATCGCTTGAACCAACCTCTTGGAAATAAACTGTGTTAAACCAACTGTCATTAAACTTGTTGAACCTTTGAACCCATTAAACCTTTGAACCTAAGTGGTTTAATGGTTAAATGGTTCAAGTCTTCTTCTCTTTGACAAGTGTCTTGAAGCCGTTGAACCTGTAGCAATTAAACTTTGAACTTTGACAAAAGTGCCTAATTCTTAAAACTTGTTGATGTCATTGAACCTTTGAACCAGTTGAACCTTTGAACTAAAAATGGTTCAAGGTTCAACAATTCAATGGTTTAATGGTTCAATGGTTCAAACATTGCATAGAAGCTTGTTGATAGATTCTTTTGGTTGAACCAAGATGTTGAACCAGTCCTGAAAATGACTAAGTATTGGAAACTTGTTCTTTTGATTGAACTTGCATGTAGAAGCCTTTGAACCTATTGAACCTGTTAGTCGTTTGACTGAAAAAGCTTGAAAAATTCCCAATTTTGAAAGCTTAGAACAATTTTTTGAAATGTGAAGAGATAATTTTGTCTTGCAAGACCAAAATAGCTTAAATGTTGTGCAAAAAATGAGTGACATTTTTTGGGTATAACAAAACCATCTACCTTTATAAAAATATAACCACTCTAATTTTATTGGTACTAAGAAAAATTACATCATATATTATGCACATTATTGGATAAATCAATGATAAATATACATCATAATTATCATTACCCATTACCCATCACACAAATTTTAAAAGTTAAAAGGACACCATTTTTTCACTTACCAAGAAAATGATCAATTTTCTCTTGACCAAAACATTATACAATTAGTCGATCAAGATTTTATCACATGAGAAAAATACATATATAAACCTAGCTCGCACACTTATTTTATATTTTATTATTAGAAGGTATAGACATCCCATGCTTCTCATTTTGAGCAACTTGTGGTCTATCAAACTTCACAAAAGATGACCACTAGTATATGTCCTTCTCCTAGCGGACTCTCACTTAGGACTAATCTCTTCTACACTAATCTTAGCAAGGAATCATTGTTCAATCGTTCCTTCATAAAGAGACACATGGAGAAGGTGTACCCACATAATAGAGATGGGTACCTAAATTTATAAATTTAGATTCATAGGATATTACTAAATATACTTTAGAATTAGCAAAATAAAAAATAGACAATTCCATTACCACATGATCATTATAGTCGAGTTTTCTTATTTCAATCAAAATTTCATTGCATATGATGATTTTTTATTTTATTAATAAATTATAACCATATTATTAAAAGTAATATTTTTTTATAAAATTTACCATATGTAAACATACATTATGGAAACAAATTAAATAAAACCATACAAAAAGAAACAAAGAATTAAACATTGTGTATCCCTTTGAATAAAAATGAACTATGTCAATAATGTCATATATATATATATATATATATATATATATATATATATATATGACATTATTGACATAGTTCATTTTTATTCAAAGGGATACAATATATATATATATAAATGGTATAAAGTTTATAAAAATAAAAATAGGAATCATGTGTAGGGGCCATATCCAAAGGTGTATACTCATTCATCGCTATCTATATAAACCTCCCTTAGTCGTCTTGATGCAGAATCACCTGGGTCTACTATGCCCCCCATACCTGAGACAATGACCATACTCTCTCCTCATATGTGCCTAGTTAGTGTACTATCTCCTCATTCTCATATTGTAAATTATCATATCACTCAACTAAATCCTATATCATCTCCATGTCACTATGTTGTAAGATGTCTTGTATATATAACTCATCATATAGATCCTCTCTCTCAAAAATTATAATTTGATATGAAACAAATGCCCTTCCCAATAATTCAAATAGGTGTGCATGGACACCTATAATATCAAAAACTCTCTCAATGAATTCCTCACCTATTATATCCTTCACTATACTTAAGAGTTCTATCCTACACTACATGGCTTACATGGTAGCCCACTCTTTATCTCCTATACATAAGACATACAAAGTAGAAATTAGATACCATTAAAAACCAACTACTATGTCAATAAATTGTAACAATTCAAAATTAGGTTACTTACATGTGGTTATTATAGCTTCATCATCTATACGTGTTATTCCCATAGGGAGACCACCACCTACATCTCCTCCTATGTCTACCTATGCAATAATTATGTAACCATTATGTGTAACTATGACTAAGAATAATAATGTCCAGTAATCCCTCTCCCATCACTATGTGTAACCATATGTATACCCCACATCATAGCCTATATGTAGGGGAACCATGGGAACTCTCTCATCACCAAGACACAAGGTTAGATCCATAAGTATTTATGTGAGTCTATCATTGGGCTTGTACCCACTATGCCTATACGATACCATGGGATATGGTGTTGATGGTAGTCCATAATCTATATCAAAGTACAAAATTACATTATCATACTACAATAACTCATATATCCTAAGAAATAATTTTACCAACCATATAATTACTTCGTTCTTCTAAATACCATTCCCATTATTTGGACACATAAAAAATTGTATATAGATGCCATGTAATCTAATTTAATGTCAATTTGTCTTAAATAGTGTGTTACTCTATCATATTGTCTACTCCACAATTAGGGAGTACCCATCACTCTAAAAAAATTTGTGCATGGGTGCACCCATCCAATGGACCACAAAAGGGTTGAAATACCATAATATACTCATAATACCTCAACCATAAGAGGATAATAGATCTAATACAACCATAATGACTATCCAAAGCAAATTTGTCTAGATCTCTATATATATGGGAATACATTGCATGAACCCAACAATATTGGCTACCCTTATGGTCAATCTGTCAAACTATGTGATACATGAGATATGAAATTTCAATTATGTGACTCTCCATTGTTATTTAAGTAATGTTAATATTACACAAATGACCTTTTATAGCTGTGAAATGTTACATATGATAATTTTATCAAGACAAACCATGTTTTTCAAATTTGCATTTTATTCTCTCTACCTAGTAAAATACTTATTGGACCACTTAATATAATCGTGAATACCATCTCCTATAATTTGTGCTCTATGACCTCTGATAGACATTCAAAAAATGTGATACACATCCTCTAATTTTATTTTCAACTCCCCTATTAGGAGATAAAAGGTAAAGGTACCTAGGTTCCACTTTTCATCGAGAGTAGAACAAAGGTAGACATGAAAGGAGATCTATTATAACTAGGCCACATGGGCCAATATTGGCTAATATAGTATGACTGAGTTAGCCACGTTTAGTCTTAACTTTGCTAGTGTGTAAAAATTACTACCATGCCAATACTACTAGTTATGTACGTCTTAATTCAAAATAAAAATCAATAAAAAATTATCATTAGTTTGGGAATTACATAAATAAAATGCATAATTTAAAGCTAAAACCCCAAAAAATGATCAAGATAGTCATCTCATACACTATCATTGATATAGGATAGAAGAATGTATGAGTTGTGTCTAAAATTAGACACTACCAACAAGACCCAAATGTAACTATCAAAATTTTTAATAGAAGTGTGCATAAACACTTAAAAAACAATCTACAAAGCTAAAAATATAAAAAACCTAACTTTACCATGTGGTTCACACTTAAACCTACTTTCTATTCCCTCAAAGTGTGAAGTTACTAGGGATATTCAAAGCACCTCAAATCCTAGTAGTCATGGGGCTCTACCACATGGCCTTGTATTTTTCTACTTAGAGATCAAAATAATAAAAGGATTAAAGTAAAAATTACTTATAATTTATATTCAAAAACATAAATATACAACTTTTACAATAACTTTAAATGCACATATCTTGAGCATTGTATGTCCAAATTCAAAATCATGAGTTGTATTGGGATGCAGGGAATGAGCCCTTTCATATTATCTCAATTTAAATAACTTTTAACAAATGATTAAAATTTTGATTACAAACTTATTTTATTAAAACTCATAGGTGGTACCAACACAATAACACATTATTCAATACAAACACTACAAGGGTAAACATTTTTATTATATACTCATATACATGACATTATTACTTGTTCCTTTTGTGATGAGTTGATTAAAATATTATATTTCCACTCCCCTAAAAAGGAGGAGGAATTGTTTTTCAAGTATGGCATAGACATTTGACTTCCACATATTCACATTTTAAAATTTAGTGGGGGCATGTTATGGGAACTTTTCCTCACCATTTTTTCAATATTTAACATATCCATATTATAGTGGGATTACATTATGGAAACATGTCCTCCACATTTATACATTTTTATTAAATTATCTATAATATATTAGAGGCATGTTATTGAAACATGTCCTCCACAATTTTTCTATGTTAAAACTTCTTAGATCTCCTTCAAAACATATGATTCAGATATATATTTGAGTCATCATTCTATACATTGATATTACAATTAAACATAAATTTCTCAACAATGGTACATATGAAAAAACACAAAGAGGCACAATATATAGATGATTATACACAATCAAAATATGATAGGGGCACGAACTAGGATTCATTACTTATAGCTAATTAGCCATTGATCTATCTTACATATTCATTACAATATCATGGAATTTATCAAAAAATGAACTAACATCCATGTTAGAATCTTGTGGAATGTTACTTGGTTCTTATCCATCTGTAGCACTTGGTTATATTTATATATTGGAGTGATTAAATAATTTAGTCTAATCATCTTATGTACTCATGTTTTGATATCTAGCAGATGGTAATCTTGATGACCATATAACTATTATTCTAATTCTAGGTTTGGGTAATTATCACCTCCCAACACTCCCCCCTCTAGATATAACACCACTTGGGTGCGACCCATTTGACCATTTGTGAGCTCACTCATCTTCTTGGATAGAAGATGAATGAGGTTAAAAGTTTCCTTCTAATTCTATAGTTTCTAACATTATAGAGTCATTAATTAAGATCACATACACAAATTTACTCTATACATGCTCTTTATTTACTTGAATTTCTATTTTTTTTTCATATAAAAATTGTGTACATTGATTAATTTATGACATTCCCTTTAATGTAGGTAATATTCAAACAACAAGTTAAGATAAATTTCAATTGATGAAAAGGTGTGTTTTCCACAATAAATTCTTCATTTTATTTTCCTTTGGATAATTTCAAACATGGTTCATATCATTTTGCATATATAGATATTTTTATTATGAATTAGATATATAGTGGTGCGGTCTCATGTTGACCTCTTGAGTTCTATCTTATTTCACTTAGTTTTTGTGCGCTTGAGGGACTATGTTGTAAATTATATTTTATCTAATGTATCTTAGTTATACCCACATATAGTTTCTATTATCCTTGTGTTTTTTAGTGACTAGACACACATAGCCATGCTTCACCTTATGTTGATGTGAGTGTCTAAGTATTATGCAAGTTTCTAAAGTTATCCTTATATTAGTTTCTATATCCTTTTCTTGATGACCATTTATTTTCTCCCCCTTTTTCATTGCAATGTTTTAATTTGCTGCACAACTAGGTCCTAATAAAAAATCAAGAGATCATTGCATATAAAGGTTATGGTCTAGCTATAATACCTATTAATTTGATCATGCCAATTATAATTATAAATTTTGAGCTTAAATTTGACAGTTATACTCCCATCATTTAAAATTCATGAGGATGTCTTTGATGTTAGTGATACTATCAAATTTAACCATAAATTACCTCTCAACCAATCAACTTCAACCCCATGGATCATAATGGATAGTTCTTGCTCCATTAATAACCTCATTCTAGTGGCATAAAGTGAAGGTGTACTTTTAAATCAAAGACCCCAGAGCCTAATAACTTGACACATGGATGAACCACATCTAGTTTTTTCCCAAGGAATCTAGAATGTGCAACTTGGTATATCAAAATATATAAGATCCAAGTGACTAATTAGAAAGGACCTTTGGGGTCTTAATCAAAGGCTCACGTTCATCTTAGAATCCTAATCCAAAGGAGTGACATAAAAGGATTTATTTAAAATAAAATGACTAATTTTCAAAGGAATTCCTATGGGAATGTAATGGAACAAGCCAAAGGAGGTCGATGCAAGCACCATGTAAATAGTAAAAGATAATCCTAATATTTAGTGTGCTCAAAAAAACAAGATTTGCATAAGTGGTTCCATCCACGAGATTTGAGACATGAATACATTTGTGAAATCCATCACCTTCACCATTAAAACCTTAGAAACCCTACCAAATCACTGTAAAGCCTTAAACCTTGACATAAACCCTTAAAAATTGACTAATAAAGACATAATTGCATTAACCAAGATAAAAGTGTCATTTTGAAATCAAGACTAGTCGTGTTCCAAAGAAATTGAGATTATGGTAATGATAATAAAATAGTGGAAATAAGAGATAGACATGTATCTATCTATAGACCATGAAGGGAGGCACTTTAGAGATATTGAATTGGACATAGGAGCATTATCTAATGGCATGAAGAATTGGTCTGGGTTTTTCTTCATAATTAAGGAGCTTTAACCTCTATCATCTAGTGAGTAAAGGGTGGTTGGTAGTCACCAAGAGAAATTTCAAGGACCTAGTTGTAATTCAAATGATAGGTCTTCATCAAGCTACTATTAAACTTGAGTTATTACATTGCTTTAACATCCTTTCACCCTTATTTATTGATTATATAATAGACAATGAATGGATCCTCAAAGAAGGAGGGTCAAGTAAAATTTATTATATTTCCATAGTATCTTTTTAAGGCTACTACTCTTCATAATTAAGGAGCTTTAACCTCTATCATCTAGTGAGTAAAGGGTGGTTGGTAGTCACCAAGAGAAATTTCAAGGACCTAGTTGTAATTCAAATGATAGGTCTTCATCAAGCTACTATTAAACCTGAGTTATTACATTGCTTTAACATCCTTTCACCCTTATTTATTGATTATATAATAGACAATGAATGGATCCTCAAAGAAGGAGGGTCAAGTAAAATTTATTATATTTCCATAGTATCTTTTTAAGGCTACTACAAGCTCCCTAGAGCTCATATAGACCTCCCAACCATCAAAAAATGGACTACCTAGGATAATCTAAAAGTTATCCTAAGACCTTGATTAATCTATGGAACTCATGTAGCTAGGAACCATAATGGTAAAATCCCAATCATTCAATTTAAAGAAGGGATTAGAATCATTATGAACCTTCTTAAATATCTTAAATAACAGCCACCAAAACCTATGTCGACCACAGATGGGTTTCTTACATATATTTCATGGTGGAAGAGAAGCTAACCTCACCTATTAGATAGCTTATTAGCATCCTCTCAGGGAGACAATTTTATGGCATTAAGAAAATGATAATCTAGAAATTGACCATGATCTCTTTTCTACTAAACTCATTAATGGAATCCACTTATATTCCTAGTGTCAAGAATTGGTCCTCCGATAACAAAATTACCATTTCCAACCACTATGCATAGTTACACATCTTCAAGTATAGAGTTTTTATGTAGTTCATTTGTGATTACATATACCCTACTTTGGTCAGGAAAATATTCTAGGGAAACCCATGCCCATGATACACCCTCTTATTAATAAGTATATTGAACTCATGGGAGATATTTGGTACTAACCAGACTACATCATTATTAGAATAGAAGGGATCATGACCTACATTTAGGTTGCCTGTCCATTTCCCCCTCAAGTTAGCTGAGCAAGAATTGCTCACAAAATATTTTACAAAATTGATAATGTTTAAAGGGAAAGGAGGAAGGGAATTCGTCATCCCTTCTCATTCTTGATTGGGAGAACTTTGATCTAGGATTGGAAATAATTAGACATCATCTCTAGATAAAGGGATGCCTTCTACTATCAAAAGGATGACCTAAAGGAATGGGACCCCAATAAAAAGGTTATCCCTTATTTATAGTTAAATAAATTAACTAAATTAACCTCTGAGCATAGAGTTGGCCTATATGACCAATTTTACACAAAAGATATATACTTTGATGAAGTCCTTGTTAGGTGCAGGAAACATGGTTTCAAGATTGAACACAAAATGCAATGAGAGGAGAAACTAGCTGGGGAGAGATGGAAAATGAAAATTAGTCATTAGAAATTATAAAAGTCATTTTATGTCAATCCCTTCGATTAAGATTATAAGATGAAAGTGAGCCTTTGATTAAGACCGTAGAGGTAATTTATGATTGGTCACTTAGATCTTAGATAATCTAGTATACCAAGTGGTATATTATAGATTCCTTGGGAAATGACTAGATGTGGTTCATCCATGTGTCAAGTTATTAGGCTCTGGGGTCTTTGATTGAAAAGTACACCTTCACTTTCTACCATTAGACTAAGGTTATTAATGGAAATATAACTATCTAGCATGATCCATGAGGTTGAAGTTGATTGGTTGAGAGTTAACCTATGGTTAAATTTGATAGTCTCACTAACAGTAAAGACATCCTCATGAACATTAAATTATGAGAGTATGACTGTCAAATTTAACTTCTACTTATATTGCACCTATGAGTTAACCACAACAACAAGCACTCCAAATTCAAGGACCTTATGAGAATAAACTAGAAAAAAATCTAGGAGAAGATATTTCATCATCAACCTAGCCTTGAAAACCATCTTCTCAAGTGGAACACTTTGATATGGTTTCCCTAGAACCATATGAGGCAGTGGAGGAATTATTAAAGGAACTTGCAAAGACATATGGGTCTGATCACGAAGATGAGGGAGCCACAACTGAGGTGGTACAAATTGATGACCTCAAATAGGTGAGGAAGAGAAGGGGAAATAAGTGACATTAGAATTGGTTTATATCACATAAAATAAGAGGGAAGTTGAGTTGGCCCTTGTCCTAAGGTTTGGAAAAGGACCAAAGGTGACATGGACCCATCCAACCTGTGAATTAAATTTGTTTAATGGTGAGTTCCCATAAATGGACCTGTCATTCTTGACTAGTTCATATATGACAAAATCTAAAGGGTTCCTTCCCAATCACACTCACTGGGAATTACTAGCTCTATAGGTAGAGATCCCCTTGACAATGTCAAAACCTAGATCAAGGAGCTCATGAAGGAGTAGGAGAAAATAATAATTGTTCAAGTAGCCAAAGAAAGTGGTAAGAAAAATGAATGATCTAGGAACATCAATTAGAATATGGATTGAAAACCTAGAGACACCCCAACTCTTTGAACCAATGGCCAATATCATGTATAATCTAGATATAACAAGATTTGAAATGGTGAAAATGAAGAAAGCCATCATTGGCATTGAGGAGTTCACCTTTCAAACCATTGAACCATTTTGAGGTCTAACTCCTATACAAGGGTAGGTAGTAGCGGAGAATCCCATTCATCAAGAAGATGTGATAAGTTTGGTGGTGGCCCAATCAAAAATGACCTTGGCTAGAATCCATGGGATGTAATAGAGGATCACCAATCTAGAAAAGGAGAAGAAATACTTCAAAGCATAGGTTACATTTATAGTCCCTAATGATCTAATGAAACTAATAAATAAGTGTTTATTTGATACATTTGATGGATTGAAGTCCCTGTAGCTCAGATCAAATACCTTAACCCATAAAATTGGGAAAGCATAGGAATTAATCACTTTGTGGTAGAACTCTAGATATCAGGCAACTGAATTGATTAATGTCCATAACACCAAGCAGGTCTAAGGCATAAAGATCATCAAGTTCAAGAAATTTTATGCCCTCATAGGATTCATTAAAGATAATATATTACACCTGAGAAACTGGTGTGACAATTTCAATAGCTTCATATAGAAAGACAAAGGCTTGATAACAAGGATAGAGAAGCTCTTAAAGGCATTATTAGTAAACCCTTACAGGACCAATGCCATAAGCCTGATGGATGACAAATAGTTTAAGTAAAGGTTATGTACCTTCATCTAAAAAATCAAGGACAACCAAGGCTAGTGTATTGAAGACAATCATAAGGTCCTTGATATCATAGACACATTAAGGAAGTAGATTGTAGAGGCCTAATGCATTAAGGAATATAAAGCTAAGAGTGACAAAGAATTTAGCACATTGGTAAGTTAAGAAGAGGATTGTTTAATGAAGCCTGAAATAGATTTTGAGTTAATTAGATAAAAATATACTAAGGTGAAGAACATCCTTGAGAAATAACCCAAAGAACCCACCAATGTAACATAAAAGAATATTTTTTAAAAAATATATGCTAGTTTTTAGCATATATTACTCCTTCTATCAAAATTGGTGTAGAAAGTCATTTGCATTGTAATATTTGTATTAATGACAACTATCCTTATGATACACATGGAAATTTTTAAAACATAAATGGTATACTACTTATGTTCCCTATAAATAGGTAGAGGTTACCATTTTGTAAAAAGAGAGACTTTGAGAAATTTTTATACAAAAATAGAATTTAATATAACTAAGGAATTCTAAAAGGATTGTCTAAATAGTTTGTTTAAATCCAATGTTGTATCTCAATTGCATGTTATTGTCATAAATTTGAATGCTTCTCTAGATTTTATATCATAGGGATATTCATTTCTACTAATGTTAGATTAATTGAAAATATCTTACGTATACTTCATTTTATTTTCTCTACATTTGGATGTGCACATGCTATTTAGATTACAGTAGAAAACTTTTAAAGTAAACTTGGTTCTTACTTGTGGTTTATATATCTCCTTTGAAGCATTCCTGGTTTATGATGCAATCTAAGATTATACTATTTTACACCACAAATTGGTTCATGTATGCTCAAAATAATTAAAACTTTGTCATAACATTTGAGAAGGGAATTTGTAATCACATTCTCTTTTCTGTCTTACCCTTCCTTTTTCTATTTTCTTTACCAAATCTCACCTAGTTGAAAAATCATTGTTAATATCCATTTACATTAACGTGATGTCTATAAATATCACAAAGATCTAGGCCCTAGTGGCTGACAACCACAAAATTAAATAAATATTGTGGATGGTTCCCATACTCTACTTCTATTCCACCATAGACATCATAGAATCATCACAAACTATAACTCATGCCTTGGATTATTTGAATCCTAAAATGATAAGTGTTCATCAACACTAAAGAGCACCTATGAGGTAATTAAAATCATCAAAAGGAAGATCCCACTAGCATTAGAAGGAGGGAATGCTTGATGAATTCTGTTAATTCTTATGTTAAATTTAAGTTATTCTTAACCCTTATGAGTTATTCTTCATTGTGAGTGTAAATATCCTTGATCTAAGTGATTTCTCACCTATCTTTATGCTTTCTTATTCAAAGACCTTAGTTATCTTAAAGGAAATAGTTAAATTATGGTAAATATAAATTTATGATTTAAGAAATCATAGTATTTGAAATTATAATGGTTCATTTTGGTTGAAGATTGACAATTCTTCATGAATCTTGAGTTTATATTAGTCATAGGTTGTAAATAATGTCCATCTTTATGTCATTCATCACATATTTCAACTTACTTATTCAAATATTGTTATCCTTTGTCCTTTTAAAAGAAAATCTTCAACAAAGTAAGCTTATTGTCTAGGTTGATTGCAGTTATATGTGAATTCTAACTTGTTACACCATATTTCAAATAGCATCCTTAATCTTCAAACTAGAATTGTCAAGGATCAGGACTAGATCACATTTAGAGACAAGAGAGACCTTTCTCGAGCTAGAGACCCATAGAGGAACTATGAAATAAAAAGGAAGATGTAGGTGTTCCAAGTCTCTACCATATTCACCCTTACAAGGAGTTCTTGTGCTCAATTTTCATCTAGATATGGCATCACTTGGAAGTTCCCCCATTAGTGTACCAGTTGTAGTTCATGACTTACCTCATAATCCTAAAAGGTACTTTCTAATATTTAGTCTAACCGATATTTCAACTACAAAAGAACATGTTAAATATTTCAAGGCTACCTTAAGGCTATTAAATTAAATCCATGAAGATGTGGCCTATAGATTATTTCATTTTACATTCAAAGGTATTGCATATGAATGGTTTCTCAATTTTCCTGACAATTGTATTACCTCATGGAATAATTTTAACACTATCTTTATTAATAAATTTGGGAAGATCATAAGCCCCTATTTCATTTATCACCAATTTATGACCATTAAGAGAGATGCAAATCAGCCCATTAGATCCTTTGGTGTCAGGTTCCAAAAATGTTTATTCAGACCATGGTTCCATAAAAAAACTACTGAGGATTTAACTTTGGAAGTTTACAAAGATGTAGTAAACCCCATAACTTCTATGTTTTTGGAAACAGCTTTCCTAGCTATCAACATATTGGCCCAAGCTTATTCTAAAGTAGTGGTTATTAGTGACCAAATGCAACCTGAAGGATAGATGGACTATTCTATCAAAAATGTTAATCCTCAGATGCCTACATTAAACCTTTTCCTAAATAATAACCAAAATGCTCCAACATTAGACTAAATCCCTACTTTAAATATATTATCTATTAGACATGCTACTCCTAATAAAAACCTAAGTTTATTAAGTCATCAAGTTACTAATGGATTTCAAACCAATGACCAAAAGGCTTTAAAACTGATCAAAGTTACTAACAATAACCAGTTCTAAAATTTGAGACCCCAAAGAATGATAATGAATCTATACTAAAGATTGTCCAAAAGCTCAACACAAATTTCTTGTAATTGTAAAAGCAAATTGGTAATGATAATGACAACTTTGGAAGGATCTTCACCTTCCAAAAGTTCAACAACCCTAGAAATAGATTTTAGAATGATAATTTCTATAATAATAAAGATAATTAGACTTCCTTTATTAAGAAGACCATGGATATTAATCTCACTTATATTGCCTTGCTGGACTATTTTAGGGTGTATGCTACCTCTAAAAATGGTGATATTGATTACATTGAGTTTTGTAAAGACTATGAAGATTTTGAAGAAGATATCGACCCATTTGAAGTAGTCCCAAACAAAGATACTACTACAAGTTCTTTTAGATCCAATCCATCTGACCAAGTGAACATGGTAGAGACATTTCAATTCCCTCTCCAAGAGGATAATGAGCCTGAGAATATCCCTAAAGAGATTCAAGCATTCCAAAAATTATTGAATACATACCATTTAAGAAATAGAGAACACAATAATCCATTAACTAGTTCAACCCCCTTAACAATTATGACTCCTCCATACACTACATCGAGGAATGATCCTGAATAACTTAAGGGTAGTTCTTCCAAAACCATTGTTTAAACTTCATGCAAAATTGGTTACAACATTGTGGAAGATATGAAAAATATAAAAAACAATATTACTCTACATGATCTATCTCAAATTATAGAACAAAGAGATTTACTCTAGGAATCCTTGTTAAAGAAACTTGGGAAGCCTCCAAAGAGTGATAGTGTAAATGTGACTATGCAAGTAATGAAAGCAGAGTCCCCACCCTTCTTTCTTACAATTAGGATGTTTGGGAAGAATGTGCATAATTGTCTTTTAGATTTTAGAGCCTCAACCAATATAATGCCTACTGGGATATGTGAAAAACATAGGTTGACCCCAATCAAGTCTGATAGGGTTTTAATATAATTGGAAAATTCAAGATTCAAATTCATTGGGGACTTATTGAATGTATATAATCAGTCTACTAATGAACTAAGGGTTCAAAAATTCATTGACATACAAGTGGTGTATATTCCCAATTCTTATGGGTTTCTCTTAATTAGAGAATAGACTAAGTCCTTAAATGGATAAATGTCTATTGATTATTCCCACTTAAGGTTACCTTTGAAAGGCATGCCAAATAAAATAAGGGTAAAAAGAGAACCAATGATGAGACACATGATAATAGAATACAATGTTTTCAATGAAAAGGTAAACATCCTTGACGTTGATCTAGGATTTTTCACTTTAGAGACTAGAAAAGAGCATAGTTCCAAAGGTCCTCATCCTATTCTTGGCCTATACAAGTTATATGTTGATGATTATAGGTGAAAATAAGGATTAGGAGCTGGTATTGTATTGATAAACCCTATAGAAAATCAATATCATGAATCCTATAGATTACAATTTCATTGAACTAATAATTTGGTTGAGTATGAATCTCTCATTCTAGGATTGGAACATGCTATTAAGCATAAATCTAGGGAACTTCTTGTTTTTGGGGATTCTGAACTACTCATAAATCTAGGAGAAAGTACCATTGCAAGCTATCTTACCTTAAAAAGTACAAGTTCAAAGTTTAGAACTTGATGGAATCTTTTAATGATTTCAAGATCATGTCTATCCCTAGGGAAGAAAACAAAGTTAATGATGAGCTAGCCTCTACTGCATCTAACCTTATGCCCAATATTGATTCCCCTAACCTCAACATTAAGCTAGTCCCATGCCCCTCAATCCCAAATAATGTGAATCATTCTTAATTTTTTAATGATGATCAATAAATTTTAGATTTATTGACCAATTCTAGGGCCTTTGAAGCTCACATCATTGATGAAGTTAATGAATGTTCTTATGAAAGGGAGATTAATGGTAAAATCATTAAACTAAATTACAATAACATAACTAAAGGAATGATCTCATTACAAAGGTTATTTGATCACAACAATATTAATTAAACACCTAAGGTGCCCAAGGTAAATGATAAGGATTATCATGAAATGGATCTTGGCTCACATGATCAACCCTTGAAAATAAACATAGAAAAGGATTGCAATGAAATGGAAAATAGAAAGGCTAAGGAGCTACTTACAAAGTATAAATATGTAATTTCCTATTCCTATGAAGATCTGAAAATATTTGATCGAAGGGTTATTAATCATAGTATACCTATCAAAGAGAGTTACAAACCCTTTAGACAGAAAAAAAGGGTCAATCAACCTTATCTTAGGAACCTTGATCTTCAAAGAGGTCAAGAAGCTACTGGATGCAAGGATAGTTTTTCCTATTAGGCACTCCACTTGGGTTTCTAGCTTGGTCCTAGTTAGAAAGAATAATGAGGAAATAAGACTATGCATAGACTTTAGAAATATGAATAGACACCCTATCTTATCTTGACCAAGTCATCTAGGTTGTTTTAGGATCAGCCATGATGTCCTTTTTAGATGGATTTTCTAGATACAATCAAGTGCTTTCGTTGCCAAGTGGGGAACATATGCTTACAAAAGTATGATATAGAAATGTAGATTGCCAAATTGGTGAAATGTCAGGGCCCAGTCTAGATGATTGCTAATGCTAATCTAAAACTTCATGTCATGCAAGTGGATGAAAAAAAACTTCTAGCCCAATGAATGGTATGAATCTTTAGTACATCTTCTCATTAGAGGTAGTTTTCCCCTAGGACATACCAGGGAACAAAATAGAGATTTAAGGCTCAAGGCAGCTCATTACCTCATCAAAGAGTGATTCCTACATAGGAAGAACTTTGAAGGGGTATCCTTAAGGTACATGTCCAAAGAAGAGGCTTCTCAAATCATGTCTACTTTTCATGAAAAGCTAGCTAGTGGATGTCATTCATGGAGAACCACAACCCATAATATTATTAGAGCTAGGTACTATTGGTGCACCATTTTCAAAGAGGCTCCCAAACATGTGAGAGTATGTGACTCATGCCATATTTTTAGCATAAAAGAGCTAAAGGCATCCATGCCTTTATAACCTGTGATAGCAGGAAAACCTTTTACGCATTGGTGATTATAATTTGTAGGAGTTATCAATTCCAATTCCTTTAAAGGTCATAAGTATGTCTAACTGGTACATATTATTACAAAAGGTGGACTAAAGCTCTAACCACCAAACAATGTAGGAAATAAGAAGCAATCAACTTCTTAGAAGAAAATATTTGCACCAGATTTGGAACCCTAGTTTTCTTAGTTTGTGATAATAGATTTGCATTCATATCCACTAAAATTACCAAATGGGATTATGATAATGGAAACTCTTTTATGTTTTCCTTTATTCATTATCCTCAAGGAAATGGAGTTTTTGAATCTACCAACTAGAATCTTATGAAGGTCATCAAAAAGTTTACTACAGACAAGCATAGAACATGGCATATGATCCTTAAGTATGCATTGTGGGATTATAAAATAAGGATCAAGAAATCACTCAAGGCTTCACCATTTTTTTTAGTGTATGGATAGAAACCTATCATCCCCATCACCCTAAAATTTCCTATGTTCACATTCATGAAATAATACATGAAGGAAAGTCAAGATCTTGCTAATTCTAGGCTAGAAGACATCATTTAGATGGAGGATGTAAGAGAAAAAGAAGTTGTAGAATTTAGTAGGCACCAATTAATTATTAATATATGGTTTTACAATAGGTCTAAGGTAAAGGTATTTAAATAGGTAGACCTAGTCCTCGTTTGAGACAAGGCATCAAAACCTAAGGGCAAGCATGGTAAGTTTGCACCATTATAGATTGGACAATACCAAATTTTAAAGATCTTTAGAAACAACACTTTCAAGCTAAAATACCTTCAAGGAACAAAATTCACATTTCCCACCAATGGGAAATACCTCAATAATTACGTTGCTTCTACTCAAACTGGGGTCTTCATGGAAAAACATCTGTAAGATTGCTTAGAGTTAGAATAGGTAGGCTAGTTAGTTTCCTTTATTGCTTTATTTTCCTACTTGGCTTGTATACATTTGTTTGTTTATGTTTATTTGTTTCATCTCATCTTTTATTTTGTATTTTTTCCTTTTTTATTCATTGTGATCCTTTGTTTTAATAAAGTCTCATTGACTATCCTTTCTCAAAATTGCTTAAAATTCAAGTATTTCAAGTGAGGTCATGAATACTACATAAGAGGATGTAAGGATTTAATATAGAATTATATTACAATATAGAGACTCTAAAAAGACTCAAATGGAAGTCAATTACCCCCTCCCCCCTGCCTGAACCCAAAACATTACCTAAGACCAAAGCTCTATTGTAAGAAGAATCATGTATGCAAAAGTAGAGCTCAAAATTTAAGTAATATGCATGCTTGCACTTAAAACACATCCTCATCTGAGATTAATGTTTCAACTGAAGGTGATTATCCTAAGGCAAAAACATTTGATCAAATCCTTAAATCCTAGATATCCTGGCTCTGAACCTTTGTTAAAAATAAAAAAGACACAAAAAGGGATTTAATGCTAAATCAAAAGATGCAAAGTCAAAGGTGATTTAGGAAATCTCCACTAGGGATATAGACACCTAACTAGAAGTAAAGAAAGGCCATGAATTAATCCAAAGGTATCTAAGTTAGAGATATGGATGCCTGGCTGGCAATAGAGTAATGCCCAAGCCTCCCGTGAACCAAGAGCAATTATTCCTAAAAGAATATCTAAATATTCTCAAATTAAGATGCAATGGAATAAAAGGATATGAACTTGGATTTTATTTCCTGAAGTCCCATGACAAATAGTAAGGGGAATCAAATCACACACAACATGTTTAGGCTTTGACATGAGGATTTGAATTATGCACATTTGAAGCTTGTTTCAACATTGAGTTAACCCAAGTAATGATATGTGGATCAAAGGAGATAAATGACTTATGTGTTGGTTTAAACAAGAGTTTCTTGGCTCTAACATATTTATATGTTTCCCCTATAAGTCACCATTGTTTTTGGGACTGATATACCCCATTTTTTTTGCTTTGTAAAATACGGACCCTTATAAATGTTTTAAACATTTGTATCCTGGTCTAGATTTCATGAGGTTATTATTTTTAGAATTTAAATATCATTGACTTTAAAAGGGATGGGTCCTTACATGTTTAAATATGCTTCTTGAGTTAACCCTATTGATGATTACCCTTGGATGGCTAAGTGCAGGTTTAATGGAGGAAGGTAGGGTTTATGAGTGAAAATTCTAAGGGTTCAAATGCAAATTTTTATGGGAGAAAATTTAGTGGGAATTGGTCATTTTGAAAATAACCTAAGTTTAATTTTACATTAAGGCTTGGTTATGTTTTTAAACATGCCTAAACCTTGACATAAAATTAGACTGAAGTCACCTTTTATGTTACTTACCCTTTTAAATCCCTCCTAACCTCATTAAATTTTCTATCCACAAGCCCCTTCTCCTCCTAGACTAAGACCTTATCAATGTTTAGACTATTATTTAAATATTAAAATGTCATGGTGTTTTATCAACATGGATGACACCTTGAGGATCCTAAAATTTAGTCTAAATCACTACATATGTCATGATATAATTTTATGTCTTAACTTGAGTACATAAATAACAGTCCTGACTTCCCTCGAAGCCCAATCCAATGACACTTGATCATATTAGGATGGAATATGAACTAAACCCCACTCACTATAAAATTTTTTATGACATCTATTTTTATGACATCACTCCCATAATTTAAATTTCATGACGAAGTATTTGATGTTAGCAAGGCCTTAAAAATAAACCCAATCTAAACTTTTATCCTTAATCCAAAAAGAGACCTTTTAAACGTTTAAACCTTAGGCTTCTCACTTAAAAACTTAGGACATAGTGTGTTTTAATACTATTAACCTAAGGTTAAACCCTCTTCTTAAGACTATGTGCATCAGGGACTAACTTAATGTTCATGATTCTTTTAGGATCCAACTATCCTCATTCACCTGATAACCTTGATCCAATGGTATGATATTAAATAATTCCTAAAGAAAAGCCAATTATAGAAGACCTATAAAATCATGATCAATGGTTTAAATTCATCACATAACTTGACCTAATAGACTGCATTGAACCTAAAGTCTTGAGAGCACAAACAATAAGACACATGGCATGTTGTCATTCAGTCAAATCAACCTTGTGAGCTTGAGTTTGATAGTTGTGATCCCATCATTTGATATTCATAAGGATGTCTTTTATGTTAATGAGACTATAAAATTTAACTAGATCTAACATCTCAACTAATCAACTTAAACCTCATGGATCATGATCAACAAATCTCACTCCATTGTTGACCTTGATCCAATATTGTAAAGTGAAGGTGGGATTTTCAACCAAAGACCCTAGAGCATGATATCTTGACATGTGGATAAACCGCATTGAATAATTTTTCAAGGAATCAAAAATGTACAACTTGGCATAATCGCGTCACCTAAGATCCAAGTGACCAATCAGAAAGGACTTCTAAGATCTTAATCAAAGGCTCACGTTCATCCTAAAATCCTAATCCAATAAACTAATATAAAAGGATTTATTTAAAATTTAATATCTAATTTTGAAAATAATCCCCATGGGAGTGCCATGGGAACAAACTTAAGGAGGTCCATGCAAGTGTCATGTAAGCACTAAAGGACAATCATTAGATTTGGCATGCACAAAATGATAGGATTTGCATAAGTAGTGCTATCTATAAGATCTAATATATGAATGCATTTATGAAAGCCATCACTTTCACCATTAAAACCTCAAAAAACCTACTAGAGCAACTTAAATCCCTAAACCTTGACTTAAAGCCTCAAAACGTGACTGTTAGGGACACAACTACATTAATCAAGCTTAAAGTGTCATCCTAAGCATCAAGACCAATCATATTCTAATGAAATTGAGATCATGGCAGTGGTAAAATAATAATGGAAAGAAGAGATAGACATGTATTTATATACAAAACATGAAGGGATGTGCTTTGGAGATACTGAATTGGACACATGAGCATTGGCCAATGGCATGAAGAAGTAGTCCAAGATTTTTTTTTGTAATTAAGGACATATAACCTCTATCATCCAGTGAGCAAAGAGTGGTATTCACCAAGATAAATTTTGATGACCTTGTTGAAATTCAAATTACATGTCTTCATCAAGATATTACTAAACCTAAGGTATTATATTACATTGGCATCCTTACACCTATGTTTGTTAATTATAAAATACATAATGATCAGGTCATTAAAGAAATAGGTTCATGTAAAATTGAATATATTACTCCAGTAACTTTTGGAGGCTATTATAAACTCTTCAGAGCTAAGATAGACCTCTCAACCATCAAAGAATGGACTACCTAGTATAATCTAGATGGTATCATGAGACCTTGGTTAATCCAAGGAACTCATGTAGCTAGGAACCGTGATGGTAAAATATGAATCATTCAATTTAGAGAAGAGATTAGGATCATTATTACCCTATTGAATAGAGATTTAGGGGAAGCCATGACAACCTATGTCAACCCAAAATGGGTTTCCTAGATATATTTCATGGTGGAAGAGAAGTTAACTCCACTTATTAGAGAGCTAATTAGCATCTACTTGGGGATATAATTTTATGCCATTAAGAAAAGGATAATACAACAATTCATCATGATATCCTATTTTGTGGACTCACTAGTGGTATCCACTCATATTTTGTTGTCATGAATTGGTCCTCCCATAGAAAAATTACCATTTCCCATCACTATGCAATGTTACACATCTTCAAATATAGAGTTCAAATGTAGTTCATTTATGATTGCATATACCATACATTGGTCAATAAAATGTTCCAGAGAACCCTATGCCTAGGATACAACCTCTTTTCAAGAAGTATATTTAACTTAAGGGAGATATTTAGTACTATCCAAACTACACTGTTATCAGAATTGAAGGGATCAAGACCCAACCATTCAGGTTGCTTGTCTACGTCCCCCTCAAGTTAGATGAGCAAGAAATTGCTCACCAAATATTCCAATTAATTGATAATTTATGTAGGGAAAAGAAAAAGGGCATTCTGCATCCCTTCCCATTCTTGATTAGGAGAACATTGATCTAGGAATAGAAATAATTGGACATCAAGTCTAGATAAAAGGATGCTTTATACTTTCAAAAGGATGACCTAAAGGAATGGCACCCCAAAAATAAGGTTATCCCTCATTTTCAGTCAAAGGAACTAACCAAAGTGACCTATGAGCATAGGGTTGGTCCGTATGACCATTTTTACACTAAAGATATAAACTTTAAGGAATTTTTTTCTAGGTATAGGCAACATGGTTTTAATCTTGAACATAAACTACAAAAAGAGGAGAAACTAGATAGGGAGAGATGGAAAATGAACCCATTATAGTATCATCTGCTACCTTCCACTTTTAGTGCACCTCCAAGTCAACCATAATATCAAGCACTCCAAATTATAGGACTTGGTGAGAATAAATTAGAAGAAAGTCCAAGAGAAGGCCTTTCATCATCTGCCTAGCCTCCAAAACTATCTTCTCTAGTGCAACACTTTGATATGGTTACCCTAGAACCATATGAGATAGTGGAAGAATTTTTTAGGGAACTTGCAAAGACCTATGGGTCTTATCAAGAAGATGAGGTAGCAAAATCTGAGGTGAAATTTTTTTAAGGACCTCAAATAGGTGAGGAAGAGAATGGAAAAGAAGTGGTATTGGATTTGGCCCCTATTACACAAAAGAAGAGGAAAGATGAGTTGGCTATTTTCCCCAAGTCCTCAAAAAGACCAAAGGTGACATGGATCCATCCCACAAGTGAGATAATTTTTTTTAGTGATGATTTCCCCATACATGGACCTGCCATTCTTGACTAGTTCATATATGGAAAACTCCAAAAGGTTATTTCACAATCACACTCATTGGTAATTACCAACTCTACATGTAGAGATCCCCTTGACAATGTCAAAGCTTGGATGAAGGAGCTCATGAATGAGCAAAAAGAAATAAAAATTATTCATACAGTCAAAGAAAGTGACAAGAAAATAAAAAATTTAGGTTCGTCAAGTGGAACTAGGATTGAAACCCTAAAGACATGCAAAATCTCTAAACCAGTGTCTACTATCATGTATAATCTAGATACAACAATGTTTGAAAGGGTGAAAATGAAGAAAGCCACCATTGCCAATGAGGAGTTCACCTTTCAAAAGTTGTAACTATTTATAGGTCTAACTCCTATACAAGAGTAGGTAGTAGGGGAGCATCCCATGCAGAAAGAGGATGTGCCAAGTTTGGTGGTGGCCTAATCAACAATCAACAATGACCTTAGCTGGAATGTAGGGGATACAATAGAGATCACCAATCAAGAAAAAGATAAGAAATAATTGGAAGCATAGGTTACATTTCTAGTCCCTGAGGATATAATGAAATTATTGAATAAGTCCTTATTTGACACATTTGAAGGGTTGAAGGCAATAAATCTAAGATCGTATACCTTTACCCATAAAATTGGAAAATCACAGGCATTAATCACTCAATGGAAAAACTCTAGAGATCAGGAAACTAAATTGATTAATGTCTATAACACCAAGTAGGTATAAGTCATCAAGATCATTTATTTGAAGCATTTACACACTCTCATATGATTCATTAAAGATAAGATATTGGCCATGAGCAACTCATGTGATAGTGTCAATATTTTCATAGAGGAAGACAAAGTTTTGATAGCAAGGATGGAGAAGCTCTTAAAGACATTATTGGTAAACCCTTATGAGACTAATATCATAAGCCTGATGGATGATGAAGAGTTCAAGCAAAGGGTCAGTTATTTCATATTAAACATCAAGTACAACTAAGGATAGCCTATCAAAGACAATCAAAAGGTCCTTCATATCATCATTACATTAGGGAAGTAGATTTTAGAGGTCCAATCCATTTGGGAGCTTAAATCCAAGAGTGATAAAGAAATTAACACATTGGCAAGTCAGGAAAAGGATTGTTTAATGAAGCTTGTAGTGTATTTTAAGTTAATTAGAGAATAATATACTAAATTTAATAACATCCTCAATTAGTAATACAAGGGACCCACCAATGTAACATAAAAGAATATTCTTTTATAATATATTCTAGTCTGCTAGCATATATTATCCCTTTTGTCAAAATTGGCATAGAAATCCTATTGCATTATAATCTTTGTATTAAGGACTACTATCCTTATCATACACATGGATATTTTGAAAGGATAACTGGTATATCACTTATGTACCCTATAAATAGGCAAAGGTTACCATTTTTTAAAGAGAGAGACTCTGAGTAATTTGTATACAAAAAGAACATTTAATATAACTAAGGAATTCTAAAAATATTATCTGAATAGTTTGTTGAAAGCCAATGTTGTCTCTCAATTGCATGTTATTATCTTAAACTTGAATGGTTCTTTACATTTTAAGTTATATTTTTTTCATAGGTCTATTAATTATTGCTAATGCTAGATTAACTAAAAATATCTTAGGTATACTTCATTTTATTTGCTTTGCATTTGGATGTGCACAAGCTATTGAGGTTATAGTAGCAATATTTTAAAGTAAACTTGGTTCTTGCTTGTTGTTTAAATATATCTTTTGAATCTTGCATAGTTTGTGATGCAATTTGAGTTTATACTATTTTACACCACAAATTAGTTCATGTATGCTCAAATTAATTTGAAATTTTTCATAACATTTGAGAGGGGAATTTTAAAGCACATTCTCTTTTATACCTTACCCTTCCTTTTTATATTTTCTTTACCAAATATCACCTAATTTAAATATCATTATTAATATCCATTTAGATTAACTTGTTGGATAGAAATATCATAAAGATCTAGACCCTGGTGGATTTAAACAACCAAATTAAATACATATTGTGGATAATTCCCATACTTTACTTTTGTTCCACCATAGATGTCATAAAATCATCACAAATTATAACTCATGCCTTGGATTCCTTGAATCCTAAAATGAGAAGTATTCGTCAACACTAAATAACACCTATGAGGTAATTAGAAGCATCAACATAACCTAGGGTACTAGGGGATATGATGTTAAAGTGAGGTTCAGGGAGTACTTTAGGGATGTTAAGGGATGCATAATACATGTACAAAGGATGGATAAGTGTTTAAATAGGACCTAATATAGGTCTTAGTTTAAACTAGGAATGGGTGATCTTGAATAACACTTTGAGAACATAAGTATTATTTTTAGATGATTACATTTCCCCCTTATTCTAGATATTAAAAAAAGTGAAATGACCAGGATAAAGGAAAAAGAAGCATATTTGGACTTACTTAAGAGGTGAAACCCATGAATATGGATTTGAGTATGTGAAACATATGACATTATGTTCACTTTAAATGAAACATGCATAGATATGTTATTAATTAATATATATCAAAAGTAAAATACTAAATTGATTAAAGAGATAAGAGAGAGTAAAGGAACAAAAACACCTCTCTACATATGAGAACCAATGCATAAACCTAGTGACAACATGTATGTATGCACGTAGATAGTGATCAATTGGTGAATAACTTGTAACATGGTCTTTTGTGTGTATAACATAAATATTGACATGAATTTTGTCATTCCATCTGATCAACCAGTGTATATGTAAACATATAAAAAAATATGGTACGTACATGCCCCTGATATCAAATATAAGTATATGGATTAAGTATTGAGTTATAATAATATATATCTAAGTATATTAAACTACAATAGGAATGATCATTTCACAGAAGATGACTCTAATCTGAGTAAACTGGTATGAATCTGAGCTACACTAGGATAAAATTAGTAATATGTAACTAAACATGTGCAAACCTAGATTGTAATAGTTATACTTTTCTATCCAATCTAGAATTTTTTGAATTAGAGGCTACTGGATAGTAGCACCATATCTTGGACACTAAAATTTGTGGTGCTAGTGTTCCAATTTGGGTGCTAATGTCCATTTTTTGAGTTATGTGAAAATGAAATTGGTCTCTATATTAGTAGTTCCATTATGTTTTCTTGGAAGTAATTTATATACATTTGAATATGTGATGAAAATTATACTCTGAGTGTATTCAGATAGACTTATCTCCATGAAAAACCTATTTGAATGGCCCCTCTTTTGAGTGGAATAGTTTCACATATGAAAGAACTATCCTCAAAAGAAAATTTTCTAAAAAATATGTGTCAACTAGAGAATATGTGATATCTATATAATAAACCAATATAATATGCATACATAATATCAAAATATAAGATAATCAAAACATAAGTTACTCATGTATGATATATGTTATATCTAGGATTCACAAGGTTGTCAAGATAGATATATTAATTTATATGAATAGAAAATATATGTAATAACTAAGCAACTATCAATGGGGATTGGGAATGATGTTCATCACAACACCCAAGTAGGAAGGAGAGATGTATGAGGTACCTCATGGCATATAAAAATAGAGTATGTAACAAGAAAGAGTCAAGTGTCATGGACATGACACATAAAAAAACATACATAAAATAAACATGAGTAATGAAAATTAGACCAAAGGGCCTAAATAAAAGGGACATGGGAATATGTGACTAGATTTGGGAAAGTAAGGCATACAAGGACATGTTGAAGTATTCATATACATAAATAATAAGCTAGTTGTATTAGGGACATATGGAATGAAATGATCAAATTTGCACATACAAGTACATGGGCATAAGTCCAAATCATACATATAATGAAAAAAAGTGTCCTATAGACATATAGTAATGGAATATTCAAATGACCTTGAGTAGAAGAAACTTGTATACATAGTAAAGTCTAAACTAATAAAGCTATAAATGAAAGTATATATGAACATGTGGTAAAAATATATATAAAAGATAAGATGTACATAGGGTAAGTCTAAAGTAGTTGTAATTAGAAAAACATCTGATTAGGTGTAGCATGATCAATATCAAGATACAACAATGTTAAACATATGAAGTCGATTATAGAAAGATGTAACCTACCGATTGAAAGTGTGTATAGGATGCCCGAAATGGAAAACCTATATATCTATGTATATTCCCCTAGTGGGTATATAGTATTAAATCTAATTATATGTAGTCAAATTGGGTCCTATAAACATCTATGAAAACTCAATAAGAATAAGTGAACCATATATGTTTGATAAGAACCAACAATACTAAGACAACTATCGTATGTAGCATCTATAAAATATTAGAGATGTAAACATGGAAATGCATATAGTTTATAATTTATGTTTTATGAGTAAATATTTTAATGTTTTTTTATTTTATGTATATAAGAGACATACAAGAAATGAGGAACATACTAACTGATGAGTCTTATAGGAGACTCAATATTAATATACCTTATGTCAAATAAAGGAATGGTAATAATGAGTGATGTATGAAAATGTAATTGAGGTCTAAGAACCTATTGTACTAAGAAATCTATACTTGTCATTGCTTGTGGAGTCATGTTATGAATTTGTGAATCTCATTGGGGTGTCCTATGAGATGTATAGGTATTAGTGACCCATATGGTAGAAGATTTTTTAACCATCATGGGTGATTTATTATGAGATCCTTAGGAACTTAATAACACTGATCTCTAAAGGGAATGAGTAGAGTGAGGCCCTATAGAATCTAAAACATATCTCTAATGCAATGGTCTCTCTAATAATGTTCTATGTGGGAGAGTATGTGTAAATGGTAACACTATAGGAGTAGACCTCACTTGCACTAGAGGATCCACTAAAATCTATGGTGTACTCATGGGAAGTATACTAAGAACTATATATGCTAAATATGGTGTGAATTCCTATGGGATAGGTAATGGATACTCATGTGAAAGATCCTCAACTATGATCACTCAACTCACACTTATATACTTGAGGAATTTTTGCATGGGGGGTGGAATGGCTCATAGCTACTGTAAAAATTGATTAAGATAGGTAATAAAGGGAATCTAGTTTCCACATATGTTGGTACAACCTTTATGGAAGTATTATCTCCCTAATGGAGCTCTGAATATGGTCACTAAAACTATAAATAACTATGTTAGTGGTAGAAATCTCTTGTTGTAAATAACCAAAATGTCATAAAAGTGTGATAGTGTACATATAAATACTTGACCCAATGTAAACCATAAAACTCTTAATATGATGATGATCATTCTAGGCTTTCACAAAGAGTTCACATAAATATGAATCATCATCAACAATCTCTTACTATGATAAATTGATGAGCAGTATAGCTAATACCACAATATGATACACGCCAATGATTTTTTGAAGGGTGTGTGAATTTTGTGTAGTAGTGTGATTATATGCCTATGGTGTATGTGCCTAATACATATATTCAACACCTAAATCTCCCCGTACCTTATTAGTTGTATGATTTGGAAACAAATATGATAATATTTTCAATACCTTAGCTTCTATTTTTTAAAGCTTTTGGTGCCTCTATGGGTGTGCCCACATCAATGATGTTGGCCTCTATTAAATATTGTATCTTATGCTTCAAGTTGATGCATCAATTTGTACTCTAGATTGGTTCCCCAAGATAGTTGAAAAATGCATTGAAATATTAGTTCCTTAGAAGAGTTTGTCTTGTATCAACCTCTTTGATGGGAGGGAGAGATATGACATTTCATTATAATGTTTTTTGTAAGACATCTATCAATGATTACAGAAGATTAGTGAAAAATCTCCATGGACGAACCAATAAAACCAAACTATGAGGTGGATCAAAAGTTGCATTAACTATGGTCTTTTGATGACTCTTATTTTTAGTGGCCCTTAATTTTTATGGAAGCTTATTATACCTCTTATTATTTGATTATAATCCACTTTTATATTTTAATTTTCCTATAGAGAGATGGTTCACTTCCCTTTATTTCATTGTGTGCCATAAATAATTGAATATTGAAAACTTAACGAACAAGATAAATTCATGTAATGGTCATAGTATATTATATTTGAATATTTCTTAGAGCTCACAATCTACAATGGGGATAATCATCTTTGTCAATATACTTTTATATCGCAAGTCATATTCTACAATAGTCTCATTAAATTTTACTTTCAATTGTACCACTTGAGCATATGATATCATATCACTACTGTTAATTTAAAAGTGTGACAACAAAGTATTTTACAATGGATTGAATGTGGTGATATACTGATTCAGAAGGTCATAAAACCATTATAAGTCATAGTCCTTTAAAATACGTATGAATAACGTAGTAAGGAGATAATAATTGTACACATAGTCCAAATATGCTAAGTGGAAAGATCATAGATGGTACTCTAGGTTACAATTACCATAATACAAAGTAAGAATAGGTTCCAAAAATATGAATGGTAAAGGAGTTGCCACTATGTGATGTGCCAAAGGTGCATGCAAAAGAACATGAGAATTGAAGGCATGTGATGGCCTAGTAGTTCCCTAGTCAATATGTAACACCATAGCATGTAAAGAATAAATCTCATGGATAAGGGATTGTCCATTTACAGAGGAGGAAGTAGACATATGAGCTGTATCTTCTAATCAAGGTTATCAAGTTAAAATATGTTCTTGTACAAGATGCATTGCCCCAAAATTAGATGTAACAATATTTTTATTAGGGGTAATAGAAGATTGATCATTATTTTATTTTTCTTTTTTTTCCATTATGGCTTAAAAAAAAATTGCATGATCATGGGGTTATTCCTAAAGTCTGTATCTGAATCTCAAAAAAATTATTATTTACTGGATGTAATATTTTCATTGTTAAGTGGTGGGAGAGTGTCCTTGTTCCCATCCTATGTATCCTCTTAATCTTGATTGTATTACTAATATTTAGGTGCATTTTAATTGATGTGCACACAATAAAGGTGTGAATAATCAAATGTTGGATTTGTAACTAGTCTTGTGTCCATGAAAAAACTCAATTTTAAGGAATATGGGTATGCTCAATAGGATTCCGCTAAGCATATAACTTCTTCTTAAGATAAGAGAGATAAATTTTTTAGATGGAATATGGTAAAAATTTGAAAGAGGGCTGCTAAAAAAAGTTATATGAAATATAAAAATATTAATACAAACAATAAAGATAGGAAAAGTAATGATACAAACCCTTTTATATCTAGGGTTAGTGTTTTATTAGTATTCAAATTAAGTCAAGTTCACTAAATGATATAACATTTTAGGATTATAGAGTCTAATCTTTGGTCTTTAAATGCATTTTGAATATAGTAAATAAGGTTATAAATTTATAATAAATACATTCACTGATTTATAATACAATTGATCTAATTTGACCTTTTTAAAAATTGTAATAAATAATGCAAATAAGAACTTAGCTAGAAATTGATTGAGATGAGAGATCTAGAGGCTAAAATATAGGATAGGACCTATTTTGAGTGTCATGAATAAGATCCAGGTGTCAAAAACCTTCCTACATAGTATTGCCATAATTGTATAGTATCACCATTTGGCATTAGTGTCCCTATTTTATCACTATTTTCTTTTGTGTAAAATTATTTTGAGATTTTTGATGGAATTAAGTTTGGGTCTACAAATCCTAATCCTATGCACACAAGTTATGGTTCCCTATAGGTGATCAGTGTTGACTAATTTTATATGAAAAATGTTAAACCTACATTTTTAGGGCATTTAGTTGGCATAAGTAGTAATGTGTGTTGTTAGTGGGGTAGGCTAGACATCCTCAATACCCCATTGTATGAGAGTTGCCTACATACCAATAATTTTAAGAGGTATCGAATATGATGTAGGTCTCCCCACCTAAGTGCTGGTGTATGTATAACTGAACCTAGTATGAATGTCAGTTTTAGTGCTTTGAATGTTCTTGACACTAGAAATCTAAGTAATATGAGATTATGAATGTTATAGATGGTTGTACATGTATAATTAGGGTATAATAGGGATTTATAATCTTTATTGTGTAAAACTTCTTCCAATTTTTTTTGTGTAATTTGCATGTAATTGGCATCTAGTGTATAAATAGATAAAATTCATGTATATTTTTTTTTGATAACATATGTAGGTATTAAAAGAGGTATAACTTGACCCTAGGTGGTTACTCATTTTAAAATATATAAACATTGGTAGTTAAAGGCATGAGAATAAGAATATCACCCAAACTAGTAGACTAGTGTCATGGGGTGCTATTGTAAAAATTATGGCTCTAGTGTCCAAGTGGCAAAACCTATGGTACTAAGGGCCAAGATTTTAACATTTGGGTCTTTAACTACTTTAGTGGGGTCAAAAATATTGTAAATTTTTCTAAATAGGTCCTAAGATAGGTCTAAGGTTAATCTAGGGATGGGTGGTCTGAAGTAGAAATATTTACACTCAACTATCATTTCTAGATGATTATTGTTGTTTACAAAAACAAGAATAAATTAATGAAGTATATAGATACCACACATATGCTCTGTAAAATATTATATATAAAATAACATAATAAAACATTTCCATTATAATTATACATTAGTTATCATATATTTATTTACTTTCATTATTGGTTAACATAATTCACCTTCATATCCTTTGTTATTCTAAAATTCACTTCCATTTATAACACTCTTAAATACATTTATGTAGTTGGTCCATAAGGTCTCCTCTTGGTCACCAAATTAGCAGTAATAAAGAATTCACACTTCATATCATTTTTAATTGTATCAATGTTTATCTAAACACCATCTATATTTTTACTCCCAATCATATGATATATGTGTACAAGATTTTATTTCTCAATATTCATGATGTTTCATCATATCTTTCTTCATGTTCTAAATTGGGAGATATATTTTCAATGAAGCCATCTTTATAGATGTTCTAAGATGAAATAATATTACTAAAGATCAAAATATAAATACTAAAATTGAATAGCATAAAAAATGCATAAATCAACAATAAAATAACCAACACCCTAATACCATATTAGAATATGCCAATAATCAAATGCTATAAAATAAGTACATGAGCAATATTACCTTAAAAACTAGAGAAAACCATAAATTTTAGATAAAATATTTCATAAGTAGTTAAACTATCAAATGGTGAAAAACCTCACAATAGTATTAAGAAGTTTTAATAATGAGTCACTCCAAATGAAATAGCGTGTATAAGATTAGGATAATAATATCCTTAGGCCAAAAGTGGATCAAGGATATAAGATCAATACTAAGAATGATAAAATATTTATATGATGTAGAAAGTGTTGAAAAAGAGGAGAGATGAGCTCTTTATAAAGAGCTAAGATAGAAAAAGAGTTACAAGTGTAAGTTATAACATGTGTGCCATGTGTCCCTAATCCTCTTACAAGTGGGGAGGATGTTTGTGCCATTCAAGGGGGAGTAATTATATATATGTAAATCCAAGTCTAACATGTGGAATAAAGAGGTGAGTGACACCTAAAAATATATAATAAAATACATTTACACATATACTAAATGCACAAATGACTAGCACGTAGGATAACACTAGAATACTATAGGAAGAACCCAGATTATGGTTAATTTTCCAACATAGAATGCGATATAGGATACATTAAAAAGGAAACATTAATATTTATAATAACATCATACATGTGGATGAGCATGTATATTTTATCATTTCTTATAAACTATCAAATACATAAACTCCTTCCAACACTTCTCATTATCATCAAACATTTAGTGGTCAAATGTCAAATATGGTAAAATTCAATATAGACATCCCTATGTTTAAAGGTTAAATAGATACATATTCAAAAATAAGTGCCATAACCTAATATGTTCATATTATGTGCTTAATAAATTCTCTATGTTTAGTGGTCAAGTGTTGAATAAGGTACAAGTCAATATAGACATCCCTATGTTTAAAGGTTAAATAGATACATATTCACTAGATAAGTGCCACAACCTAATATGTTCATATTATGTGCTTATTAAATTCTTTGATAAATAAAATATTACATTTACTCTTCTAGAATTTTATTTTTAAATAAAGAAATAGTGGGAAAATTTCTACACTTCATAGAATAATAATGAAGATGAATATAATTTAAACATATCTATAGACACATGGAATGGATTTGTATAAGAACTCAAAGAATTAAAATTACTTTGTTGGAAATAAGGATGACTAGTACTTGAAGTTATCTATTTATGTGAAGGTAAAGAATAATATATGCGTAAAAACACATATATATTTCATAATTTGGTTTCCTGACTTAGGATCTATGATTTAAAAAAAAATCCTTTTAAAAAATATAGGTTAAGCTCAAAACCACATATCTAGTCATATATGGATTTTTTTAGATCTATTCAGTCATGAAAGATAGATATGTATTACAATTTTGGAGTAAAGGACAAGGCCAATACTAAAAAAAAGTCTCAAACTAAAGAACTACATAAATAATCAAATTAACATTGAAAACCAAGGAATATCATTGAACGCTCTCCATAGAAGACTAACTATTATGAAATGACTAGAATAAGTAGTCAAATACTACCATGTGTTGTTGATATCATAAGACTACCAATAATTTCATTAAAGAATTTCATTATAGGAAGCCTCTACCTACACATATTAAAGTATCATAAACAAACACTACATCATTAAAGAAAAGTAAGTAGATCATAGAAGTTAAACCTATTATATGGTTGGTACCAAAATAATCTCTACTACCCATACAAAAATATAAATATAAATACTTTTCCATTAATTAGATGTGGATCAATACTCAACCAACACACTTCATCATTGATAATTTATGTTAGATGAACTTTATTTATTATAAATTAATTCATGAAATAAACTGTTATTTGATGCTCCACCCAAAACCATATTTTATTTGATGTTTTAGTGTAATATCTAAGCAACACATTACTCAGAAATGTTAATTAGTGTACAACATAAGTTGTTATAAATATATAGTCCTTTACAACATTATTCGATTAGAGGTTTTTACTGGGTTAACCACATATTTATCATAATCATGTAGTCTATGAAAAATATTATATAAATTATTTCATATATGTTGATGATAAGAGATGACTCATACCATAAGTAGTCCTTAAGCTATGTGTAAGTAGCACCAATTAGTGTAATAATCTATTCAAATCTAATAATAATTTTGTACTTTTGATGGTAAGATCTAAATGTAAGAATGTCTTTGCATAACCAATATAAATTATAGTTATTCCAAAAATAATAATAGAGACCTCAATATTGAACCAAAAGATGGAATAATATAAAAATATCTTTTAGTCACCAAATGAAATGATTGAACATTATATGGTGAAGCACACCATTTATATGATCCATGGACTAACTCTACCTAATTCTTCTAAACTAGTTATAGATAATTAATAAATAAAGTGAAATTTCCATGAACTCATGCATAAAGAACATATCAGGTTTAGCTCATCAACTTGAGATAGCCTAGTTATTCTTGTGTCAAAGAAAGATACCACACAAATACTATGAATCAGTTATAGATTTCTCAGCAACATGACATTGAATAACAATTATCCTCTACTAAGTAGTAAGGACTTGCTAAACTAGTTCCATAATATAAAGTACTAAATCAAAACTAATCTGTAGTGTAGGTATCATCATATACCTATTAAACCTAAAAATCTATGGAAGAATCAATCAAAGGGATCATCAAAATTAGTTTAATTTTTAGTCATGCTCTTTAGTTTGACCAATACACCATTTATATTCATGTAGCTAATGAATGGCATTCTTAGGCCATCATGTACTTCATTTATTGTAATCGACCTTGATGACATGCTAATTTTTAACAAATCATGGCATTAAAATGTGTGCTATAAATATAAAGTGATTAACACTTTGAGTAAACCCAAGCTTTATGAAAACATGGATATATGCTCATCCTCCATGCCTGAGATATGATATTTATGATACACAGTAGATACACAAGTAGTATACATTGACCTAGATAATATTAAAGTAATAAAAAAATGGCCACAACCCAAAAATATGATAGAGATTTACAACTTCTTAAGATTATAAAATTTCTATAGGATAATTGTAATTTCTTTTTCTCATATGGCCTAGGCTCTAATGAAGTTAATATAGGTGGTGTTAATTAAAATTTCAACTAGGAATCAACATAATAGATTACGTTAAAAGAGTTGAAATTTAGTCTTTGCTCTACTCCAGTAATTATGTTACCATATCTTTAGCATGCATTTTAACTTTAAAAATATGCCTCTAAATTTGCATTGATAGTCATCCTCATTCATTATGGTTACCTAGTTGGTGACCAAAACAAAAGATTCACTACACCTATATGAAATTACATAACCTATGATCTTGAGATTTATATTATTATCCAATAATGTAATTTTTGGAATTATTATACCTTGGGAACTCATATTATGACCCACATGTATCATAAGCCACTTTAGTTCTTTTAGACTTCTAATAATTTGTCGAGAGAGCGACATAAAAAAAAAACCATTTTCTTAACTTTAGTAATTCCATGTGAATATCAATCAAAAGAAGGGTAGTGGTAATCTAGATGTATATTATTTAAGTTGTCCACCAAATTAATCAATCGTTTGTATAATCTATGAATTTGGACATGAAGTTAGCACATGGTTAGAATTATATCCATCTGACATGAATTTTGTAGATATTTATAATAAATTAGTTTTCTGTGATTTAGATCCATAATTCTAATTGAAAGATGGAATCTTATATCACCTTATTCATTCATGTGTTCCACATGAGATAAATAGGAATTAATATGGAAGATTAATTTTAGTAAAGTTACAGGATATTTACAAGTTAAAAACACCCTTGTGGTGTTGTAGAATAAATTCTTCTATGCACATATAAGGTATGATGTATCTAAATTTATAAATTAGTATACCTCATGCATCATTTATATGTCATTTAACAATAAGAAAGCTTTTTTCACACCTCTATCAGTTAAAATGAGACATTGGGAATATGTTTCATTGGATTTTATTAAATGACATGCTAAAACCAAGCATGATAATGATTGTGTCTAGGTAGCGTTTGATAGTTTCTCAAATATGTAAAATTTTTAAGTTTTTAAGAAATAAATAATATGAATAGGTACAATTAAATTTTACTTTCACCATGTATAGATCCACTTGGGAATTTTATAAACTATCTTATCTAAAAGAGATACAATATTGTTGATCAAATTTTAGGAAACAATTTGGTTTATGCTAGGCACAATGATGAATAAATCTACCACATTTCATCCACAAATTGATGGACAAATAAGAGTGATAAATATGATGATAGTATACCTTGTAATAGTGTAGTATTCAAAGAATTGATTCAAATTGGATGGAATTATGCCTTTGATTTAGTTTAGTTACATTACGTCTCTACATAGCTATAACACACATAACACTTTTCAAGTCTTGGGTTTATAATTTTTGGAAACCATAAACATATTTTATCCTATTATACCATCAACAATAGAAAATCCTTGATCTCAAAATGAAGTTAAAAATGTCTTTTAATTCATTGAGTACTTTAAACACATTTAACAATAAGTGCAAATTATTTAAAAAATAACTAATGTGAAACACTAATAGTATCATGACAAGAGTCAATCCTTCCACATCTTTCAAGTTGGTGATCGATTATAGATACACATGGAAAAGTAATGACTAGCATGACCTTAGTGAAAACTTTGTCCACTTTATTATGAGACCTATACCATCACCAAAGTGTCAATATGTTCTCCCTCCCCTAACAATTACACTATCCCATTATAAATAGCACTAAGAACAATTGAATTTTTAGATGAAGTCCTCAAAATTTTATCTTACAAGATATTAAATCCATCTATATCTTCCACCCAACCCAATTGAAAACATGACTATTATCCTTCCATTATATGTCTACCATTCATATGTTGACCCTAGTCCCCATCTTGGGGTCAAATGATAAAATCACATAACGAAGGACATTGATATTACTCATTAATTGATACATCTTATTTTTTAATCCATGTATGTATATGAATTATTTTAAACCATGTTTGCCTTTTTTATTTACACTTTTCTATTAAGTGGCCTAAACAATTACAATAAAAACACCTAAATGGAAACCCATCAAAATTAATTTACTAGATATAATATCCTTTAAATGACACTACCCTAATAGAATCGAAATAAAATTGGACAAATCAAACATGGTGAAAACCTTAATAAATTGCATGTGTGTTAGTCTCTATGAGTCATCAATCTTAACAAAAACCCTAAATTTATTCATGAATTACATGACCAAACCAGTCCCTCAGACTGAGGGGAGTATTATATAACTAGTTCCAAACCAGTGTATCTGAGATAATAATAGATAAAATATCAAATAAGGGTTTCCAATAGAACATGGACAAACCTAGATATTCAAAGAAGCAAGGATCACTAGGTTAGATGAAATCCTTATCTGTTACTGACTCGAACCGAATCAAGAAGATTTCATAAGTCATCCATGAAATTTGGGGCTTGTAAACCATGTCTTATTCTTAATTTAAATACAAGAGGAAAATGCTTATAAGAAGCATTGTTTTCCTAGGCATCTACATATTAGAGACTAATAATGCCTATCTCTTTCCAATTCTTGTGGATGTTATTTTTAATTGATATATTAGGTGCCTCCATGGAAAATACTTATTCCAAAAAATAGTTGGTATGAGCCCTAGATCTAGAATTGGGATCACATTTTGAGTTTAAAGTTGACTCTTTAGTTTCCCTAGGAGAACTAACCTCTGTAGCCCTACCATTTTTCAAGTTAGGGGTGTACTAGACTAGCATGTGAGTAGTATGTGGCTATTTTTAGAATATTTTCCTTTAGAAATAGTCACCATAACTATGATATGGATTATATGCATTAGGGTGCTCCTAAAAGAATAAATTACCTCCATCCGTTATTGAGGCAACCTTTTCCACAACTCGAAAACTTCCCACTGGATCATTTGTAACCAATGACCATGTCCTTACCATTGGCCTTTAACCTAGGCCACTCACTTTAGGTAGATCAATATTATTGAATTTCCCATTGAGACTTGATCTGTTTGTTCATATTGCTTCACATTTCTCATCTTTTTTGCTCAATCTCTCAAACTCGGTGCTTCCACTCTCCATCTTATTTCCAGTAATTTAATAATATATCAATTATAATAGATATTACTATAATATTATAGTAATTATATAGTATTATAATATGTTATATTATAATATAATATAATATATAGTATTGTAATATTTCAACCCACTCTTGATTATTTCAATACTAAGATGATCTAGGCAAGGTTGTCACATCTACCACATTAGTTTTGGATAAAATATTATCTCAAACGTATGCCAACTCTCTTGTGAGTATCTATTAATGGATATTGATACGGACAATCTAGATCATCCACTTATGTTTGAAATTTGGTAAAAATTAATATTTTAGTAGGTTTCCCTACTCATATTGATTTTAAAATCAAGGATCCAATTTTGAAATAACCACTCGATTATGAGGGTTTACCTTTCCAATGTCATATATGTTTCGAAACAAACCATTTGACCACAACCTAGAGTAGTTTTAATCATAAGATGGGTAATTCCTACTATAAGGATTCCCTACCTGAACATTTCTTTATAAAAGGTTGTAGTGATACAGAGAGTTAAGTTGTAGAATCAAATCAGAAGAAAACTGAAACAATTGAAGAGAAACCCAAGTCTATAAAAAGTACCGAGGCAAGGAAATATTAGATAGGAGTAGGGGTAAATTCAAAGGATGATCCAAATGTAGAATTAGTGGTTCCTATTTATATTATGAGTTCTTAGCCAAGTAATTCGATTCAAGTTATTCATGTTTATCCAGATTTAGGGGACGGAGAGGAACTTACACTTGTGAGCAAAAAAGGAAAAGGTCATTTTGGGAAGGCCTTGGAGCAATCAAATGTGAGACTATGCTCTTGTAATAAAGGATGTTGTTTGAGGTTCACAACAATTTATAAGGTTTAAGTTTGTTCTATTGAAGGTTTACAATATTTTTATAACTCATTCTTTATTTTCTATCAGTAAAAGTGATTCATTTGTGCCTTCTTTACTAAATTTCTATTCTCTATAAAAAAAAGGGTCCCTCTCAAAACCCTCATTTTACAATTGCGTACATACGTATATATGATAATTATTTCAAATAAACACATTTACTATTACATTGTATTATAAGATATTTATATAATATTGTTCAATTAAAAGGTCGTATACAGAACGGGGCTAGAATGAATCGAAACTATCTTCACAATACCTTTTTCCCGCTCACGTCTTTAAATCATATTTAAAAAGTTTTAAAAACTCAAATAATTGCAGTCATTCAGAAGTGTGTATTTTTATAAGCACGACGCATTAAAACAAGCTTTTATTCTCATTGCAATTATATTTCTTACCGATAATAATTGAAATTGTCTTCGAGGAACAGTGGAATTCAATCGAGTGACTCAAGTGAGCAAACAAATGTGTCCACGTCAAGTCCAGCTGAAACCAATGTAAACTCTAGGTTGAGGCACTTTGATTGCCAGGTTTATATCCCTCCCGAAAATACGTTGTCAGTTACATCACGATTCTAATTATAATTAGACAGTGAGTCTCTACGCCCCATTATAGATAATATTTTGAGCCCACAGAATCCTAATCGTCTTCAAGCTCTTGCACATCAAAAAGGTGGTGAAGCAGAGTATTTGGTGGCGACATATCAACATTTACCACATTCTGACGTCAATCATTTTATGATGGTGAAGAATATGGTGCAACTTGTGGTACACTTATTTTCTGCTGATGAAGAAACGCAAATCTCAGATGACGATTCGTTGCCAGTGGGAATAAGGCGGTTTGATCTAAATCGCCAAACACCCAGTGGTTTTATATTGCAATTTCGTATATACGCTGCAGACGGTGGAATATTTAGTGATTTTGACATCCGCTATAACGTTTTTCCAGATTTGATGGAGCTGCCCCATGATGATGACTTTTTTAACTATATAATCGAGCAGGAAGGCCGTATCTCCTATTTATTGGTTACTCATAACCATATTCAGCGTCCACATATGATAAATTTATTGCGCAAAAAATTTAATTTGCGTCCAAGCATAAGTATGTTGTTTTATAATACTGAAGATAATGAGCGATAAAGAATCTGCAGAGATTCGGGGAGCACCCACACCCTTCCATCAAGGAATAAATAAACGTGAAAATACTTGTGCAATTTGCCTGGAGAGTATTGAAAAGGATGGTAGCGATATAAAAGAGTTGTAATTTAAGCATTTGTATCATTAAGAGTGTATAATGTGTTCAACTAAAATTCAAAGCGAGTGTCCCATATGCCGTGCGAAATACGAGTGCCGCCAGGACCAATCAATTTTACCGTGCGAAATACGAAATGTATGAGGAACATGAATAATAGTATTTTAAACATGATTACAAATTGATCGCAAATAGTTCTTACCAATATATATTCAATGCAAATAAACTGTAAAACAATTACAAATTCGTCATTTTATCTACCGAAAGAGGGTTATCTTTTTATTTTGGTATATCTTTTGGGACAAATAATTTTTCTTTAATTTTCTATTGAATAACAAAATATTTTTATAATTATAAAACCTTATTTTCAAATAATGAAATTTAAATGCGTTTCTTTATCTAATCTACATTTGGAATCCTCGTAAGTTATGTTACAGTTTTAAAATTTAAAAAAAAATAAAAAATTAAAATTAAAGTATCTTAATTTAGTCCATAGTTTTGTTTTGGGGTTTTACATATTGCATTATCTACCATACTGGTAATAGATATTGAAGATCCTAAGACAACTATTATCTACCAGTTTTATCGTCAATCTTAAACAATTAAACGAATTGTCGATCAAATCTCTGGCTGTTGATATGCTCTCAAATATTTATATACTTGACCTTCTGTAGTGTTGACACGCTTGGCTCTAAATACTCAAAAGAAACAAGATTACAGGTGTCTTTGAAGCAAGTACGTTGTGTATAATTAGTGCTATGACAAAACTTGCTTCTCCATAGAACTTGTGGAGTGTTTTCTTGCTCTTGGAAAAGAACTGAGATCTAAAATGGCATTATGCTTGTATTTTGTTAGAATATGTGCTCTACCAATATCATAAAATTCCCAGGTAAGTGAGGATTATGCATATGTCAATATTTCAAAGTAGCAATGCATTTTATGTGGGTTTTTATATTGTTAGTTATGATATGATTGAATGAATAAATAAATATTTTTAATAATGTCTATGAGATTTAGTCTATCTAGAAAAAAATTGTTTCATACTAACACAATCATTTAATATAACTTTTGTGCTACTAATTTTGTAAAATTTGAATCCCCTTCTCCATGCATACTCTTCAATTAAAAATCTTAATTAAAAAACTTGTTATTTTTATTAATATTAAATGAATAATAAATAATATTAATTAATTATTCGAATGAGATTTAAATTTGTGTCCAAATATAATTTAAATTTATTGTAACGGAATGCTGATGTTTAATTTTATATATTGAACTCTGTTGAAATATATGAAATAAAGAAATTATTTTTATTCACTAGAATGTAAAAAAGGCCAAATAAAAATAGAACTATTAAGTCACGCATTAATAAAAGTTTATGTCGTTGGTAGTATCCACCTTATCGATCTTCTTTGATGTATTAATTGAAATTATTTTAATATATAATAATTTCAAAGAAAAAAAATCCTTCTTAAAAATTTTAGAAGTGATTAATTCTTATCAAAATGAAATAAAATAAAGGTAATACAATTACAACTAACCGCTACACCATCTGTTCTCATTAATCATTTATTATTTACTGTTTTAAAAATACTATATAGATTAAAAAACTGATGTATAAATACTAAGATTTGTAAGGTTAGGATAAATGTTTTTATTAGTTTACTGAGCTTTAAAACGTCAATGGTTTCGATTAGTCTGTTAAATGAAAATAAACATCAGTGAAAATTAATTATAGAATAATGAAAATGGGAATGTAAAGAACATGTTTAATATTCATTTCATTACAATGATGCGAATAATGAGTCAACTAAGTTAAAATAATGTAAATAAATTTGATGGCAGCATCTCTTAACCAAAGAAACATGGTCAATGTAAGAGTCCTTATGTGCCAGGCATTAGGCTATTATAGGTTTCCTAATACGGAATCCACAAATCCTTTCATTTCCAAGTTTTCGTTTCTTGTTATATAGATTGGAGATCTTTATGAAAGAGGTTAGTAACCCTGGTTCAAATCCTGCGCATTTTCTTATAGCGAAAAGCTTCTAAAACAAATTGAACACTCTTACCAATTCAGTAACTCGCATGAGGTTGAAATACAACAATATATTTCTATTTCCTTTTTTTGTTGAAGTGATTCACATTCTGGATTTATTATTTTCTTCCAGGGCCCTGTAATTCTAAATTTTAATCTCGATTAAAAAAGAAAAATACTAATATGTGTTATAGAATTTTATACATAATTATAAACTAATTAAATATAGTTTATCTAAAAAACTATAACACAAACAAATTATAAATTGATAATTATATTTTACTGTGGAAAGAAGGTTATTTAGGAATACATTTTTTTTTAAAGTGACTCTCTCTTACCCAATGGTAGTGTATTATCTGTCATAAATAAATTTTGGTATATAGTTTCGGAAAAAAATTAATTTTGTGGTTTTTTAAAATTTAATGTGTGTTACGTATTATTGGTTAAAAATTATTTTTATTTTTAAAAATCGTTTTGATAAGATATATTGTTTTAATAATTTCAAAATTTAACACCTAAAATATTAAAGAATATTAATTTTTTTGTAGAAATATAATTATGAATAAAAAGATTATGATATATTAAATTATTATTATATTAATTTTTTATATTAAAATTATTATTCCAATATTTTAAAGTGAAAATAACATTGATTTGACATATAATATTTATATTATTATTCATTTTTAAAAAATATATATAAAAACTAATATATACAAGACACTTGTCTAATTAAAAAAATATATCTTATTGATTATATTTATTGAATAGAAATATTTAATATATATAATTTTATAATTTAATTAGTTAATATTTATTTATTTTTTACAATAATTTAAAAATATTTGAATATGATAAATGTTCTATAAAAGGTGACATTTATTACAAATTTATATTATTTTGAAAATTATATTTTAATCATGATATAACTTATTAAGAGAATATGATATAATTTTTTATATTATTTAATTGTTAAATAATTATAAATGTATATATAGCATATACAAAACTATTTTAGAATAATCATTTATGGAAGCTTATATACCCATCACCTAAAATATGTTCAATGTAAAATTATTTTAAAATAATCATATATGGAGTTCTATATAACCATCACTTAAAGAGTTTCAAATACCTTTCAATGTAACTTCTCTAATTTCTAATCCTTATTGTATTTACTCTTAAATATAATTCTTATTTCTACATTTATTCCAATACATCTACAATTTCATTTATTCAATTTAAATTAACTTCTTAATTTCAAATTATATATAAGTTACATTCAAATTTCATTTTGAACAAACTAACAAACTATAATAATATACAAACTTCTTGTTAACCCTTGCCAAAGCAAAAACAATGTAACTCTCATCTCCACCAATAAAAGTTTTACTCTAATTAACTATTATTTATTATTGTCTACTTTTCATTATTATATTGAATTTATATTACAATTTTTTATGTAAATTCAATTATAAATAATTTCAATAATAAAACAGATCTAACCACTAGACTGTCCTTATTCTAATTATTAACTTTATTTCAATTATAAAAATTTATATTTTTATATTGTCACATATATATTTTTAAATTCAATTACTTTATTATATATAAAACGCTATGACAGTACATAGTTTTGTTTTGAGATTTGGAATACTGCATCATGTAGCCTTAGTATTAATAGGTTTTGAAGGTGGTAAGACAAATGGTTTTCAAAATTGTGTTTTTCAATCTTAAACAATTCACGAGCAGTCCGCCAAGTCCTCTGGCGCTAATACGCTTGATTTCTATGGCTGCTTCGTTCAGGTAATAAATATAAAACTCAATGTGTTCTACTTATTCTTTTCTAGAGTTTAAAGATCTATTTAAAAATTAATCTAGGGCATCCTAGTATTTAGGACCGTGACACGTCTATCCTGTTGTAATCTATAGAAGGACAGATTTCAACAGAGAGAGAACCATTACCAATTAAGAATTATCTAAACGGATAAAATAGACGCCAGAAGCAGCATACGGAGACATCATTCTTGTTCTTGTTTTCCTACCCTTAAAGGTTTATTAGCCTAAAATAAGTTAGCCTAATTCTAATAATGAACAGGGTTGCTTATGTTAGTGATTTGAATAGATTTTTTCGTATAATATGCTTGGATATTAATCTCTAACAATTAGTAAACTATTTGTTTCCTTTTCCTTTATTCAGATAGCCTTATGTTAACCATCCTATGTAGTGATCTTTGTGCTATTGTTCTTGATTTTTTCACAACTATGATCATTTGTGTTCATGTTCGGAAATGTCGAGGTGTGGCACGGGAGGGTTAGTTTCTGTAGCGGTTGAGGGTGTGTTTCAGTGGGCGAGATTACCTCTCTAAATAAATAAACCTATTTTTAGCAAATCATGATTATTTTTGAAGTCCGCATTTTTTATTTTCGTAGTTGGTTTTAGAAACCCTAGGCTTTTTGGGAATTGCAGGTAGCTTTTCAGCGTCTCGACCTTTCCACTGCTACACATGCCAAGCCATATTAATTGGGGTGGATTTTGTAAGCAAAGGATATGCATGTCTAATAACAATTTACCTTCCAGACAAAGTTTAGCTTATGAAGGACATCGTCAGTTCTTACATCACACCTCTTGAGGTCTATGGCATCTTGCTGGGTGTATTTTTATGACCGTGAATCTACATATCAAATTAAGCCATAACATTAGATTTTTCATGCACAGGATAACTTTTTCAACTTCATAAAGTTAATACCAACACCCAAAGTCACCTTTGTCTTTCCCAAGCAATGTTACAAAATTATTTCGCATGTGTATAAGTTTGTGTTGCTTGTGGTTCACCCTGACAGACCTGCATGCAAGACAAATCAAGCTTTTGCATCACACATCATGCAAAAAAAGCATCCTACGAAAATCATAATGAAAATTTACTAAAGCAGCATGATGAAGTATTTTGACAAGCCGAAGGCTTTCCAGTGCACTAAGCATTAAAGTACCGAGTCTATTTTTACTCTAGATCCACTATACCTCAAATAATTTTGGTTAGGAGAATTATGAAATCTGGTACCAAATATAATATCTCTTTTATTAGAGAAATATCAGCTTAACCTCTTGTCCATGTAGGAGCCTAATAGTCCTCTCAGCCAAGAAGGATGGATCATGGAGTCTCTATATAGATTATCTCACACTCAAAAAAATCACAGTTAAGAATAGGCATCCACTACCATGCATTGAAGACCTCTTAGATAAGCTCAAAGGTATAAAATAATTCATCAAGATCTCTAATATGTCACATTACCATCAAGTTTTAGTTCATCTTGAAGACATGTAGAAGACAACCTTCAAAACACAAGAAGGATTGTATGAATGGTTGGTCATACCTTTTGAGAAAACCAATGAAACAACCACCTTCATGGATCTATTGGATGACAAATTCACTAGACTTTAAAATGATTGCTTTTACATAAAATCTTCCTATTATCTTTTTAAATACTCTAACATCACTCTTAGACCATTCCCCAACATTGAGTCACTATTGTCTTTTCGGTATAGTTTGTGCAACTCATGTACAATTCCTCTACCGTGGACTTGTCCTTTCATGTCAACTCTATCCCATGTCCTTTAGAAAGTAGTTTAAAAGGTTAAAATAATTCAAAAGGCTTTGTCTAAAATGTTTTTCATATCAATTCATTTTAAATTACCCAAAGACTCAACTATATACACATACTGAGCCTAAAAATTGACCACTCTTGAACATATCTATCTATCACTTGAAATCACTTTGCAAAATGTGGTTAACTATTTAAAAGGTCTTGAACATAAAAAATCAAAGGATAAATACCCAAGATAAGTCTAAATAATTCTTCCAACATTAGGTGACATGTTTTCTTGTTTTCAAATCCATACTCAAGATTTCACTACATGTACTAGCATTACAACTAATTGGACACACCCAACTAGTAAGAATAAATATGTTTGGTTTGATTACCATATTTATAATATTATATAAATAAGTAGTACTTATTATAGAGGGTGGTTAAGGTTAGCTCAACCCTTCTATTTGAAGCTTTATCCAAAATTTAATGTTGTCTTACAATATAAAACTATGTTTTAAACCAAGGAGAAAGAAAACATAGAAAAACACATGGATTTTTAGACGTTATAAAAAATGTGAATCCTCGTTACAAAAAGGTCATCTTTGAGACATTATTAGAGATCGTAAAAAGTAAAAATGACAAATCTAAACTTCAACAGATTCTTAAAAATAAATAAAGGAACCATCTAGGAAGCAAGGACATGCCCAAGAAAATGTAGAATATGTATTTCTATATCAAAATGCTCACAAGCATATTTATTGTCTTTATATGACATCTATCCACAGGCCTTCACATACTTGAAATGGGTAAATGTATTCATTTTCCTAGTGATTTCTATAAATAACAAGTTATTATATTTAGTTTTTTACAATAAAATTGGTTTGGTAATTATACATCTTAAAGATTCATAATTATAATTTTATTTAATGATATTAGGGTCACATTAGTCCTAAAATAAATAAAACATATTAGTGAACCCATTCATTATATTGGGAATAAAAAACCCTTGTTTACTAAGGGTTTCCTCTCATTCTCTTAGGTTTTAAAAATTTCTAATTTATTATTATTTTCCAGACCTCATTTATATTTTACATTAATTTATTAATTTAACATGTCTATAATAGATATGCATAGTGTTTTGTTTAAATTAAATCTATGATAATCATAATTACTTGATTTTTTTTGAAATATTTAACATTGTTCAAAATATATAATGAAACAAAACAAATACAACATGTAATAAAGTCTAAAACCAATGATCAAAAATATGTTAATGTATTTAGTAATTAAAATTTGTTCAATAATTAATTTAAAATTCATATGGTTATTATGAAACTTCTAAGGGTGTGATTTTAACCACATTTTTCTCTTCCCTCTAGACCTCCTAGTCATGATAGATACCATGTCACCCCTATTATTTCCCTTAGGGTTATCTTTGATCCTATTGTTCATGTTGATACAACTAGAAGAGGTAGGGTGATCCATCATGTTTGGAAGAGTTGATATTTTTAGACTATTCAACCTCACTCCAAACCGACACTTGTCATGCTATCCAATCCATTGAAGATATATGATATCATTGATTAACTTATAAATACTCTATTCAAAATATCTATCTTTTAAATACTTAAGAGGTCATTTCTCTATAAATACATTATATATGTAATTTTTCATGACATAGCTTTACCTAAAGATGCATATGATGTTTCCTTTGCATCTAGTTTTAATATGCCAAACATTATTGAAGATATGATATATATTGAGAGAGATTACTTTTGTACTCAGCATACTATAGATAAAAATATCCCAATATATATTCAAGTGAAAAAAATATAAAAACATGATAAATATATTTTGTATAAATAGTGGATCAGAATTAAATATATCCAACATCACATTTTTGTAGTGATTGTATCTCAATATTGATTTTACTAAAAAATCATGTAATAATATTAGAAAATTTTACAACGTTGATCACCAAAATTTATGCTACTTTGCATTGGATTTCACACTAGGGCCTAAGAATCTTAATACCTAGTTTCACGTGATTCATAATCACTTGCATTATAACATACCCTAAGGTATACCATGGAAATACATGAAATATATATTATACCATGTACTATACTTCCATGAATGTAGTTTATATATGAGTGAAATTTGTGTACATTTCCTATATGTAATAAAATATTTGAATCCTTTATAATAACAAATCCCAATAATGTATTTATTCTACAATAAAATGTATTCCACTCTATTGTAATACCTAAATCATATATTATACCTCTACAATACATACATGCATATGAAATTGGAAAATCGAATAAGATTAATGAACCAATTACATCAAGTCATCAAATTGACATAAAAAATATAAAAGATGAAATGATACTAGAAATTCCTTTAATAGTTATCTCAGAGAATGAGATCATATATCCAAGGAAAAATATGATAGTGATGATGATTAAAAATAAGTATCGATGAATATAGATTATTATTGTGTTGTCTCAATTTTTATTATTATTACTGGTAAATGATTTTGAGACCAAGCAATGAAATGAAAATGAGGGTGTTGTAAGGTCCCACAAATTGATACAATGGAGAAGAAAATATATTAAAATAAAGGATCTTCAGGGACTCCTCTCCCAGTGACAAACATGAAACAAAAAATGCATATAAAAACCTATAAAAATATCCAAAAGTGGTTTTGAAAGGATCCCATAAACCTTAATCACAATGAGTAGGGAATGCAAGCTTTCATAATAAAACATCCTCTAAACCATAATAAGAAAACAAATGAAACACAATTAAGAAAACCATTAAATAATAATAATTACACTATCTAAAACACCAAACATGATAACAACCCTAATAGGTACATCAAACTATTACTTTAAAATCCTTCTAGAACATGCTAACATCCCAATAGAATCTAAAAATAACTCTCTATGGGCTCTATTAATTTTCTCAATCTTCTTCCTGTACAATATAGTCCAAACTTTCTTGTCATCCAATTCATAATCTAGTAAGAAAGGAATAACAATTTTTATTTGACTATCCTCCTTGTATCTAATTTTTAATCAATCTTTAAAGGGTGAGCATGTAGCTTTGAAAGGGGAGCTTTAGGAAACAACCTCTTGTACTAATACAACTTCACTCTATTTTTATTTTTAATCGTCATCATTAAATTCTTCATTTCCCATAAAGAAATGACTCAAAAGTGAATCTTTCCACTGAGTCGAATCCTTCTTAATTTTTGAGATACTACAATCGTCAGTTAAATGGCTTGATTCATAATAATTGTGGTAGTGGAAAGTTAGGCCCTCATACTCAAATGTTCGTTCCAATAATTATGAATAACTTTTAATTTGATTTTATCAGATAAATATTTAGAGTAGCCAATATTCATTAAGATTATAGCAAAGGTAGTGTGAGAATAATGGAAAGAGGTAGGGTGGACTCTTTCAAATTCATCTATGGTGCTAACTATTATTTTAAAATAAATGTTTGACAAAAATTGAAGTGCAAGATGAGTAAGATGAACCTAAATGTGTTTGAAATTAAAATTAGGGAACCAAGCTTTCAATACTAATGGATGATGTTCAAAACTCCATCTCATATATAATATTTCTTCTAAATCCTCCATGTAATAATATAACACAATGAAAAATATTTAGTCTAGGGGAATATCATAATGATTTGAAACATGCAATAAAAAATATGTAATATAAAGGAAAAAATATCTTCTATACAAACATAGGGATGATGGTCACAACAATTATTGTAAAATATTGGACAATAACATCATTTATTGTTAATCACTATACTAAGACAATTATATGTAAAATATAGTATAGCTAAATAATAAAAAAGATTAAATTTTTTAAAATCCATTACATATTCACACCTAAAATTATGGATAAATTCAACCCAAAAAATATAAAACCATAGATCTAAGAATATATATTAAGTTTTAAATTATGAGTTCCCAAAGTACAATTAATATTATATTAGATATTACAATAGGAAAAAATGGTTGCAAGAAATGGAAGCTATAGTTTACATTTAAAATTAACCCATAGCCATATTTTATGCAAGACATATAGTTATGATTAAGCATCATAAAAAACATTGAGTATTAGAAGATAACAAACTCAATATCAAATACCAAGTTATTATCTCATAAAACTGATTGTGACAAATGATACATATTTGAATCAAATTAAATGTGTATGCATAATGTTCTATAATGAAAAACATTGAAGGCAAAGGGCACTAAAGTAGATATCTAAAATTTTAATGAAGTATGGAAATTTTATGAGATACTATATCTATATATTTTTTATGTTATCATTAGAGTCTCCATCTGAGATAATTAAATCATTAGAATCCATTTTAATTCCATAAATAAGAAATTTAAAAAAGTAGAAACTAAACTAAAATATTAAAAAAACGTCAAAAGTAGGAATTATGCATGTCATGAATTGTTTATTGACATGACTGGTTTATATTTTATTATATATTGTACATTATATATCTAATTTTTATATGAACATGAGTTTAATGATATACTTGAATGAGATTATGGTATACAAGTTTCATATGACATGAAAACATAAATTCTAGGAATTCCTACACTACCTTCTTTCACTTGGGGCAGGGAGGCTTTTAATGGCATATAATGAAAAGAAATTGTAGTTCAATAGGTGAATTGGATTCAAAATGGTGGTGGATGAGGTTGTAAAGCATATAATAGTGTAGGTGAATTAAGAGGTGGCATGTGGATAATGTATAATATAATATACTATTGAACGACTCTTTTATGTAGTCACCCAACTGCATAATGTAGTTGCCCAACTATAGGGTACATTTAGATAATAGTTGTATGTAAGAAGATAATTACCAGTGCAAGGTGTAATAAGATGCTTTCATAATGCAGCCACTCAGTTCAATTATGCAATCATCTAACTGCACCTTAAAATCATTTGCCTACATACAGTTACCATTCATTTGTATTCAGTTATCATCCATTTACATGAAACAATCATCTATCTATAATTATCTACCTACATATAGCTATCATCTATATGCATTTGGTTATCATCTAATTATATATCACAACCTTCTGACTATATACATCTATCATCGATCCTTTCCTTGCTGCCACTAAGTTATCCCCTTCCAATTACCTAGATAAGGAATCTGCACACCCTATTTTTCACTTTTAGATTTCTTTCACCATTTATCCTTGATCTCCATCCTCATAGAATTTTAAAAATGAACATGTTTATCATCCATGGTTCCCAAACCTATTCTATCATAGGTTTTGATATTATCTCCTCCAAACAATGATTCAAAAATATCATGTGCATTGTGATCCCATAACTTCTTTAATAGGAGTGTACATACACAATATAGATAGGCCAATGCAGTTTGAAACAGATTGTCTATATGCCCTTATGCAAAAGAGAGACTCATTTCCGAAATTACCTATCATTAAATTTTGATGATTCCACATCTAAATTTTTTATTTACTTGATCTCATGTACTATTTCTTTTAGAATCACCCTAGAAGACATCCATAGATTAACAATCCTACCATGCAAGTATGTGTAGGAGGTCACAACTAAATCAATGTTAAATAATGATATTATGTTTTAAATTTTATAAATAATCCATTTTTTTAGAATTTTTTTACATATGTTACATTGTTAGTCATTATTTCTCAATGAATCAATGTTTTTTCTTTCCCTACATCTCCCTAGGGATGCAGTGGAAGGGTAATTAATGTTTAAAGTGTGAAAAATCCATTAATATTTAGAATGATTGAATTATTATATGATATAATTATATTTTAGAGAAAAAATTTAAACATTCCCTACTAGGTAATTATTTATATTCTTCATACTCTTAGTGGTCAGCAATTTGAATGGTGTTCACTATTTTCAAATAGAATTAGGTATGATGATAATTGTGTTATTTTAAATGTAAATTACACATGTTATTCTAAAAATTTCGTTATTAAATTATACAATGTCTATTTTTATAATTTCCAAGCCACATCTACACCAATAATTTTCATCATTAAATGTTTATTGACTCACTCTCCATGGATGCCCAAGAGGTTACGTTGCATTACATTATTATTATTATTATTATTATTATTATTATTATTATTATTATTATTATTATTATTATTATTATTATTATTATTATTATTATTATTATTATTATTATTATTATTTTCAAATAATTAAATAAGTAATGATATTTTTAATCTAAAAATATTGTCATTATTGAATTTATAAAATATTATCTCAATTTTTGTTAAGAATAAATATAGTAATAAAGGGTCATCGACCCCGTTAGGCAACCATTAATACAGATATGGAGGGTGACATTGAATCATCTCCAGTAAATGCATTGCAAAGGAGAAAATACATAAAAAGTTAGATTGAGACTCTAGTTATTAATAAAACTTCCCCTCATTTTGTCAGTATAACTTAATACATAATTCTATTCTTTGACATTGATTGAATTAACAAAAAAAAATTATCATTGTCATTCTTAAAATATACTTTCTTTTTACAATGGCACCCACACACTCTACAGTGAAACCAACATTGGATACAACTTCAATAGTTCATTTTCAACTAGTACAATAAGGTGCATGAATTAATTCAAATTTTTTATTTAAAAACAATTAACTTGATTTGGAACATATGAAATTAATATTTCTAATAAAGGATTGATATTTCTATATTTTTATCCAATTTATAAGGCCTTCCATCTATTATCAAAGGAGGAATTTGTACTTTCAACCACCAATACCACCACCATTCCATATAAATATATAAAGAGATAAATTTTTAACATTTATTATAGAAAGTGGTATCAAAATTTAATTTTTATCATCAAAGTTTCAAATCTTTCATTTAGTGATCTCCCTAGTATGTCAAGAACCACAACATTACTGAAAAATATTTTTCTTGATGAACAATTCTTGGCTATTGATAGTCACAACTCCATGAAATTTTTTAATCCTCATGAAATAATTTATGGATCATCAATAGAAGATCAATTTCACCCTTGGCCCATAGTCACACCTGATAGTCCACCTAGCAGAGACAGCCCTGAGGAGACTCCATAAAATGATGACTAACGCACGCTTTTTTTCCAATTTTTTTTATTATGAAATAGAAATAATGCCTTTATTAATTATTGTAATATTTATAACCTTTATGAACTAAGTAAATGTGAATATATGAAACAATTATTTATACAAGAAATAAATGTGCATTTTCACAATTACAAGTAACATGACCAGTTGTATACAATGGTTGAATATCAACCTGCAAAAATTGATGTTTTATTCGGCTAAGTAGATTTTGGTATTATTAAAGTGAGTAAAAAATTTAATTATAATGTTCTTGATATTGTATAGTCTTGATAATTTAAACACAATATGAAAATCATACTACAACAAATAGAGGAGAAACACAAGCCTTGTTGATATCATGAATGTAAGAAAAAGAAAAGAAAAAGTTGTGATAAGTATCTATTTATTCTTTTTAAATAAATTTTATTTCATAATTTTTAACTAATAAACATTGTATGGCCATTTTGCATCAAAATATATTGATTTCAAGAACCCAATTGTCATCCTTGACATGCATTTGAAGAGTGGACACAAAAGAATATATGCAACCATTTATTTCAAGGAAAAACTTATTTTATTAAAAAAATAAAATAATAAATTGAATAAAATCATTAAATAACATGTTTTGGACCTTAAAATATTATTTAAAGAGAGAGATGAAAAGGACCCATCATTTCTATAATTAAGAGATGTTGCCAAAAATGAAATGGCAAATATTAAAAATATTAATACCGCAAAAAAAGATCTTATGGAGCTAAGATCATTTTTGAGGCTACTAGTTCCATCTAGGTAGATGTTCAGGGTGGTCTAAGAATAGAGGTAGACACCCAAGTGTCTAAAAAATAATGAAATATCAATTTGGAATTATATTTTTATCTTGTGATCTATTATTATTATTTCGAATTGTATTATGTTTTTGTTTTGAAAATAATAAAATTTCTATTGTAGTTGATCCTAAACAATATATTCTATAATTTTTCATTCCATACCCATATTGTTTATTTCTATCAATGTAAGTGTTTTTTTTTTCCAATGCAAATATAATTTAGGACTTTGGAATTTTAGTGGGTGGTTATGCATAATGTCTAATAAATCAATGAAATATTTTATTTCTTTATTGTTATTGTTTAAATATGTAAAAATATAAAAGAGATTATTTTCTGATGAATTAATATGGTTTATTTTTAGAACATACTATTTTAGAATGTTATAGACTATAACTAAAATGTATGTGAAAAATAAAAAAATTCATAAATGGAAATGGTGAGAATTAAATAAATAATAAAATTAAAATATTATTAAAGTAATCAATTATAAAAATATAATACCATTAAATAAACAAAATATATTTATCATAAAACTCTGTTTAACTCAAATAGATTTGAAATGCATAAAAACTAAAATTCATGTAGATGAAACAACCTTTTCACAACATGTTTCATTGCACACATTTGTGTGTACTATTTTATAATCATTTTAAGTGGCTTATTTCATAGTTGTATTAGTGAATCCTCTTCTTTCAGCTAAATAATTCTAGATTTAAATCACTCTTTCATATGGAAATGCATAATGTGAAGCAAACAACCTCAAACATGTGTAAAAATTTCTATCCAATTTATTCCTGACTATTTTTTTAATAAAAGATAATGCACTAAATACCCTTTCATCTTCCATAGACACCAAAATCATGATTGACATAATTTTTATGATAAAAAATACTCACTAATAAATTATTATAGAACACTATATGGATAAAGTTTCTTCCACAACATTATAACAAATTTTGTTTCTATTGGTTCATTTAAAAACTCATATTGTTTAATCATTGAAAATCCAATATAATGAGATTGTTTTATTAGTAAAACCTTACATCAAATACCCTAAACATTAAATCCATTAATTATTTTAGGCTTACTAAAATGATTGATGAGATAACCCATGTATTTGATAAATAAATTACTTGTTATTATCTTTCAGAATCATGTGTGAGTTTTTTCCACAATGTTTCCAATCAATACCATGTTTTTATTTTATCCTAAAGAATAATCATAGTAGTGATCCAAAATATTGATTAAAAAACTCACACAGTTATTGTAAAAAATAATTTATTTTGATATGGACTGTGAAAGCATCAAATCATTAAAATTACTTGCTTTTTTATCCTCGAAATTGTTGTAAAATATAGGATTCACCATTCCCATGGTTTTAATAAACTCATCCATTTGAAAATGATCTCAAATTTTAGCATTTAAACTTTATGAAATATCTCTCAATTTCAATCATGTGTCATATATTACAGTATCATATAGAACCTATATTATTAGTACTTCTTTAATTGTTGCTCCTACCACATTAGTTGGTCTTTGAAAAGTGTGAAGTGGTATCTCTTTTCCATTGATGAGAATATAAATATAATCAATAATTTTTATTTTTAAATAGTTTTTAGGGTCTTTCATATTTTATAAATTCTACCAACTATCAAATATTTTTTCCTTAAAACTATCTTTTGATTAGTGTAACATATCAAGAGATTGACAAACCTATTTCCTCAAGTTCATAAAATCAAAGGTATATATCTATCTCTCTTGCACATGTTTTGTCAAGAAATTAATTTATTTCAACATGGGAAGAATACCAAATAATTGTAAAAGAGTTACAAATTCTATTAAATGTTATAATAAATATATTGCTTTGTCTACTTATATCTAGTATTTAAATATAAAACCTGCTAACATTGGGTATTCTTCAAATACTCTACATGCATGTTCATACAAAAAAATCCATCTCATATAAACATATTTTGAAATATTTTCCCATCAATCAGTATAATTTAATTTTTTTGAAACTCTATAAAGTTTTTAGACTACTTGACATGTATGCATGCATTTGATGGATAAGATACTCCACTTTTACTAATTTTTTAAATATGCTCACAATTTTATAAGCAATATTCACTATGTGTGACATGTAATGGATTTCAAAAATATATGTGGAAACTAATTCAAATAAAAATATTAATTATGTTATCATACATTATAGATGCACCATATGCACCAACACACACTATAATTTTACTTATAACATAATAATCCATCCTAGAAATATTTATCAAGTTACAAATAATGAATTTGAAAAGGTTTTAAGCATTACAATTTTTTATAATTTTATTTAAATATAGTAGTTGAGGTTGACTTGAGTGGTTTTCAAATATATAAATATGCATGCAAACCCATGATGTGTTCTCAACTGTTGTCACCTTGTCAATTGACAGTGATATAAATTACACTTTATTGTTTTTACTTTATATTTCAAATCCTCATTTTCAATCATTGTGAGTTATTTTCAAATCTCCCAAGCATTTATATCTGACCAATGTGATTTTTAAAAGTTATGAAATTTAATATGCTAAAATATTTTAATCTAAAAAATTAAAGATTGGTTTGCCTCTTTTAAGAATACGATATAAAGTGCAAAATTGTATATTTTTAGCAATTAAATTTACCTGAGAAAATTTTCCAAAATGAAATGTGATTATTCCTCTTTTATAAATGAGGTTTTTTTGATGCTTATGATGATCTTCATACTCTTCTACATAACACTAATGCATGCATACATTTATATTTTTCCATGTCACTACTTTTTTGATTTATCCATCCTTGTCTTTTACCAAATCATATTATTTTCCACAATGTTTCTCAATTCTATCCAGCTAAATATTATAAATTTTCATTCTATTTTTATTTTAGTATTATTTCTAGACAATACAAGTTTAATAAATGGGTATATAGTTTCCCAAACAAACTTAAACCACCTTCTAATTTTCCATGTACTTCTCTTATTTTTCATATATATTTTATTAGTGTATTTAACTAAAGATTGTGTTGGCTGAGTATAAATATCATATTATATAAGGTACTCATTATCAAAACCCATGATGATTTTCTCTAGTGTCTTTTTCCTTGAATTATGTGAGGGCATTTCATACCCAAAGATGTTTTCCAGTGAATTCATATATTCAAAAGGGTTATCAAATGTTTGTGCTTACAAAATGGGTATAGATATTTTAATTATTATTAAAAAATGATCCTTAGAATCAAAGTTTAAAGAATTGATAATACAATAAATTATAAAATATTTAGTACATTTATGTAAAATTCGATACCGGGAAACATCTTCTATTAGAAGCATATCTTTGAAACTATTATCATAGGGTTATAAATGCAAAATGGTTTTAGACTAATTATAAATAAAGATTGTAACCAAATTATAAATGAATAATATAATTATAAATCATATAATATTTATTACCTCTAGTTGGAATTTGATACACAGGGACATATTCTAGTAGAGGGATATCTTCTAGTTGTAAACTAACTATTAATAAAGATTGTAACCAAAGTGAAATAAATAATAGAATAGTAAATCAAATAATATTTAGTACCTCTATCTGGTCATTCATACCCACATATGTCTTCTAATAGAAACATATCTTCAGTCATATTTTTGGATTTTTCATCCAACATTAATTATTATTGTGTCTTAATAGTATTGAATAATTGGTAATAGTTCATAATTTAATATTTATAATTTTTTTTCCCTCTAGGTAAAATAAGGTTGTAAGATGATCTAATTTTTATCTTTCCCTAATACGTTATCATTTTTGTTATTAGTCATAAAATCAACCTAACTGCTAGTTGGAGCTTCTTGATTACTGTTCATAATCACCCAACCACTAGTTACAATTGCCTGATTATTGATTGCCATCATCTAAATACTCCATGTAGTCAACTGATTGATGGTTAAATTCACCCAAATACTTCTTATAGTTTCCCAATTTATATGTATATTCTCAATATGGTCACTCATAGTCATCTATCAGATGGTTAATGTCATTCATCACTTGGTTGATGTCATCCATCACCCAATTTCTATCATCTGGTACTTGGTTGATGTCATCCATCACCCAATTTTTAGTTTGTACATGAGGAATGAATACCATATGCATAGTGGAAAATGCCCCTAGATTGGACTTATTGGTACCAAAAATATACATTTATAAGAGGAAATTTAATTTAAAAATTAAGTGATCCAACCTTTAAATTAAAATTATACCCTACAATTTAAATGATCCCATGATTTCATCCATCGTAAAAAATTGACAAATGCCAACTTCAAAAAATAGAATATTCCTAAATTAACAAAGATTCACCAACTAAAAAATCCCTGACTTTGGGAATGCTATTAATAGGGGCATCTTTATACTTTAAAAAAGTGTGAACATTATATGGTTATTTCCACATATCATATTCTGATAATTTACACTTGTTATACATGATTTAAACTTACTCATACTACTTATTTCTAGTTCAATTGATATGATATATTTATATATGCAATTTTGACATACATTAATTATGTATATTATCCATTTTTTTAATTCATAATTTATATTTTTGATTTTTCTCTATTTGAATTTTATTATTATGTGACATTTGATTTTTTGCTACATGTGCGACATTGGATTCTCCATTATGTGTGTGAGATTAGACTTTTAATTGTGTGTGTTAAATTATAATTTATATTTTGTTTGTGACATTGTATTGTTCATTATGTGAGTGGAATTTTACTAAGCAATATATGTGTGAGATTCGAGTATCCATTATGTGTGTGATGATACATTTTTAATCACATGTATGAATGTATATTTTCCATTGTGTGCGTATGAAACTAGGTTGTCCATTATTGTGTGACATTAGATTATCCATTAGTTATTGCCCTTATACTTTTGTGTTAAATTTTATTGTCCTTTATTTATGAATATTTATTTCTACTATTTATGGATAAATAGAACATTTTATATTGATATTTTGGTGGCATGATATACATCACACTTTCTTATTCTACTTTGTAGTGTGGTTTATAGACATTAGAGATTTATAGTGTTTTAATATTATTAATAAAAATTATTGAATAAATATGAATATGTAAACTAAATGTAGTAAATACACAAGATTTATTTGTAAGTTACTATTTTTATAAAAGTGGTAAAATGGAAAACAACTTAAAATGAGATCACTTAGCTAGAAATCAAGTTTATAGTAATACAATAATATTATGCAATAAACATTGGGACTATGTGAGATCAATTTGAATTGGGAACATACACACATTATCTTGAGATAATGCCATGATATTCAGATAGAGTCACCCTATGGTGATGTATGCAAGGTGTGTCAACATCCATTAGGATTTCGTTATTATGTGAATGTTATGGTGGGTGTGCCTTTGCATGTATATATTTTGTGTATGCTAATGTATTTAGTTCATCATAGTAATTTTTTTTTGCCTTATTCTTCAATAAAACCCTAATTCAAATGACAAGGAGGACCAACATCAACATAAAATAGGGGAAATGTGTTCAGGGATGAAATTTGGTTTGACCTAAATTCTATTTATGTTGAGCATTTATTACATATAAATACTATGAAGAGGAATCATACTCCTTATAATTTTATAATGGTATGATAGTGTATGCCATGTATTGATGAAATTATCTATGTTGATTCAATCAGTGTGTAGTTATGTGTTTAGATAATGACTTGTAACCTTACTATTGTATTAAGACATAGATTAGGGATATTTAATTTAAATATGGACTCACAGTTGAGAAAAAAAAGTTATTTCATCCCAACTTTCAATTATATAATTATTTAATTTTCAATGGTGGTATCCTCTTGCCATATAGTGAATAAAGGCATAGAAAATTTGCATATGTAGTGTTATTTTCTTGGTTTTTTATGAATGGGAGATTTTAAATTTAACTAATGACATGTTATATGAGTTTAAATTTGGGAAACTATTTTTTATATATGGGAGGGAAAAAATATAAAAAATAAGTGCCACTTGCTAGTGGTATTAGCTTAAAAGAGTGGTTTTGTCTAAGGAGCAGAAATAACTAAACTAGAAGTGTGAATCAATCATGTACTAAGTCTAGGATACTTGAAATAAGGAAAAGGATTATTCAATTTTATGGGTTTAATACATTAAGGGTCATCCACATAAATATAGGAATAATAATTTATAACCACGAAATTGAGCATATGTTAAGTGTGAATAAGGAGTCCTAACAAGTGCATTGGTTTTTCATTAAATTTTCATCTTATTTATGAAATTTGGAACCCATTTTATTTTATTAATTCAATAAAATTAAAATACTATATTATAATAAAAGAGAGTTATACATGATCTTACCTATGTTGAATATACATTGATTTAGATCACACACTAAATTATGTTTGATTCAAACCTACATTGAAACATGTATAATTTAGTATTTTATTAGGATGAAGTATGAATGTGAATACAAAATATTTATAGATCAAATATTTATGAATTAACATAAATTTTCATGTGTACATGAATTGGTTTATTTTATGGTCTGAAAACTAGTTACTAGAGAGGGTGAGACTCTTGGATACTTATTCATTCAAATAATAGTACTGGAGTGTGCATGACCCAATTATAATTGGAATTACAAATTACACTTAATAACTCAAGAGGAAATTGAATTCATTATCACTAAATCAAGGTAGTATAGTTTCTTGCAATATTTATATGAATTCTAATATATCATTCTACTAGAAAATTGTTGTCAAATTAGGTAGAAAGTTGAATCAACCAATATAGATGGAATAATATTTATTATGTTGTAAAAATTGTTAAATACTTAATTTAAAATTAATATTAATTGATTTTAGTGTATAAATCATAAACAATGACATAAATTTTCATTCCTTCCATAGTAATTGGTGTAAATTGGAGAAATAAAGTGACCATGTAACCCACACATGGGTCTAAATTATATATGAATATATGGATCTGGATAAAATAAGTAATACCAACCAAATTTATATGTAAAAAGGTGTGAAATTATAGAATACTTGTGAAAATTTTAAGATAGTTATGTAATATAAAACCCCAGGTTTTTAAGGGTCTAGAATATTAAAATCAAGGAATAAATATGGAATAATTACAGCCACTAATTTGTATAATAATTGACTTAATCATATTATGCTTAAAATAATAAAGAACTACATAAATATTTAATTATACAAAAACTAATAGAGACAAGGCATTTTATAAATAATAATAATCTAAAGTCAAAACTCCTCCTAGATAGTAACACAATCCTCTAGATAGTAGTGTATTGTTGTCATGTCTTCTAGGGTGTGGCAATGTCTCTTATAAGAAAAGACTATGAAATTTTGGGTTGAACTTAGCCTAAGTTAAATATTCTTGTGCCGATGTTCCTGAGTGATGGATCATTGTATTTGACTTATTTAGAAGTCAAACCCTAGATCTATATGCTTTTAGGGCATTTGAAGAGCACAAGTAACAAATGTGTGATGTTAGTTGGATAGGAAAGAAATAACCTCAACACCCCACTATGTTCAGAGTTGCCTATATACCAATGCCTCAAGAGGAGATCAAGATCAATGTAATTATTCAACCTATGTGTTTGGTGCAAGTACAAGTGAATGATAATATGAGTATTAGTTTGAGTGCTTTGAGTGTGACTTAAGATATGAAATTTTCTCATTTTGACCTAAAGGATTTTGTAGATGGTTATATCTTGAATTATGGTAGAATAAGGATCATTAAAATTGATTTACACAACTCGTTTCTAAATTAGTTGTGTGTATTTCTATTTGATTTCCATCTAGTGGGTAAAGGGATAGAAGTGGTGTATATATACTGTTATGGTGCTTTTCAAGATGTGGAATATGTCTAGGCTAACCTTAAGATGTATTATGAAATGAAAATGTGTACATTAAATAATAAGAGAGGTAAGGTACAATAGCATATTACATTGGTCATTCACATAGTGCACTAGTATCCAATGGGTTACACTAGTGTCTACTGGCAAAATCTAGTGCACTAAGAGCCATGATGCTTGAAAGAAGATTTGGGACTGATTTTGGTATAACTAGCTATGGTTTAGAACACTAAAAATATTTATAAGGATCAAAATAGGCCTTAATATATTCTAAGGATAAGTTATGGATAGGGTGGTCTCAAATGACACTCACTGCAATCAAGTGTCATTTTATATGAATACATTTCATCACTTTATTCTAGAAATGCAACATAATAAAATGAATAGGATAAATGAAAAATAAACCTACCTATACTTATTTATGAGATGAATCATGTGAATTTGGGTATGATTTTATGAAGTGTACTCCATTGTGTAATATATAACCTAAAAATGATTGAGTAAATCCTTAAGGAATATTAAAAGTAAAGATAAGACTAAGAAAAGGGATAAGAGAGAGTAAAGGAATGAATACATATTATTGAGTACATGAGCCAATGAAAAATCATGGTGACATCTTATGCATGTGTAGATAGTAATCCAATCAATTAATAAATTGGAATAAGAAAATGGATTATTCAATCCTCATGTGCAAGTGGCTCCATAACTCAATCTAGTTTTCACTCCATCATAGCCTACCCATGTCAAATAGATAATAATAAATGAATAACATGTATTTGAATAATGTCTTTTACAACCCTCCTATGTAGGTGGATCAATAAATAATGTAGGCTTTGACTCCATCATTGCCAACCCATGTGTAGTACATGCATTTGCACTAAAACTAAACAATGCAACTAAATATGTATGATGAAACTAAAAGTAAATTGGATGGATATAGGTCCACTTAAAAATTATGAAATGAAAAATATCTCAATGTAATACTAGGTAAAGTATGTATCTCAAAAATTATTAGGTAAAGATAACTACTTTAGATGGAATAAGGCATCAATATAGATAAAATATGGCATAAATGGTGTCCTAATTAACAGCATGGAGAATGAAATGGATATAAAATTCCATCTAAGAGTATTGGTGTCAAAACTAATCATGTGGAAAAAATATACTAATATAGAGTTTGGACCGAATTATCATAATCTGTATCTAAGCATATCTAAAACTGTAATGGGAATGATCATGCCATGCATGATGTCCCTAATGTAGTAAAAATGGTATGATTATATGTAAACCCAAAAATAAACTAATCATAACTAATAATCTATTATTGATATTACACAAACGTAAATTATAATTAAAGCCTAACATTCACAAAAATATATAATGTATGCTATGTCTAACATTCACATAAATGTCAATATAATGTATGCTATGTCTAACATTCACATAAATGTCAATATAGATATAATAATGGTAGAATGTATACGATAAAAAAATATGAATATAATCTGAGTAACTACCTATGGGGATATGGCATGATGTCCATCAAGGAACATAAGGATGAAGGGGAGATGTATGAGGTAACGCATGGCATCAAAAACTAGATGTGATTGTAACAAGATACAACTATCATGGCCATGAAAGATACATGAAAGCATACATACAAACACATGAGGCACACATAGTAGGCCAAGTGGCTAAAATACAAGGGACATGGGCACGTGTCACTATTTTTGGGACCAACATACCCCATTTTTTTTTCTTTCTAAAATAGGGACCCTTGTAGATGTTTCAAAACATCTGTATCCTGGTCTAGCTTTTATGAGGTAATTTTTTAAAAAATTTGAAGATCATCCACAAGAAATTAGGATAGGTCCTTGCACGTTTAATTATGATTTATGATCTAACCCTACTAATGTTTACTGTTAGATGGATAAGAGTAGGTTTCATGGAAGAAGGTAGGGTTCTTGATCGAAAACCCTAAGGGTTCAAATATAAATTTTCATGGTAGAAAACTTAGTGAGAATTGGTCCTTTTAAAATACACTAAGTTTAATTTTACATTAAAGTTTGGTTATGTTTTTAAAAATGCCTAAACATTGACATAAAATTATACCTAAGTCACCTTTAATGTTCCTTCCACTTTTAAATCCCTTTTAACCTCATTAAATTTTATGTCCACACGCTCCTTTTGATCATAGACTTAGACCTTATCAGTGTTTAGCTTAAATTTTAAATCCTAAAATGTTTTCATGTTTATTCAACATAGATGACACCTCAAGGATCCTAATGTTTAGTCTAAATCACTATACATATCATTCTCTAATTTCATGTTTTAACTTGGATGTAAATATAATGGTGCTTAATTCCCTAGAGCCTTGATCCAATGGTACAAGATTATCCTAGGGTGAACTATGTACTAAAACCTACTCACTATAAAAGTTTTTGTGAAATTTACTTTGATGACCTTACTCCTTTCATCTTAAATTCATGAGGACATCTTTGAAATTAGTGAGGCCTTCAAAATAAATCGTATCCAAACTTTTATCCTTAGTCTGAAAGGGGACCTTCTAAACATTTAAAACTTAGGCTTATAAAATAAAAAATTAGATCATAGTATTTTTTAATTCTAAACCCTCAGTTTAATTCTATGTGCATCGAAGACTAACTTAATTTTCTTACATCTTATAGGATTTGACTATCCATGTTCATTTGGAGACTTTGATCTAACAGTGTGATGTCAAAGATCCCCTAAAGCTGAACAAATTAGAGAAGACCTCTCAGATCATAATCAATGGTTCACATTCATCATCTAAGCTTGATCTAAGGGAACACATCAACCTCAAATTCCTAAGAGCACCAAGAACGTGATGCATGACACACTATCATTCAGCCAAAGGAACCTTGTGAACTTAAATTTGATATTCACACTCCTATCATTTGATATTTGTGAGGACATCTTTGACGTTAGTAATACCATAAAACTTAACCATAGTTGACCTTTCAACCAATCAAATTTGACATCATAGATCACGATCAATGGTTCTCACTCCATCACTGAGCTTGATCTAATGACATGAAGTGAAGGTGTAATTTTTAGTTAAGGACCCCAAAGCCTAATAGCTCAACACATGGATGAACCACATCCAATCATTTCCTAAGGAAGCTAGATTGTTTTACTTGGCATAACTGGGTCATACAGGATCTGATTGACCAATTAAAATGGACCTTTGAGATCCTAATCAAAGGCTCACATTCATCTTAGAATCCTAATCCAATAGAGTGATATAAAAGTCTTTATTTAAAATCCAATGGCTAATTTTAAAAGGTATTCCCCTGGGAATGCTAAGGGAATAAGCTTAAGGAGGTCCACGTAAATGACATGTAAACTCTAAAGGATAATCCTAAGATTTGGTACACCTGAAAAGACATGATTTGCATAAATGATGTCATCAATAAAATATGAGACATGAATAAATTTATGAAATATATCAACTTCACTATTAAAACCGTAGAAGCCCTAAATCTCAACTTAAAGCCTACAAAATTGACTATTAAAGACACAACTACATTAAGCAAGCTCAAAGTGTCATCTTGAGTATCACGACCATTTGTATTCCAAGGAAATTGAGATCATGGTAGTGGTAAGGAAAAAATGGAAGGAAAATATAGATATGTATCTATCTATGGACAATGAAGAGATATGCTTTGGAGATATTGAATTGGATACAAGAACATTGGAAAATGGCATGAATAATTGGTCTAAGATTTTATCTGTAAATGAGGAGTTGTAACCTCTATCATCCAATGAATAAAGGGTGGTAGTCACCAAGAGAAAGTTTGAGACTTTGTTGCAATATAAATTATAGGTCTTCATCAAGATGCTACTAAACCTAAGGTATTACACTGTATTAACATCTTTACACCCTTATTTATTGATTATAGAATAGATAACAATTCGATCATCAAATACAGAGGGCCAAATATAATTGAGTATATTAGCCAAGTAGATTTTTTAGATTATTAAAATCTTCCTAAAGATCACATAGACCTCCCCTCCATCAAAGAATATACTACCCAGCATAATCTAGATGTTATCTTGAGATCATGATTAATTAAAGGAACTCAAGTAGCTAAGAACCATGATGGTAAAATCATTATCATTAAATTTAGATAAGGGATTAGGATCATTATGACCCTATTTTTTAGAGCTTTAGGGGTAGCCACCATAACCTATATCGACCCCAGATGGGTTTCCTACATATATTTCATGGTCAAAGAGAAGCTAACACCACCTATTAGAGATTTGATTAGCATCCAATTGGGGATAAAATTTTATCGAATTAATAAAATGATGTTCCATTAATTTATCATGATTTCATATCTATTGGACTCATTAAAGGCATCCACCCATATTCTTGGTATCAAGAATTGGTCTTCCCACAACAAAATTACCATTTCCCATCACTTTTCAAAGTTTCAAATCTTCAAGTACAGAGTTCATATGGAGTTCATTTGTGATTATATATAACCTACCTTGGTCAAGAATATCATAGGGAACCCCATGCCTAGGATGCAGCCTCTCATGGAGAAATATGTTGAACACATGGGAGATATTTGGTAGTATCTCGACTACATCGTTATCAGAATAGAAGGGATTATGACCCAACCACATAGGTTGCCTCTCTATGTCCTCCTCAATTTGTCTGAGAAAGAAATTTCTCACCAAATCTTCCAAAGAATCAATGATTTTTGCAGGGAGAAGAGGGAGGGAATTCTACATCCCTACCCATTCTTGATTGGGATAACTTTGATATGAGACTAGAAATAATTAGACATCATTTCTAGACATAGTGATGCCTTTTATTTTTAGAAGGATGACATAAAGGAATGGGAGCCCAATAACAAGTTTGCCCATCATTTTTAGTCAAAGCAACTAAACAAGGTAACCTCTAAGCAGAGGGTTGGTCCATATGACCATTTTTACACCAAAGCTACAAAATTTGAGGATGTCATTGCTAGGTATAGACAAAATGGTTTCAATCTTGAACACAAACCACAAAGGGTAGAGAAACCATTTGGGAAGAGATAACAAATGACAGCATTACTGTATCATCTACTACCTTCCACTTTTAATGCAACTCAAAGTTAGCCATAAAAATAAGTACTCTAAATTTAATGACTTGGTGAGAATAAATTGGAAAAAAGGCTGGGAGAACGCCCGTCATCATCAACCAAACATACCAAACCATCTTCTGTAGTGGAATAATTTCATATGGTTTCCATATAACCATATGAGATAGTCGAATAATTTTTCAAGGAACTTGTAGAGACCTATGGGTCTGATCAACAAAATAAGGGAACCAAAGCTAAGGTGGCCTAAATTAAAGGACCTAAAATAGGTGAGGAAGAGAAGGGGAAATAAGTGGCATTGGAATTAGTCCCTATCACACAAAATAAGAGGGAAGCTGAGTCATCCCTTGTCCCTAGGTCCTCCAAAAGATAAAAGTTGACATGGACCCATCCCACTAGTGAAGTAAATTTGTTTAATGATGATTTCCCCATATCTATGTCCATCATTTTATTATGAATTAATATATGGGAAACTCCAAAAGGTTCCTTCCCAATCACACTGACTAGAAATTACCAGCTCTATAGTTGGAGTTCCCCTTGATAATGTCAAACCCTAAATCAAGAATCTCATGGAGGAAGAAGAAACAAGAATTCTTCAAGCAACCAAGAAAAGTGGCAAGAAAATAAAAGACCTAGTAGTATCAAATAGAACTGGGATTGAAACCCAAAATACACCCAAACCCTCTGAACCAATGGCCACAATCATGCATAATCCAGATATAGTAGGGTTTGGAAGGGTGAGAACTAATAAGGCCACCATTGGCATTGAGGAGTTCACCTTTCAAAAGCTAGAACCTTTTGTAGGACTATCTCCTATACAAGGGTAGGCAATAGGGGAGCATCCCATATATCAAGAAGATGTCAAAATTTTGGTGGTGGCCCAATCAGTAATAACCATGGCTAGAATCCAACTGATACAACAAAGGATCACCAATCTAAAAAGGTGAAGAAAAACATGGAAGCACATGTTACATTTTTCAGTCCCTGAGGATATAATGAAACTATTGGATATGTCCTTCTTTGACACATTTGAAGGGTTGATGTCCATAAATCTTAGATCAAATACCTTGGCCGATAAAATTGGAAGAGCACAAGCATTAATCACTTAGTGGTATAACTCTAGAGATCAAGAAACTGAATTTATTAATGTCCATCACACCAAGCAAGTTCAAGGCATCAAGAACATCAAGTTGAAACATTTGCATGCCCTCCTAGGAGTCATTGAAGATAACATATAAGAACTAAGAAATTGGTCTAACTGTGTCATTAGCTTCATGGAGGAGAACAAAGGCTTGATAGAAAGAATGGAACTCTTAAAGTCATTATTGGTAAGTCCTTCTAAGAGCAATGTTGAGGCCTAATAAATGATTAAGAGTTTAAGCAAAGGGTTAGTACCTTCATCAATAACACAAAGGAAAACCAAGGCCATCCTATTGAGGACAATCAGAAGGTCCTTAATACCATCATTACATCAAGGAAGTAAATTGTAGAGGCCAAATGCATTTAGGAACATAAAGCTAAGAGTGCCAAATAATTTAACACATTGGCAGATTAGGAACATGATTGTTTAATGAAGCCTATGGTAGATTTTGAGCTAATCAGAGAACAATATACTAAGCTGAATAAAATCATCAAGTAGTAACCCAAGGAAAAAGCCAATGTAACATAAAGAATATTCTTTCATAATATATATGCTATTTTTTAGCATATATTAGTCTTTTTGTCAAGATTGGTGTAGAAATCCTTTTGCATTGTAATCTGTGTATTGAGGACAATTATACTTATCATACCATGTAGGCTTTGAAAAGATAAATTATATGGTACCTATGTTTCCTATAAATAGGCAAAGGTTACCATTTTCTAAAGGAGAGAATTAAAGAAATTTGTACACAAAAGAGCATTTAATAAAACTATGGAATTATAAAAAGATTGTTTGAATCGTTTATTGAAAGCCAATGTTGTCTCTCAATTACATAATATTGTCTTAAATTTTAATGGTTCTCTACATTTTGAGATAAATTTTCTACAATATGGCTATTAATTTGTGATAATGCTAGATTACCTAAAAATATCTGAAGTATAGATTATTTTATTTTCTTTCTATTTAGATGTGCATATGTTATTCAAGTTACAGTAGAAAACATTTAATGTAAACTTAGTTCTTACTTATGGTTTATATATCTTATTTGAAGCTTTCTTGCTTTGTTATACAAACTAATTTTATACTATTTTACACCACAAATTTATTCATGTATGCTCAAACTAATTATAACTTTGTCATAATATTTGACATGGGAATTTGTAATCATGTTATATTTTCTGCCTTAAACTTCACTATCTATATTCTTTATCAAAACTCACCTATTTTAAAGATAATTGTTATTATCCATTTAGATTAAATTATGGGCTTGAATTATCACAAATATTTAGACCTTGCTATCTCCTAACCACTAAATTAAATAGATATTATGAACAATTCCCATACTCTTCTTCTATTCCACCATAGACATCACAAAATGATCACAAACTACAACTCATGCCATGTAATCTTTGATTCTTAAAATGAGAAGTGTTCATCAAAACTGAAGAACACCTGTGAAGTAATATTTAAGCATAAAAAATAAGCTCTTAATTTCTATAGAACGAGGGCATGCTTGATCAATTGAAATAATTCTTGCATTAAATTTAAAGTATTCTTAACCCTTATGAGTGATTCTTCACTTTAAGTGAAAAGATCCTTTATTTTGGTGGTTTCTCACATATCTTTGCACTTTTTTAGGCAAAGATCTTAGTTATCTATAAGGAAATACTTAAATTATTCTAAAGATAGAATAAATATTGAAGAATTCATAGTATTTGAAATTATAATGGTTTATTTTTGTTGAAGATTAACAATTCTTGGTGAATCTTGAGCTTATTTGAATCACAAGCTAAAAAGAATGGCCATCTTTACATAATTTATCACATCTGTGAGCTTACTTAGTCAATTATTGATGTCCTTTATCCCTTTACAAGCAAACTTTCAAAATAATAGCCTTAGTGGGTAGGTCGAGTGAAGTTATTTGTGAATTCTAACTTGTTACATCATATTTTAAACATGATCCTTAGTCTTCAAGATAGAATTGCCAAGGATCATGACTAGATCATATTTAGAGACAAGAAAGCCCTTGCTCGAGATAGAGACCCATAGAAGAACCAATAAATATAGAGGGAGACATAGGCATTCTAATTCTCTACCATCTTCACCCTTATAGAGGGTTGTTGCATTCAATTTTCATCTATATATGGCATAGCTTAAAATATCCCCTATCAATGTACCAAGTGTAGTTCATGATTTACCTCATAATATTAAAAAGTACTTACCAATATTGAGTCCAACTGGTGTTTCAAATATAAAATAACATTTTAAATCCTTCAAGGCTACATTAAGGTTGTTATATGTCTCCCATGAAGATGTAGCTTATAGATTATTTATTTTTACATTCAAAGATGATACATATGAATGGTTCCTCAATTTCCCTGACAATTATATTACCTCATAGAATAATTTTGACAATATCTTTATTAATTAGTTTGGAAGGATCGTAATCCCCTATGTCATTTATCACCCATCTACTACCATTAAGAGAGATGCAAATGAGCCCATTAGATCCTTCAATGATAGGCTCCAAAAGATGTTTAGTCAAACCATAGATCTATATAAACTTAATGAGTCTTTGGCTCGAGAAGTTTACAAAGATGTAGTAGACCCCATGACTTCTATGTTTCTAAAAAGAGCTTTCCCAGCTATCACCACATAGGCCAAAGATTATTCTGAATCAATAGTTAATAGTGACCAAATGTAGCCTCAAGGAAAGATGGCTTATTCTATCCTAAATGTTAATCCTCAAATTCCTAAATTAAAATTTTTCCCTAATAATAAACAAAATGATTCAACATTAAACAAAATTCCTACTCTGAATGTATTACCTAGTATCCATGTTGTTCCTAATCATATCTTAAGTTTCTTGAGTCATTAAGTTATTAATGGATTTCACACGAATGACCAAAAGGATTTAGTACCAATAAATGTAACTAATATTTACCAAGTAAAAAATTTTGAGACCCTAAATAATGAGAGTAAATATATACTAAAGATGGTCCAGAAGATCAACATATATTTATTGCAATTACAAAAGAAAGTTGGCAATGTTAATGACAACTCTTAGAGGAACTTCACTTTCCAAAAGTTTAACAAGCCTAGAAATAGATTTTAGAATTATAGTTTCTACAATAATAAATCCAATGAGGATTTCTATAACAAGAAGACCATGGATATTAATCTCATTGATATTGCCTTATCAAACTATTGTAGGGTGCATGCTACCTCTAAACATGGTGAGATTGATTGCATTGAGTTATATAAAGCCTTTGGATCTTTCTACGAAGAGCTTCACACATTTGAAGTAGTCCCAAAAAGAGATACTACTGCAAGTCCTTCTAGATCCCAACCATCTAACCAAGTGCACATGGTAGAGACATTTCAATTCCCTTTCCAATAGGATAATAAATTAGAGAATATCCCTAGAGAAATTAAATCATTCCAACAATTATTTAAGACATAACCTTTGAGAAATACATAACAAAAGTAGTCACTGATTACTTACACTCGCCCTAATAATTATAAGACTCCTCCAAACACTACATCAAGGAATGATCCTAAACCACCTAAGGGTTGTTCTTCCAAATCTACTGCTGAATCTTCATGAAAAATTAGTTACAACATTGTGGAAGATATGAAAAATATCAAAGCCAATATTACTCTACATGAGCTAACTTAGATTACAGAACAAAGAGATTTACTCTTATAATCCTTGCCCAAGAAACATGGGAAGCCTCCTAAGAGTGATAGTGGAAATGTGACTCTGCAAGTAACCAGAGCAAAGTCCCCACCCTTCTTGCTTATAGTTAGGATATTTGTGAAGAATGTCCATTACCTTTTAGATTATGTACCATTAACTAACATCATGCCTATTGGGATATGTGAATAGCTTTATTGACCCCAATCAAGTCTAATACGGTGGTCCCATAATTGGATAGGTCAAGAGTCAAATTTTTTGGGGAGTTATTGAATGTACATATGCAATTAACTAATGAACTAGGGCCCTGAATGGATACATATCTACTAACTATTCCCATTTATGGTTGCCATGAAAAGGTGTGCCAAATTAAATAAGGTTATAAAGAGAACTAAGTATGAGACACATGATAATAAAATACAATGCTATTAATGAAAAGGTAAATTTATTTGACTCTAATCTAGGATTTTTCACTTTAGAGACTACAAAAGAGCCTAGTTTCAAAGACCCTCCTCTTGTACTTGACCTATTGAAGTTATATGTTAATGGTACAATGTGAAAATTAGGATCAGGGGCTGGTATTGTATTGATAGACCCTATAGAAAAACAATGTCATGCATCGTATAGGTTATAATTCCCATGCACGAACAATTTGTTTGAATATGAAGCTTGCATTCTAGGATTGCAACTTGTTATTAAACATAAATCTAGGGAACTTCTTGTTTATGGGGATTACAAAATAATGGTTAATCATGTACAAAGAAAATACCAATATAAGCTATTTTACCTTAAGAGGTACAAGTTCAGAGTTTGGGACATAATGGAATCTTTTGATGCTTTCAACATTATGTCTATCCCCAGGGAAGAAAACAAAGCTATTGATGATTTGGCCTCTATTATAGCTAACCTTATGCCCAATCATGATTCTCCTAACCTTAGTATTGAACTAGTGCCATGCCTCTCAATCCTAGATAATGTGAATCATTTTGAAGTCTTCAATGATGATCAACAAATTTTAGATTTCTTGACCAATTCTAGGGCCTTTGAAGCTCACATCATTGATGAAGCTGACGAGAGTTCTTATAAAAGGGAACTTAATGATAAAATCATCCAACTGAATGATAATAATATATCTAAAGGGATGATCTCATTAAAAAGTTTGTTTGATCATGATAAGATTCCTGAAACACCTGAGGTACCCAAGGTAAATGGTAAAGACTATCATGTGGTAGATCTCGACTAACATAATCAACCCCAAAAAGTAAACATAGGAAAGGCTTTCACTGAATTGGAAAATTAAAAGGCTAGGGAGATACTTATAAATTATAAAGATGTAATTGCCTGGTCCTATAAAGATCTAAAAATAATTGATCCAAGGGTTATTACTCATATTATACCTCTCAAGGAGAGTTGCAAACCCTTCAAATAGAAACAAAGGATAGTTAACCTTATCTTATAACTCATGATATTTAAAGAGGTCAAGAAGTTGTTGGATGCAAGTATTGTGTTTCTGTTTCCTATTAGGCACCCCACTTGGGTTGCCAACCTAGTCTCAGTCAAAAAGGAGAATGGGAAAATAAAGTTATATATAGAATTTAGGATTATAAATAGAGAATAAAAAAGGACAATTACCCCTTGCCTTATCTTGACCAAGTCATCCAGTCTTTTTTAGGATTGGCCATGATGTCCTTTTTGGATGGATTTTGTTTGGATACAACCAAGTGCTTGTTACTAAAGAAGATAGGATGAAGACAACTTTCACTACCAATTTTGGAACACATTATTATGAAAGAATGCCACTTGGATTTATTAATATAGGATCCACCATTTAGAGGCCCATGGACCATGCTTTCCAAGGTCTAGTTGGAAAATGCATCATCATATATATGGATGATCTTACAGTGTTCTCTAAGAATAGAAAGGACCATTTCATACACCTAAATCAAGTGTTTGAAAGGTGAAAGAAGTATGGTATATCTCTTAAACCCAAGAAAAGTATAATTTATGTCATTAAAGGAAAATTATTGGGGTATGTCATCACAAAATAAGGGTTTTCCATAGACCCTAAGAGAGTGGAAGATATTTCTAAGATTGAGATACCCAACAGCTAGAAGGAATTAAAGTTATTCTTTGGTAAAATTAATGTCATGAGGAAGTTCATCTCATAATTTACTAATATTGTCAAACTTCTAAATGATATGCTTAAGAAATATGTTAAAATTTATTATGAGGAGGAATCCAAGATGGATTTTACTGACACCAAAAAGGTAATTCGTTGAGCCCTAGTCTTGATAAATGCTGACCTCTCAAAGGACTTTTATGTGTATTCATTTGATTCTAAGCACACCATAGCTGTAGTCTTAACTCAAAAGGTGGATGGAAATGACCAATCTATATCCTTCATGAACACTAACTTCAAAAATGTAGAGGTAAACTAGTCCTTTGTTAATAAGTAGGCCTATGCACTAGTGAGGGTAGTAAAAAAATTTAGGCATTACATCCTTAGAAATGAGGTACATGTCGTCTTACCAGAACTAGCCACAAAGGTTATATTAAGTTAGAATGATCTTTTGGAAAGAGGAGGCAAGTGGATGCAAATCCTACAAGAGTATGATATAGAGATTAAAAATTCTAAATTGGTGAAATATTAGGGCCTGGTCTAGATGATTGCCAATGCAAATCTCAAACTTCATGTCATGTAAGTAGATAAAAAAAATTCCATCCCAATGAATTGTAGGACTATTTAATACATCTTCTCATTAGAGGCAGTTTTCCCCTAGGACTCATCAGATAAGAAAGGAGAACCTTAAGGCTCAAAGCATCCCATTACCTAATCAAAGATGGAGTCTTTTATAGAAAGAACTTTTAAGGGATGTAATTAAGGTGTGTGTCCAAATAAGAGACTTCTCAAATCATGTCTATTTTTATTGAAAAGTTAGATACTAGGCTTCCTTCAGGGAGAACCAAAATCGACAAGATTCTCAGGGTTGGGTTTCATTGTCCCACCATTTTCAAGGACGCACAGAAACATGTGAGAGAGTGTCATTCATGCCATATTTTTAGCACAAAATACCCAAAGGCAACCATTTATTTATAACCTATGATGGTTGACAAACCTTTTTCACAGTGGGTATTAGAATTTGTAGGATTTATTAATCCTAATTTTGTTAAAGGCCATAAGTATGTCCTAACTTCTATAGATTATTACACAAGGTGGATTGAAGTTGTAACCACCAAACATTGTAGGATAGAGGAAGTGATCAGCTTCCTAGGAGAAAATATTTTCACCAAATTTGGAACCCCAATTTCCTTAATTTATGATAATGAATTTGTATTCATATCCATTGAAATGACCAAATGGTCTTATGGTAATGGCATCTCTTTGAAGTTTGCCTCTAATCATTATCCTAAAGGAAATAGAGTTTTTTAATCTACCAATAGGAATCTTATGAAGGCCATCAAAAAGTTTGTTACATATAAACCTAGAACATGGCATAAGATCCTTGAGTATGTATTGTGGGCTAATAGATAAAGATCAAACAGGTGCTCAAGGATTCACCATTTGTGGTTGTGTATGGTCAAGAACCTATCTTCCTCATCACCCTCAAATTTCCTATATTCAAATTCATGCAAGAATACATGAGGAAAAGCGAAGAGCTTGTTCATTCCAGGCTATTAGACATCATTCAGATGGAAGATGCTAGAGAAAAGGCATTTTTAGAATTTAGTAGACATCAAGAAACTATGATAATATGGTTGACAAAATTTCCACGGTGAAGCTATTCAAACAAGGAGACCTAGTCCTCCCTTGGGAAAAGGCATCAGAACCTAAGGGAAAGCATGGTAAGTTTACACCAATGTGGATTGGTCTATACAAAATTATAGAGACCTTGGGCAAAAAAAATTTCAAGCTAAAATACCTTCAATGAGAAGAATTAACATTGCCCACCAATGGGTAATAATTCAATCATTACTTTGTTTTTTCTCCACCAAGAGTCTTCATGGAATAACATCTATAAGATTGCTTAAAATTAGAGTAGGTAGCCTATTTATTTTCCTTTATTGCTTTGTTTTATTTCTTGGCTTGTATATATTTGTTTTCTTATGTTTATTTTTTTATCATTGTCTATTTGTTTTGCATTTTGTCCTTTCTTCTTGGTTGTGCTCCTTTATTTTAATAAAGTCTCATAGACTGTCTTTGCTCAGAATTCCTATAATTTCAAGTATCTTAAGTGAGGGCATGAATCATACACAAGAGGACCTAAGGTTGTAATATAGCGTTGTGTTACAATATAGATACTTTCTAAAGACTCACATAGAAGTTATTTGCCCCCCTCAAGAACCCAATACATTACCTAAGAGCAAAGCTTTATTATAAGATGAATCATGTATGTGGAATGAGAGTTAAATAGTTAAGGAATATGCATGCTTGAAATGAAAACACATCCTTGTTTGAGATTAAGATTTAAACTATAGATGATTATCCTAAGGTTAAAAAATTTGACCAAATCCTTAAACCTGGCTATGTTGGCTCCTAACCTTTGTTGAAAGTAAAAAGACACAAAAGAGACTTAATGCTAAATCAAAAGATTCAAAGTTAAAATTGATTCAAGCAACCTCTATTGGGGCTATGGATTCCCAGTTGGTAGTGTAGCAAGGTAATGAGTGAAGCCAAAGGTATCTCTATCAGGGCTATAGACGACTAGCTAGTAGTGGAGAAATGCTCAAGCCTCCCATGAACTAAGAGAAATATTCTTAAAGGAATATCTAATGTGCTCAAATTCAGATGTAATGTCCAAAAGGATATGAACCTAGATGTTTTTACTTAAAATTTCATGACAAACATTAACTGGAATCAATGCACACACACAACATGTTTTGGCTCTGATATGAGGATTTGAATTTTTCACATGTGAAGCTTGTTTCAACATTGAATTTACCTATGTAATGATATGTGGATCAAAGGAGATAAATGAATTATCTATTGGTCTAAACCATAATTTCTAAGTTATAACATATTTCTATGTTTCTCTTGTAAGTCACCATTGTTATTGGGACCAACATATCCCATACTTTTTTTCTTTTAAAAATAGGGGTCCTTGTAAATGATTCTAAACATCTATATCCTACTCTATCTTTCATGAGGTCATTTATTTTTAAAATTTAAGATCATCCACTAGACACAGGGATAGGTCCTTACATGTTTAAATATACATTATGAGCTAACCTTACTAATGATTACCCTTAGATGTCTATGTGCAAGTTTTACGGAGGAAGGTAGGGTTCCTGAGCAAAAACCAAAAGGGTTCAAATTATAATTTTTGTAAGTGAAAATTTATAAGGAATTGGTCCTTTTAAAAGACCCTAAGTTTAATTTTACATTAAGGCTCTAGTATGCATTTAAACATGCATGAACCTTAATATAAAATTATACTCAAGTACCCTTTTATGTTCCTTCCCCTTTTAAATCCCTCCTAACCTCGTTAAATGTTATTTTCACAAGCCCATTTTCATCCTAGACTTAGAACTTATAAATTTTTATCCTAAATTTTAAATCCTAAAATTTCTTGGTGTTTGTTCAACATAGATGACACATCGAGGATCCTAAACTTTAGCCTAAATCACTACATGTATCATGCTTTAATTAGATGTTTTAACTTGGATGCAGATCTAATAATACTTGCTTCCTTAGAGACTCGATCCAATGACATGATATCATCCTAAAACAAACTACATACTAAACCCTACTGACTATAAAATTTTCTATGACATTTACTTTGACAAACTTAATACTATTGTTTGACATTCATGAGGACATATTTGACATTAGTGAGGCCTTCAAAATAAACCCCATTAAAATTTTTATCCTTATTCCAAAAGGGGAGCTTATAGATATTTAAACCTTAGGCTTATCACATTCAAACTTATATCATATTGGTTTTTAATGCTAAACCCTCAGCTTCAGTCTATGTGTATCATGAACTAACTTAATGTTAATGCATCTTACAAGATCTAACTATCCATGTTCATCTGGAAACTTTGATCCAATAGTGAGATATTAAAGAGCCCCTAAATCTGACCTAATAGGAGAAGACATCTCAAATTATGATCAATAGTTTATGTTCATCATCTAAGTTTGATCCAACAAACTGCATCAACCCTAAAGTCCCAAGATCATCAAGAACATGACACATGGAATGCTGTCATTCAACCAACGTAACATCATGAGCTTAAATTTGATATTAATGCTCAAATCATTTGATGTTCATGAAGACACATTTGACATTAATGTAACTATCAAATTTAACCATAGCCAACCTCTCAACTAATCAACTTAAAACTCATGAATCATGATCGATGCTTCTCATTCCATCACTGAGCTTGATCCAATTGCACTAAGTGAAGGAGAAATTTTCAAACAATGAACCTAGAGATCTATATATTGAAACATGTATGAACCCCATCAAGTCATTTCCTAAGGAAGCCAAAATGTACCACTTTGAATAACTAGGTCATCTAGGATCTGAGTGAGCAATCAAAAAGGACCTCTAGGATCCTAATCAAAGGCTCGCATTCATATTAGAATCCTAATCCAATAAAGAGACATAAAAAGGCTTTATTTAAAATCCAATGGATAATTTTCAATGGCATTTCTATGCGAGTGTCATGGGAACAAGATTAAGGAGGTCCATGTAAACACTATGTAAGCACTAAAGGACACTCCTAAGATTTGGCATGCTCGAAAATACATGATTTCAATAAGTTGTGCCATAGATAAAATCTAAGACATGAATACCTTTATAAAATCCATAACCTTCACCATTACAATATTAGAATCCCTAAATCTTGACTTAAAGCCTCAAAATATGACAATTAAAGACACAACTACATTAAGCAAGATCAAACTATCATCTTGAGCATCAAGACGAATCATATTCTAAGGCAATTGAGATCATGCTAGTGGAAAGGAAACAATGGAATATATATATATATATATATATATATATATATATATATATCTGTGTGTGTGTGTGTGTGTGTGTGTGTGTGTGTGTGTGTGTGTGTGTGTGTGTGTGTGTGTGTGTGTATGTGTGTGTGTGTGTGTGTGTGTGTGTATATCTGTGTGTATATATATATGTGTGTGTGTGTATATATATACACACACACACACACACACACACATATATATATACATATATAGACCATGAAGGCAGATGATTTAAAGATAATAAATTGGATACAAGAGCATTAGATAATGGCATGAAGAATTGGTCTGAGATTTTCTTTGTAATTAAGGAGCTGCAACCTCTATCATCTAGTGAAAAAATGGTGGTAGTAACCAAGATAAATTTTGAAGACCTAGTTACAATCCAAATGATAGGTGTTCATCAAGTTGATACTAAACTCAAGGTATTACATTGTGTTGACATCATTACACCCATGTTTGTTGATTATAGGATAGACATTGACTAGATCATCAAAGAAGGAGGGCCAAATAGAATTGCCTATATGACCCTAGTAGGTTTTGAAGGCTACTAAAATCTCCCTAAGCTCACATAGAACTCTCCTCCATCAAGGAATAGATTACTCAAGTCAATATAGATGTTATCTTGAGACCATGGTTAATCCAAGGAACCCATTTAGCTAGGACACATGATGGTAAAATCCTTATCAAATTTAGATAAAGGGTTACGATCATTATGAACCTATTGTACAAAGCTTGAGGTGTAACCACCATAACCTATATTGACCATAGATGGGTTTCCTAAATATATTTCATGGTGGAAGAGAAGATAACTCCACCTATTGGAGAGATAATTAACATCAAATTGGGGAGACAATTTTATGGCATTAAGAAAAGGTTAATCCAATAATTCACCATGATTTCATATCTATTGGACTCATTAGTGCCATCTACTCATATTCTTAGCATCAATAATTGGTCCTTCCACAATAAAAATGCCATTTCCCACCACTATGTGAAGTTGTACATCTTGAAGTATAGAGTTTATATGTAATTCATTTGTGATTATATATACCCTAGCTTGGTCATGAATATCATATGGAACACCATGCCTAGGATGAACCTTCTCATGCAGAAATATGTCGAACCCATGGGAGATATTTGGTACTATCTAAACAACATCATTATCATAATAGAATGGATTATGACCCAACCATTCAAGTTTCTTGTATATGTCCCACTCAAGTTTGGTGAGCAAAAAATTACTCACCAAATCTTATGAGGAATTGATAATGTTTGTAGGGAGAAGAGGAAGGGCATTTTGCATCCCTTCACATTCTTAATTGGGAGAACATTGATCCAGGACTAGAAACAATTGGACATCATATCTAGACATAGGGATGCCTTCTACATTTAGAAGGATGACATAACGGAATGGAACCCCAATAATAAGGTTGTCTCTCATTTGTAGTCAAAGAAACTAAGGTAACCCATGAGCACAAGGGTGGTCTATATGACCAGTTTTACACCAAATCTATAGACTTTAAGGAAGTCCTTGCTAGGTGTAGGTAGCATGGTTTAAAGGTTGAACATAAAATGCAAAGATAATAGAAAACAACTAGGGAGAGATGTAAAATGAACCGATTGTAGTATCATATGCTACCTTCCCCTTATAATGCATCTCTAACTCAACCACAACAATAAGCACTCAAAATTCAAGGATATGGTGAGAATAAATTGGAGGAAATTCCAAGACAAGGCCTTTCATCATCAACCCAACCTCTAAAACCATCTTATTCAATGGAAATCTTTGATATTTTTTCACTAGAACCATATGAGATAGTGGAAAGATTCTTCAAGGAACTTGTAGAGACATATGGGTTTGATCAAGAAAATGAGGGAGACACAAATGAGGTGGAAAAAATTGAAGGACCTCAAATAGGTGAGGAAGAGAACAAGAAAGAAGTGAAATTCTAACTGTTATCTTTCACATAAATGAAGAAGGAATTTGAGTTCGTCCTTGTCTTTGGGCCTCCAAAAGACTAAAGGTGACATCGATCCATCCCACCAGTGAAGTAAATTTATTTAGTGATGAGTTCCCCATATATGGGCCTATCCTTCATGATCAGTTCATATATGAGAAATTCTAAAAGGTTCCTTCCCAATCACACTCATTGGTAATTACCAGTTCTATAGGTGGAGATCCCCTTGACAATGTCAAACCCTAGATCAAGGAGCTCATTAAAGATCAAGAAGAAAGAAGAATTGTTTAATTAGCCAAAGAAAGTGGTAATAAAATAAAATACCTTGGAGCATTGAGTGAAATTGGGATTGAAACCCTAGAGACAACCAAACCATCTAAAACAGTGACCACTATCATGTATAATCTAGATACAATAGGGTTTGAAAGGGTGATAACCAAGAAGGCCACCATTGTCATTGAGTAGTTCACCATTCAAAAGGTGGAACCTTTTGTAGGCCTAAATCCTATACAAGGGTTGGCAATAGGGAAGAATCCCATCCATCAAGAGGATGTGGCATGTTTGGTGATGGCCCAGTCAATAACGATCTTGGCTAGAATCCAAGGGATGCAATAGAGGATCACCAATCTAGAAAAGGAAAAGAAAGACTTCGAAGAATAGGTTACATTTTCAGTCCCTTAAGATATAATGAAACTATTGGATAAGTATTTCTTTGACACATTTGAAGGGTTAAAGGCCCTAAAGCTTAGATGAAATACCTTGGCCTATAAAATTGAAAAATCATAGGCAATAATCACTCAATAGAAGAACTCTAGAGATTAGAAAACTAAATTTATTAATGTCCATCACACCAAGTTGGTTTAGAGCATCAAGATAATCAAGTTGAAGCATTTGTATGCCATCCTTAGAGTCAATGAAGATAACATAATGGACCTGAGTAATTGGTCTGATAATGTCAATAGCTTCATGGAGGAGAACAAAGGCTTGATAGTAAAAATGGAAAAGCTCATAAAGGCACTGTTGGTAAGCCCCTATGTCCAATGCCATAGGCCTAATGGATGATAAAGAGTTTAATCAAAGGGTATGTACCTTCTTCAAAAACATCAATGATAATGAAGGTTAGCCTATCAAGGACAATAAAAATGTCCTTGATACCATCATTACATTAGGGAAGTAGATTATAGAGGCCCAATGCATTCAAGAACTTAAAGCCAAGAGTGACAAAGAATTTAACTTATTGGTAGGTTAGAAAGAGGATTGTTTAATGAATCCTGTAGTAGATTTTGAGCTAATAAGAGAACAATATACTAAGGTGAAGAACATCCTAAGGCAGTAACCTAGGGGACCCACCAATATAACATAAATAATATTCCTTTGCAATATATATGCTTGTGTATTAGCATATATTAGTCCTGTTGTCAAGATTGGCATAGAAGGCCTTTTGCATTGTAATCTTTGTATTAACAAAATCTATCCTTATCATAACATGAATGCTTTGAAAAAATAACTAGTATACCATCTATGTTTCCTATAAATAGACAAAGGTTACTATTTTTTAAGGGAGAGACTCTGAGCAATTTATATACAAAAGAGCATATAATACAACTATGGAATTCTAAAAAGATTGTCAAAATAATTTGTTGAAGGTCAATGTGATCTCTCAATTACATGTTATTATATTAAATTCTAATGGTTCTCTACATTTTTAGATACATTTTTTGTCATAGGGATATTAATTTGTGATAAAGATATATTACATAAAATATCTTAAGTATACTTCATTTTATTTGCTCTACATTTGAATGTGCATATGCTATTTAGGTTATAGTAGAAAATTTTTAAAGTAAACATGGTTCTTACTTATGGTTTATATATCTTCCTTGAAGTTTGCCTAGTTTGTGATGCAATATGAGTTTATACTATTTTATGCCACAAATTGGTTCATGTATGCTCAAATTAATTATAACTTCATCATGATATTTGAGATGGGAATCTACATTCAAGTTCTCTTTTATGCTTTACCCTTCCATTTTCAATTTTTTAAAATCAAAACTCACATAGTTTAAAGATCATTAATAATATCCATTTACATTAACTTATGGGATTTAATTATCACAAAGATATGGACCCTGATGGATCCCAACCACCAAATTAAATAAATATTGTGGTCAGTTGTCATACTTTGCTTCTATTCCACCACAAACATCATAGAATTATCACAAACTATAACTCATGCCTTGTATTATTTGAATTTTAAAATGAGAATAGTTCATCAACACTGAGGAGAACCTATGAGGTAATTAGAAGCATCAATAGTCACTATATCTAAGAAAGAGAAAATGTACAAGGACATGTTCAAATGTCCACATACACATACAATAAACAAAATTAGCATATATACATATAGAATTAGGAAGGCACACATAATTACATGGGAACATGTCTAAAGTCTACATAAAATGAAAAAAAATTGGCATAGATATGTCTAATAATGTAATATTCAAATGCACTCGAATAGATGTAGAAGAAAAGATTCAAAATCAAATCTAACAATAAGAAAGATAAAAATGAAGGTATACATGAACATGTCATTCAAATCCATACAAGATAGAAATATATACCAAAACCAAGTCTATAATAGTATTATTCAGCATAAAATTAGTGTATTATATAATGATATAACCTTGTCAATCATAAGATTTATATAGGATGCTCCCAAATGGTGAATGTATTAATGTTGAATCTATGTATCCATGTATGTGCCCCTTAGTGCATAGATAGTATGAGGTGTAGCTATGTGTGATGCACTTAAGTCCTATAATAATCTATGATCTCTCAAAGATAAAAAGTAAACCATATACATTTAATAAAACTTAACCACACTAATATAGACAACATATGTAGTGCCTATAAAATATAATGAATGTAAACATGGAATGCATACAATCTAAGATTTGGTATTTTTGTGAGCAATATTTGAATGTTTTTATAATTTGAACATATTATATTTTTTTTGTTAAATATAATCACTTTAAAAGTGGATAAATATTATTAATTGACAAGCCTTGTAATAAACTTACAATCAATGTGTCATATATCAAAGAGAGGAAGAGTGATCGTATATTTTGTATGATGAGGTATCTAGGATCAAAGAATCAGTCATGTACTTATTAATCTATATATGAAACTATATGTGGAATAGGGCTATGAAACTATGTGTATAAATAAATAGGAATATGAACTATGGGGTTCTCAGGGACCCATCTAGTATAAGGAGTAACTAACATGGATGATCTATGTTGACTAGCTTGGGAATTTAATAACATTGATAAGAGTAAGAATGGGGTAAAGAGAGGCTCTATAGAATATAAAACATGTCTCTGACATAGGGGTATATCTAATATAGGTCTCTGTTTGAGATTATGTGTATGTGTTAATGTTATATGAGTAGACCTCACCTGCACTGTTGGCTCAATTGATATCAGAGGTTTGCTAATAAAATTTATGTGAATAATGGTGACTGGTGTATATTATGTAACCAACAATGTAATAGGTAAGGGTTAATAATATGGATGGCCTTTGACTATAACTACTTGATTAGAATGTATATTTTTAATGCATTTGTGTATGGTGAATGTTATATCCTGAAGCTAATGTAATCAAGGCCTACCTAACAACTTGTCAAATGTGCCATCAATAGGTACAACTAAGAATTTGGTGGCCACATGTGTGTGATCAACCTCTAATAGAATTAATATCTCCCTAATTGATTTATTGACATTACCTCTAAATTCATGAATAACCCATTATCCTTATCTAAACAATCAACATGTTGTAGAAGTGTGATAGTACACATGTTAATGCTTAACCCATTATCAACCATGACTCTCTAAATAATATGATGATCAATGTATGCTCATATAAAAATTGGTTATAAATTTTAGTCATCATAAATGATCTCTTTCTCTAAGAAATTGATGAGAGGTCTAGATGGAAATGTACTATTATACACACCAATTATATTATTAAGAGAGAGTGTGTCTATTTTATGTTTATAATATGATTTTGGTGGTGGATGTGCCTAACACGTATAGTGAATACTTGAAGCACCTTTTATTTCATTATCCATATGTTTTGTAAATGGATTTTAAAAGAGTTTAAAAGTTTTTGCTTCTAATTATTGTGATCTAGGTGCCTATATAGGATTTTTAACATCTATGATATTAGCATCTATAAAATATTGTATTATTTGTCATAAACTGATGCTTTTATTTATAGTATGATTTCATGCCCTGTGATCATCATAAAATGTTTTTGTATCATAATGATTTGGAAGAGGTCTAGTTATATCAACCTATTTGATAGGAAGGAGAGATATGACATTGCATTCTAAGATTTATTGAAGAACATGTGCTAGTGATTGATGAGGTGTGTGAATGGTCTCCTTAGAGGAGCTGATAAAACCATGTGATGAGATAGATATGAAGTTTCATTAACTATTTTATTTTGATCATTAATTTTTCCATTGGGCCTCACCTTATATAGGGGTTAATTAAGACTCTTATTAGTTGAATTTGATTTAGTTTTGTACTTTAATTTAAACACAAAGAGAATATTGACTTTAATTTAAACACAAAGGATGGAAACTTATTGAATATGATAACTTATATAATTCCAATTATAAAAATTTATTGATTATATCTTGGATTTGTCTATTTCCATGGGGTTATTTATCTTTGTTAATATATTTTTATATTTCTAGACATATTCAAATAATAGTTCATTAGTTTTTTAATTGAGTTATGAAACTTGAGAATATGAAATATTATCACATATATTGATTTAAAAATATGTCAAAAACATATCTTGAAGTGGATTAAATGATGTGATGGACTTATTAGGATTAGCATATAACCATTGTAATTCATAGTCTTATAAATTATGAGGGAAAAAATTAGTCAAGAGGAAATCATTAGATATATATTCTAAACATTATGCTTGAAAAACATGTAAATGATGCTCTAGGTCACCCTTACCATCATAAAAATTAATCCTGGGTGAAAAAAAAAGTAAGTATCAAAGGATTTTCCATTATATTTTCTATCAAAATTGTATGTATAAGGACATAAGATTCCAAGACATGAGAAGGCATAATAGAACTCTACTTAACATATAATACCTTGTCTTGAAAATAATGTATCTCATACATAAGCTATTATACATATGGAGAGGAAGAATACATATTATCCATAGGAAGTGTTTCTATTGGTGAAGTTTTCATGGTTATAGCTTGTTGTATAATCTAGGTTACTTGTATAGTAAGTTTACCTATACTAGCATCTATGGGATTAGAAGATTGACCATGAGTAGAATTTTGAATCTCTACATTGATAATATGGATAAGTTCATATTTAAAATTTGAATGCTTGCATATCAAATTTTCCAATTGTATCTTATGAGTCTAATCATATCAATTATTGAATTCTTCCATTGTAGGCTTGAAAGTAGGAAAACTAAATGTTGTATATTTTAAACCTTTTAATAAATTTAATCTATTAAAGAGTACAAAAATAAAATAATACAGTAGATCTAATATTTTTTAACTAATGTCTTAGTATATAAAATAAAAGGATACAAACCCTAAGAGCATCTAGGTTTAGGGTTTTATTTGTATTCGATGTAAGTCAGGTTCAACAAATGAATTAAATTTTAATAGAGTTATGAAATTTAAAACCCTAGGTTGTTAAAGGTATATAATATTAATATGAATGAAAAAATGTGAACCATTTATATAAACTTATTTGGATAATATTTGAGATAATTAGATTATTCTAAAAATAAAATGAACTACACAAAGACGTACTTGCTAGAAATTAACTAAGATGGATAGTTGACAAATTGGAAACTAGTATAGAGATTGTGTATCATGTCATAAGAAAAAATGAAGTAAACTATAGTCATGGACATTAGTGTAGTCATCTATATAGTAACGCATTATGTTAGTGTCAACTAGGGAATAATAATGTCCTTTGTAGGCAAAGACAGTTAACTTCTAGGGGGACCTTCATCTGAGTTTGATATGATTGTGCCCATTTACCTGAGTGTTAGATCACTATATTTGATTGATTTGGAAATGAAACCCTAAATATCCATATTGTTAGGGTATTTGAAGAGAACAAATAGTAAAATTGTGATGTTATTTGGATAGGTTGGAATTGACCTAAACTCCCTATTATGTTGAGAGTGGCCTCCATACCAATACCTAAAGAGGGGATCAATCTTGATGTATTTATCCCACCTAAGTGCTTGGCACAAGTGTAAGTGAATACTAATATGACTGTCAGTTTGATTGATCTAATTGTGATTTGATACTATAAATGCATGTATTTAAAAATCTAATTTATTATAGATGGTTGTATGTAAAAATAGGGAAGAAAAGGGATTAATAACATTGACTTGTATAACTTTTTTCTAAGATTTATTGTGTGCATTTGTTCTAATTCCATCTAGTGGGTAAAGGGATAGAATTGGGGTGCTTATATTGATATGGTTCTTGTTACAATGTGAAATAGGTCTAGGTAGGACCTAAGGTGTCTTCAAAAATATAACCATGTTTATTGGAGAAGAAAAGAGGTAAGGTATAGTGGTGCAGTCCCTTAATCATTAACACAGTGTTCTAGGGTCCAAAGGGTCAGGCTAGTGTTTAGGTGGTATAATCTAGTGCACTAAGGGATTGGATGCCTAGGATATGATCTAGTATAACTTTCAGTATATATAGTATGGGTTAGACCCACAAAAAATATGGATAAGGATCGAAAGATCCCTAATATAGATTTAGGGATAAGCTAGGGATAAGATAGTCAAAAATTATAGTCATTGAACTCAAATTACATTTTATAGGACTACAAGCACATGTCATGCATAATACCCATAATTTGAAAAATATTATATAATAGCATGTGTATAGATATGAAAATGTTTTTATATCCATGAAAAACTAATCTACATATTGGGTATGATTCAAAAAATCTTGAATAACATTTATCCTTATTTCCTTAGGTTAAAGTGCATTAATTTAGACATCCATAACCTACATTATTATCCTTAGGTCACAACTATATCTAAAGATGATTTCTAAGTATAAATTTATAATGAAAAGTCATCAACCAATCAAGTACTATTATTTTCTATCTATGTAGCAAAGTGTTTTAGCTTAGTATCTAAAACATGCCACTATGTATGTTCTTTATTTTAAGGTGATTTTTGAAGTCTAAGAAATAAAATATATTAATATTAAAACATTTTTGCAAATTATGTTATATTAAGATTGAAATATTGATATATAATGATAAAACTTAAATATCAAGGAATCATATTAGAAATATCAGCAATAAAAAGTAATTTATTATACATGTAGAACAAAGAATGCATATGGTCATGTCTAGATAGATGTTGGTAATTTGGCATACTATTATTAACTAATCATATATTGAGCACTTTAAGTTGATATAGAACTATTATGGTAAACTACATGATATTGGTATTTTCATCAACAGATTGGGGAGATGAATGATATCTATCATCATAGCATAAAATGAGAAAATAATAGAAAAAAAGAGTCATGAACATGACATATACACAAATACCGCACATAAAATCACAAAAAACCATGGAAAACACCATTCGGACACATACAAAAGACATGATAAAATGTTAATTTCACACATACAAGCACATAATAAGATTTAGAGCCATAAAAATGATATTTTCAAATGTCCAAAATCTAGAGAAATGATTACACAAAAATCATGAAGAAAAAAATAAAACACAATAAAAACCCATGAATAATTGAAATTGATATACATAATAAATTTGAAACATTAAAGTATATATAATCTAAAGTATCCAGTAATAGAAAAATGTGAAAGTAAATAGAATAATGATGAAACATTCACACAATGTATTATACTGATTAGGAATAAAATGGATAGTAATAAAGTATTAAAACCTAAGGAACTATAATCATATTTGACTTGTTATGATGCAAAAAATAATATAACAATGCATCTATTTATTTTAGATCTGAGACATTGGAGTTTGTGTTTAAACAAGTCTATTGTTTATTATTGTCAAGATTAGAGTATTTCTTATGTGTATATTTTATGCATCTAACATAGTATCACCACTTACAAATGCATCCAAAATTCATAATTACTTTTCTCTAAAACTCACTAAAGTACACTTTTGAACCATATTATATATAAAGTGGATATAGAGATGTAATTAATATATAAAAGAAAAAATTGACGAATGCAAATGAACTAAACATATTATGTATAGGTCCAGGTTTTCATAATTTTGATAATTATTCTATTCTTGTGTCTGTGATATTTTTGAATAAATGTAGCTAAAAAATTAACAGAATAACCATTGAATCTTCAAATATTCTCACAATCAATATTTCTTGTATCCAACACATAAAATATTACCTCTATCAAATGGAAAGTATCATTCCATTAAGAAGTAATTAGTCAAAATGTGGAATCTAAAAACTAATATAGATTTATAACATAAGTGTCACTATCATGATGATGATATGCATAATATTATGTATATTTTCTATCATAGTGAGCATTAGGACTCTTGGTTACCAATCATAGAGTATAATAAATTTTTGTTGGTCTTCTTTTAATAACATTCTTAATGTCCTATAATATTGATATAGGACATGTTGAATTAGAAAGTGTATTTATAGAAGTGGTGATAAATTGGTAAAAAAAAGTGGGATTTCAAGGATATGTCTCTTTAGATAGTTGACCATCTTATTATAAATTATCTCTAAAGTTCAAACATTTTAATGTTACTCGATTGATATTTGTTGTGTAGGAGCAATAACAATTAGTTGGAGGGGATATTCATATGGAATAACATGAACTATGAAAACCTAATTATTAAAACTATATTTAGAACATGTGAAATATAAATGTTATTAAACGTAAAGTATTGATAAAATGACATGAAAATAACATATGAAAAACTCCTATATTGTGTAATACTATAAAATTAGTGGCCACATGTGATAGACCAATTTATAATGTAAATGTGATATCACCAATAGAATTTTGAATATGTCCATTGATTTCCTTTATTAGTTTTTCTTAGGAAGTATATCCTTATTTGTCTAACTTAAATGAGAGATAAGTTTGATAGTACATAAATTCACACTTGAACTATTGTCAACCATGACACTATATATAGGTTAATGATCGATGTAAGAATGAATGAAAAAATAGTGAAAATTAAAATAATCATCAACTATCTCATGTTCTATGAATGTGATAAGTAGTATAAATTGAAATGAAACATGATATGTACAAAAAAAATTATTCAAACTATGTTTTTCATCTTAATGAGGATGTCCATTATG
>JARHVA010005518.1:212500-215000 GCA_037957365.1 Torreya grandis
ATTTCATAAATTTTATAAAATATTATGGATGACGTATTGAAAAGGTAATAAAAGTACTTATAATAATGTCACACACAAATAATAAGGTATCTGTAATCAGTTCTTAGTAATTATTAGTAAACAAACTCCTTTTAACACATGTCATTCTCATCAGCTATTTGATGGTCAAATTCCACACTAGGTACAACTCAATAAGGGTATCCCTATGTTTGAAGACTATATATATGCAAATTATCTACATAACTCTCTTAACCTAATATATTCATATTATGTGGGTAATTAATTATCTAACCAATAAATAATCAGATTCACTATCCTTAAAGTTTATTTATAAATAATGAAATGCTAGGAAATTTATTGCATTTCAAATGAAATTACTGAAGATGAAGTTGACTTAGACTTATATGTAGAAAAATTGAATGGCTTCATAGAAACACTCAAAGAATCATATTACCAAGTTCATAAATTTGATGACTATTACATTAGGTTATTAGTTTTACATCGAGGCAAAGTAAAATTTGTGCATCTATAGACAAATATCTTTCACACATTGGTCTCCAAACATAGGATCTAGGATTCATGAGAAACCTTGTTTTGAAATATATGTTACATTTGATAACACATATACTATTAGATATGGATTTTATTTTTTTTAAATATATAATTAAAGAAACATACATTTCTTCCTTAAAGTTTTGTTGAAAAACATATGGTTAAAACTAAGATACATTATCTTATGTCTTAAACAAAGAAAAAGTCTAAATATTTCAATTAGCATTCAAAACCAAGGAATAATTGACAACACAGTCAAAAAAAGAAACAAAAATCATCAAATGATCATAACAAGTAATCCAAGAATATAATGTGTTGTTAAACTCATAAATGTAGTAACCTTTGTAATGAAGAATGTCATGCTAGGAAAAGTTTAGTTACACATATTGAAGCAATATGTACAAACATTAGATTATTAGAGAAAGGTAAGCATATGATTGAAGTTAAAACTAACATCATGTCTAGTACCACAAACATATGTACTACTCTTACAAAAACATAGGTATAGATATTATCACATTTGCAAATTTGGATCAATGCTCAACTTGTATACTTCACTAATTAAAATGGAAGTTTGAAGAACCTAATTTATACCTAATCATCTCATATATTGAAATTTACATTGATTCCTCACCTAAAACCATACTCTATTTTATGGTTTAGTGTAAGACCCAATCAACATGTCACTTAAAAACATCAATTGGTGTAAAAAATCAACACCTTTAAAGATATAGTCATTTACTGCGTTGCTCCATTAAAGCTATGTGATGTTTTGCTTGGTCAACTAGATATTTATAAATGACATGTAGTCTTTGAGAAAAATCTTATAAATTTTTTCATAGATGTTGTTCATAAGAGATATTTCATAAAGAAAGAAGTCCCTAAGCTATTGCTCATTAGTGGCAATTAATGTATGAATCTACTCATATCTAGTAATAAGTTTGTAATTTTTAATATGGTAATATAAAAATGAAAGAATGTCCTTACATCACTAATACATAACATATTTCATCTATCAATAGTATTAAATACCTCAGAGTTGAACTATAAGATGTAATAATAGAATGATATATTGTAGTCACCAAACTAATTCTATATACCCTATATGGTGAAGCACACCATTCATTTTCTTGATACACTACCTCTAACTAATAATTATTAATATTGTATATTTATTATAAAGAATGAATAAATAAAGTGACAAATCCCTCAACTCATGAACAAAGTACATATCATTCACAACTCATCAGTTTTTGAACTAGCCAAATTGTTCTTGTGATGAATATATATGGAACACAAGTATTTTGTATCAATTACAGAAATCTATTAATATCATAGTGAATATTTGATATTCTTTTCAAATGATTAAGAACTTACTCGGTTAATTATAAGGTGTAAAATAATTATCTACAAATGATCTTATGTTTGTGTATCATCAGTTCCCTATTGAGTGTAAAACATATATAAAAGACATAATTCAACAAAAAAGATGGTCTATTTGAATGATCTAACTAGGACACATTTTTTGGACCTTTATCTCTTGAGGTTAGTTCTTTCACAAGTTAAAAAATTCCCATAAAATAGGATGCATTCACATAGGTTTGTCACAGAGATCAAGCTATCTGAATGCACTCATAGTACAATTTTCAACACATAGGCATAGAATACAGAAATTAGTTTCAAAAAAACATAGTGGGAAACAATGACATATAGACCAATTTCAATTTCATAAAAATGAGTATAGTCAGACATTGATACCCAAATTTGGAAACTAGAACCACTAGGCTTAATCTCGAAGATATTATACTATTATCTAGTAGCCTTGGTTTCTAAAAAATATAGATTGACTAGAAAAGTACAACATGTACAATCCATGTCTTCATAGGTCCAGTTATAGATTACCAATTTTGGCTTAGTTTAGCATAGATTCATACCAATTTTATCATAT
>JARHVA010005518.1:220000-237500 GCA_037957365.1 Torreya grandis
GGAGGATAGGAACACCACACTTATGTTCATAATGTTCATTTGGTAATTTATTTATCTCCTTTGTGTGAGGATAAAAAAAAATTATTTAGAAGGGAATGTATTAAGCTCCTTCGAATAATTATGAATGAATAATATCTATGCACATACACATATAATGGGTAAATGACTCATTATTGTTTATGTAATGCTCTTACTTTCAATGGAGAAAGAAGACATTAGCGAAAAATCAATTGTAACTCTAAATCTAAATGTCTGAATTTTATATCATATGATGTACATTTGAATCGAATGGTATAAAATTAAAGGGATTCATGATGACATTTTTTGAAATTGTGCAAATGTATGATTGTAATATTTGGCACCTTATGTATATCAAAAGCCATGTAGAACACATCTTGTAATAAAGTGGTTAATGAACCTTTTACTAGGCCATATAACCAATTATGAGCCTAATTATAAATATTTGTATGGAATAATTTTATCAATAGTTTGTCATAATTTTCCCATTGACCCAAATAATGTACGTAATTAATCATTTGGCCAAATGGGTCTTTACGAGTTATGAAGAGGGGTAAATCTAGTGGTTCAAAATCTTATGGCTAAGGATATTCAAGTATACATTGTGCAATAAGTATATTTTTGAATCAGGAAACATTTGCATTAGAATTATGGAAATCCAATTGGGTTTGATACATTAAAACCTATTTTTAAAGATCCCTAATGGTTTTCATCATATAAATAAGATTGTCCATGGGAATGGTGGTGCTCAACATAGGTGTTGTTATTGATTCTAATCCACCACCCCTCTTTAATTTAGGCATATGAGTAAAAAAATAGTCATGGATAACAAGTTTAAGTTCTTAATCACAAATATTTATGATGCTTTGTTAATGATATTGGATCTATGAATTTTAGTACACTTAGTATATCATTTGAAGAGCTTGGTTCATTCAAATTTTGTAGATATAGACCAATTTGTTTTGGATGGAGATTTGTTAAATTCACATCATTTGGTATGGTATAAACGTTTTACATGAATTAATATTTTTTGAGATAAAAATCCCTTGGTTTACAAACCCTATTTATCATATTTAAAGCACTAAGAACCATTGACACTTTAGGTTTGAAATCATCTCCTCTTCATTGTGACTTAAATTTAATTTGTAATTATGCCATGATGTCTTGTTTAAAATTTAAAAAAAATCCAATGTCAAATGAAGGTAAAAAATAATTATCACCCTTGATAAGGGGGATATTATTTGGAAATGTTGGAATTATAGGTATTTAAATTATTTTATTTGAAGGAATATTCTCCTTATAAGGAATTTTTAAATCAGTCATAATAATGTTACGTATTTTATTTTAAATTTTTGATGATAAAATGAAGGATCATCTTGTTCATATGTGTCATTTTGGGTGGTATAATGTGCATGAATAGATAACTAACCTTATTGATGACTCATGGATTTAAATATCAGAATATTCTTCTATGATAACCTCATTAGTACATATTTTTCGTTCACAACATTTATATCATCATGATCCATAATATTAGGTTTCCCATTAATTTAAATAGTCTTAAGTAGTATGAGAGGAAGCTCAATTTATTTGATAGGCACACATCTCAATCTAAGTCTTCAACTAGGTTGCATGCAAAATAAAATAAGTAATAAATAAGAAATTACAATAATCTCAAACCCTAGGTGACTAAAAAGCCTAAAAATTAGAGAAATTCCAATTCACACTGATCAAATTCACCAAATATTTCAAACTAATAGATATATATGGGGAATATATGGTTAAAGGGGTATAAATAGCCTAATGCACAAGGATGTTATTTTATCTCTAAATAAAAGTTAATTAATTAAAAAACTGAATTAGAACATATATTTAATTTATTATGATGATATGTTAAGGATAAAAATTATAGCGGTGCTAAATATTGTAATGATAATGAAAATAAGATAATTATATAGTCATAAAGTGAATACATATTTAGATTTAGAACAAGAAACAAGTAAACTAGATATATGTTATGGATTAGTTACCCGATTCTATAAGTTATAGATTTATAGTTACAAACACACTTGTCTCAACCTACGATAGTTGTATTGATTCTATTATTTAAATAAGCTGTATGTGTTTAGAATGAAATATCTACTAAAAATAGATGTTACAACCTAGATGCTTCTGGGTTCTAAGTCATCTTTGTTATGATGTATTTAAATATTTTTCATGGATTTTCACTCCTTTTCAAATAATAAACCCTATTTCTTCATATTCATAATCGATATGAGATATATGGGTTAGTGGGCATAGAGTGTCAAAATACCCCTCTATTAATAGCCCTCTATTAATAAGTCCTACCTACATAGACAATACATTGAAGAGGGATGCATAATTATGTAGTTATCCACTACATCTTGGCTTGTGTGTGAATCATGTAATGTGTAATAAGAAAGTAAAATAGTGATCTATATTGTAACATGGAAAATATTATAAATGGAGTGTTCCTTCATTACTTAATACTTCTAGATGTGTTGTTTGTATGATTGATATGGAAAAAGGTTAAAATAGGGAACGTTTTCTCATTTGAGTGATTGATTTAATGCTTTTGATAAATTACCTTCATAATTTCTAGTCTTATGCTAGGTGCGGAATGAGTGAGGATTTATCTTATATTTATACAAATCCCCTTGGTTAATATCTCACATTAAATCTTAGGTTAACCATAGGAATATTATTCATTTAAAAAATTTATGACTTTAGGGAACTTGATACTTGCATTGGGATATGACACTTATATTGACAAAGGTGTCTAATTAAGATGAAAGTGTTTAAGTAGTTATAAAATTATTTATGGTCCAATAGATGTAGATATGAAAGATAAATAGGTTAGTATCATTCTGGTCAAGATATAAGTCTTGGGTTAACCTAATAAATTTACTCATAATGAGATAGTGTACACAAGATGTTTTGCATCAATAAAAGTCTATAAGCTATATTTACATTGATGTTATGTATTTTATAATTGTAAAGGACCAATGTGCTATACAATCAATAAATAGTGTCCACATCTACCTTGATGGCATTCTAATCTTACAAAAATCATCAGATGAATCTATGTTCCATATAGAGCAAGTGATTGACACTTTTAGGAAACATAATATATATGAAAACATGGACACATGTTCATATTCCATGTGGGATATAAAATATTTGGGATACATACAAGACACATAAAGAGTTTACATAGAACTAACTAAGATTCATGTTATCCAAGAATGGCCACAACCAAATAATATGATAGAGTTTTGTAACTTATTTGGATTATTATATTTATACAAGATATTTGTACATGGTTTTTATCATGTGAATTGGCGACTGAACGAATTTACCAAAGGTGACACTAAACTAAAATTCAACTAGGAAGCCATATAACAATTGTTTTCAAATAATTAAAATGTAGACATTATTTCACAATAGTAATTGCGTTAAAAAATCCTATCAATATATGACAAATTGAAACATATTAAAGTGAATTCAAGCTCAATGTAGTCCTCAATTTTTATTTTTTAACACAATGAAACACTTATTGAACTAGTAAGAACTGCACAACCTATAGTCAATATATTTATGTTATTATTAAAGCATGTAACTATTAGAATTATCATTGTTGGGAGTGGAATAGGGATACAAAAATCAAAAAATTTAAATTGTGGACATGTGTGTAACTCACACTATTTTGTGTTTTTATCTTATCTATTTTTTTTATGTATTCAGTGCTTGAGAAAAGAACAATAGTTTTTATAATGTAAAGAGTTTCACATTTGGATGTAGAAAAATGAAACAAAATGAAGTGAAAATGCCTTATAAAAATGTATATAAAGTTCTTTGTTGGATTGTAAAATGGTTCCATTGTGATAGATATTAATATACATTTTTGAAATGGTTTTTCCTATATTTATTTTTATTGTTGTTTTGTGTGTAGTGAATGTTCTATTTTCTCAATCTATTAACCATGTAGTTTATACTGAATGTTCTATGAATAATTAATATGTATTTCCTACATATTTATATCTATTTTAGTTAATAAATAGATGGGTTGGATCTGAATTGTTGTGTGTTTTATAAATTTTCTACTTGTCACATAATTATCCATGTATTAACATGTTTTGATGGATTTTATAAGAACCTCTACAAACAATAGTGTGGTGAGCATTGATGTTTTGAATAAATATGATGTGATGTCTACTAGATTAGAGATATTTACAAATATCATGATGAATGAATCCATAAATTTTCATAATAAGAATAAAAAAATAGGAAAGATCATAAAATAATTCATTTAGGAGTATATATACAAAGAAATATATGAAATCACCTAAAGAGAGTTTCTTAGACTATTAGCCACATGGTTATATATATTGGATTGTTATTGTTATCATCCTAGAAGGACAAAATTTATAATTTGTATGGAATAGAAACTAGACATATTGCAACCTTTAGATACTAACTCAACTCATGGGACAAATAACTATACAAAGAATACCATCGATTGTTATATTATATATTTTGTTATACAAAGATATACAAAAATTTAATATTAACATTACTTATTTTTTAGAGGAATCAAAATAAATTTATTTCAACCACTATCTATTTTGATCAATATGTTGGTTGTTGAAAATTCCATGGTACTTACCCCTAACAACATGCAATAGTCACTTTGTGAAATATGGGGATGCATGTGATGTAGGAGTGAATGATAAAAATATGAAAAGAGGAAATTGAATGTAATCCTAAAACATGGAGGATGTAGTGAAGTAGAGTGAGAAGAAAATTATTTGGTTTGAAAGAGATCTATAACAACAAAGAATGTGAAAAAAATGAGATAGGAAAAACTGTAATTATGAAAATGAATAGGAGTAAAAAAGAGGATGCAGAAGAGAGGGGATCCCAAATGGAGGATACAAAAATTATAACAACTAGACAATTTTGATATTATAAAAAGTGAGGAATGGAATACCCCATAAAAGATGATGATATATTTTGGGATAGAGAGGATATGGAGTAGAGAAAGAAGAAAGAGGAATGTAAACTAATAGTAGAGCATTAAGAAGATAGTGGTATATCATAGTTATAAGAAAGGCTATTATTTATACCATAGAAAAAATATTCTTAGGAGGGAGTTATGCATAGTCATATAAGACTCAGAGGTTCAAGGTCATAGACAAGAGAAGTTCAAGATACCAATCATTCATTTTGGGAGTACACATGCCTCAATACAATTTCATCTTTAGAGAAAATAGAAGAAAGTGTAGAGGTCAAGACATGTAAAAATTTATTTAAATTATTTACAAATTTTTTTGTTAAACCTACCATAAAAACTAATAAATTGATAAACATTAAGAGGTTAGAAGATACTAGGGTCTCTTTTAAAACTAGTTTTAAGACACCTGTAAGGACTAGTTCGTAGAATCCCATAGTATCAATTAAAAGTGTGCCAAGCATGGAACTGAATGTAAGAATTTTTATTATTTTAACACCATATTTTGTGTCTTATTCCCATAAACAAGATTTATTAACCTATGATATGAAATAGTAGGTTAAGGGAGTCACTGTTGAATATGTGAATAAATGATAAGTCAGAGGAGCCTTAACAGGTCGAGCTTTGTAGTTAATTTAAAAAAGAGATTTTACTTCCCTATGTTTTAAATAAGTTAAAAACTAGTTAATCAAATAATTAAAGATGAATAAATTATCAAGTAAGACCATTCAAGATCTTAAGGATATTCAATAATAAAGTGAAGAATCAATATGGGAATATGATTGCATATTTACATACATATTGAAACAAAATTATTTTTATCATGGAAGATAAAGTTAAGGTTGTTTGGTTTATGGAAGGGTTGCAATCGAAGGTGATATTTTCCATTATTTAGTCATAGTTTCTGACTAAGGTTGAATCTCAAGCAGCTACATGCTAGGTAGATCAAATTGAGGATTATAAAGATAATCCATCAAATAGATTTAAAATTAAGATGAAAATAGATTATTTTCTCAGGAAGATGGATGAGCTTTAAAAGAAAAATAATATAAATTTAGGTCTATGGTGTATGCAATGTTATAACAAAGCAAATCATAGGAATGATTGTCATAAAATAAAAACTGAATTCTATGAAATATGTAGATTACTAAGACATGCAACATCATAGTGTCATTTATTATATAAGTACATTAAAAAAACATATATCTTGTAATGTAATTTTTAGAATATTACTAATCATGATGGTTATAAAGAACATCTACATACTTTTAGGGTAGTAGATATATATTACAAAGGAGGGAATTCTAGGCCTACAGGTGTAAATGTTTAACATGACAGAAGGTGTTCGTAATTAGATACCTTAATTGCCATAATATTGACCCCAAGTTCTAGTTGGATGTATGTCATCATCTTCATAATCAAATTATCACTGTTCACAAGAAAATACAAATCCAAAAAATAAAATTATCATCCATTGTCTCCTTGGTTGTAGTATGTCATACATGACATGTAACAACATTTAGGGGGATTTAAACGGTAAAAATAATAAGGTTAGACTTTCTAAAATATTTGATGATGATAAAGATATATATGTTTTATCTATTACATAGTTTTAGGATAAAATATACTGAAGATTAACTAGTTTTTAGAAATAAAAAGAAATAGAAAGTTATTTTAAAGTTAAATATGATAAATTGACACCCTAGTAATAATGCATTCATGCAAGTGGTCACAAGGAAACAACACATAGACTATAGATTTACAACTTTACAAATGCCACAAGATCAAAGAATCATGAAGGTCTAATAGGATAAGTATCCTAACTCTACATGGAAAAATGCTTGATGTATCAAGAATCACAAGTCCTTAAGAACATATAATAATATAATGCATCATAATGTGATACTACAACTATTGATGCACAAATGTATGGGCATATTGTTTGCAGAATATGATAGATTAGAGTAGTGATTGCATTAATAGATCTATTGAAAATTTTGAGCACTATGTGAAATGAATATATTTCATAAAATATTATAAATCTCTCACGTAATATAATCGAGTGTGAATAGTGATGAAAATAACACATTGATAATGTCATGTGGTATGTAAAAACTAATAAGTCATGGGATTTTGATGCTCAAATAGATATTGAACTCACAGGGTTTGAGGCACCTTATGCTATGTTTGAATTTTTAAGTGCAATAAATAAGATACTAATATCTACATGGTATGATTTTTGTCAACCATCGATCATTTATAGTCTGGTTACTCTTAGTTTCATAGATTATCATAGAGTATAACCAGTTGGACAAGTTAATTGTGTAGAAATTAAGGTTGCTAACTTAAGATTGTGGGGAAATGTCGAGGTAATTGACATGAAAATAGATAAGACCCATTATCTTAGTTTGATTGGTAGGAAATATGCTTATGATGGTCAAATGATTATCAATATAGTGGAAATTCAATTATAGACACACCAAGGAGATAAGATAATTGTGATACCTTTGAACAAGTTTGAGCATAAGGCATATGTTATTCCTAGAGAAATAGTGTCACTTTATGTTTATGAAGATAATAGTTGGTTTAACGTAAATGAAAATAAAAAATAGAAAAAATTGTGAGCTATTGAATACTAGTTATTTAATGCACATCCAAAAATTTAGTTACAATCTCAACTAGTTGAATATTCTAGATACATACTTGTTGCAAATAAGTAAAAACACATTAGTTTTAAATTGAATAATATAGATCACCCTATGTGTAATTTATATAGAGGTCTGGGGTATATTGATTATATAATATAGGTAAAATAGCTATGGATTACATAGAGATTACTCTGAAAGGTTCCTTACCTTTGGAAGTAATATCTTTAGTAAGTTGTGACTAGAATACACATATGTTAAAATGCATCTAGGAAGATCATGAGGTTCACTCTATGAATTGTGTTTTGCACTAAATGACAACTGCTATAATACATTACAACTAAAGATCTCAATGAATTAAATTTTTGATTATAACATCATGTCCCTTATGTGGATCGGAGAGTCGGTGCACTCAATGATGCATTGAAGGGAATTAATGCAACATAGTTGAATGTTCATACAAAAATTCAGTTACTATATGAGGAGATTTAAAAATTTATGTGAGCATGTTTTTATATACCAACCAATAGCAAATAAGATTGGTCATTCTTTCAATAATGATAGCCTCTAGAGTTTTATATACACAAGTGTGTATAAATATGGTCTATATAGGGTATCTAACATAAGTACTTATTTTCGGTAGATTTGAGAGACCCATACAAAAATTTACAAATACAAAAACTTCACACATTTTTATTCATAACTTGAGGATTAATATATACATAATTTATTACCAAAAATGTGGTAACTATTTTTTGAAAATGGAGGAGACTGAATTATCTACAATTGCGACAGAAGAGTCTAAAATAACATAATATATATCCTAGAATATTTATGCTATCATTCCCCCCTTATTAAATTATTTTTACAAACATCATATTCCTGATAGTTGATCCTCCTTATTTTAAACACTATAAAAAGATTTACATTCTCCATGTAGCCTACTCACTTTATGAGGTGGCATGTTATCTTTGTGACTTCATGGTCTTGGTGTCACCTTGGTTATGCCTAGTAGGATTACCAGTAACTTGAAAGTGAAAAAAGTACATCTCTCTATTTAACACCTTCTGTGGTTACTTCGGTTACCACAAACCCATATGGTTTTCTACTACAGGTTGACCACGAACCTAGAGGTGACAAAAGGTCTTAGCTATTTTATACACTTTGGTGGTTTATCGAATTTTCACAAACCTTTTTCCAAGAACTAAGCAATACTTTAGTGCTTTAACTCCCCAAAATGTTGTTCATCAAGAGGTAGCAAACTGGAATATCATGTTGAGTCCTTTATTGAAAAACACACTGCATATTAAAAATCACACCACACACAACCTGAAACAAACACAATAAAGTGTCACCATAATAATGATGCAACCCCATCATAGGTGACTCACAAGAGGATGACAAATGTCCTCTAGCCTTTGTGTATCCTCCAACCTCTAGTAAGGTGCTAGTACATGCTTTTACAATAAGATATGTGAGGGGAATTCATCAGTTGGCTCTTTACTTTCACTAGTATTTGGTGGATCTTCTACTTGCAAAACATTAGCTTCTTTGGGCTTGAATTTTGATTTAAGAACATCTTTCACTTGAAAAAAAAAAGTTTCATGCTATATGACCTTTGTTCTTGTAGTACGGGAATTTTATGTCCCTTTTGTCAGTATTGAACGTTCTATGAAAATTTTGAGAAGAAAGTGCATTCTTGTATTGTGAAATATCTTCATCTTCTATAGGTGTCCTTTTGGCTTCTACCAGTAGTGTTGCAATCATATCATTAAGAGATTGTGATAGTATTTGGCTAAGAGTAAATACAACATTATTATATTTGGATGGTAGACTATTCAATAGAATATCTTTTGCACCCTGATCTTCGACATTAGTTTTTACCTCAGCAAGTTGCCTAATAAGAGACTTTAGACTGTTTATATGGATAGTCATAATAATTTCATCATCCATTTTGAATCTATATAACTGCAATTTCAGTGTAAATTGGGCATTTACCTCTTTTCAACAAAATAAGGTGTTGAGCGTATCCCAAATTTCCTTAGATGATTTTTCAAAATCCACATGATGTAACTCAGAGTCTAAAAGTGCAAGGCCAATAGTAGCGTTTGCTTTGTCATCTCTTGTTCAACACTCAAATAATTTATTTGCATCAGCAGATTGTTTCTCATCTCCATTTACAATTCTCCACAAATTCTTATGCATCAGTTGCATTTATATTTTAACCTTCTATGTATGAAAGTTTAAACTAGAATATTTCTCTACGGCAATTTGAATTTACATCTTGAAATAAAGAGACGTAGATCAATGATCAAAGTACGTTGGCTGCGTTCTTTTGTGTAGATTGCCGAATGCTACACAGTTCGTAGGTCTTCCAGATCTCTGCTCTCAGACTTCCACACTTTCTTCTCCTGATGACAGTTCGCTAAGAAATGATGAAGATAACACGTTGAATTGTCAATACTAATGAACGCACAGCTGAGGCGACGCCGAGTAGGTGTAAAGGCCTTCACACAAATAACAACATTTGGTCGTAGACTCTGATGCAAAGAGGACTGAGTAGGCAAGTGATGCACAAATTTTAGATGCACGTGTAGTGGAAGGTGAACCCTACTGTTGTTGCGTACCATTATGGTTGCAGATTGTGATCAGGTAGATACAAGAATTTGGCCACTACACTGACTGCACAGGAGCATTGAAGTGACAATATGGATATTGACATGCAAGTAAAGGAGACAATCGACATAAAACATGAGATGCCAATTTAATCTTCTAATGAACCAACACAGAAATAATGAATTTGAAGAAAAATCTAGCTGCGATTATCTTCTCAACTACATAACACAAAATGTTTCAGTCCAAGTGACATTTTATATGGCAATCTGGCAATGATCAGAACTTTTATTCTTGATATAGTAATGATAGAATTCCTTATTGGTTTCTAATCAGATCCATGTGTGGCAGAATCGTACAAAATTTGTGAGTCACCGTTGGCCTTTTCTTCCATCTTACGACTGAGAGAACTCTTGTGACTTTTGGCAATCTGTAGGCGAACTCGAAGGAACCTATGATATGAAATCGAATCTTCTCAATACAAATACAAAGAATGCAGATTTCTGTGCGAAACAGAGCGAAAGCAAATATTTCTCTGCAAATATGTTGTGTACCTTCCCATACAAACAACAAATTAATAGAACAGATTATCTTTGTATAGGACTCTCATAAATAATAAATTGACTGGCTCTGATACCAAAATTGTTGTCGGATTTGAGAAACCCGTACAAAAATTTACACACTTAGAAACTTCACACTTTTTTATTCATGACCTGAGTATCAATATATGCATAATCTGTAACAAAAAATATGGTAACTATTTTTCGAAAAGGGAGGAGACTGAATTATCTGCAACCATTGTAGAAGAGTGTAGAATAATTTAATATATATCAGAGAATATTTACGATATCACTTGTTACATGTTTTTAGATATACTTTGGCACCACTTCCATCTACTTACTATATGCATTAGGAGTAAAGGTGAGACCTAATAATTACGCACTGTTTCAATAATAATTTATCCAAACAATTGTTTTTAAAGGTGAAAATCTTGTATTATATGGTGCTTTATGAAAATTGAAAATGTTTATATGTCATGGGTGAGTCGAATCATTGAGTATTGGGACACATTCATCATCGTATCAAGATGTAACTCAAAATTTGAATATAGACATACAATAATACAAGGTTAGTAAAATGAAGGAATAGTTTCTTATCCAACCTTATAATATGATTACAGATGAGTTGATAGGGTCCGATGATAGCGATGATGATCAAGACTTGAATGGCTTATTCAAATTGGAATGAGAAGTTTGAGCCACCAAAATCTAAAATGGTATAAAAACCTGACGATGAAAAACTAAGAAAAAATCTAAAATTCTAGAATAATAAGGACATATAAATTTACGATAATCCATTCCTAGTGGATCTAGTAGGATAAATCGATAAGCATTGAAAAGAAATATTGAGAATAAAGGGACAGTTTGTGTTAAATCTTAGGACATTGGTGGATTATTGAAACTTAAATGAAATTTTAAAAGAGTTTTAGCTATTGTGGGATTATCAAGATGTTTTTCTCACTAATTTTGCATAGGTGATAGGTGTATATCCATTGTTTGGGGAGATGCATAGTAAAACGAAATAAATATTCCTTGTTTGCCGAGATGCATAGTAAAATCAAATAAATCATAGGACATTCAAAAATGTTCCTATACATAATTAATCACAACATGAAGTTGAAGGTGAAGGTTGAGTTGGATCACATGTAGGAAGCAAGTATCATTTATCCAATTGAAAAGATGTATTGGGTTAGTCCCATGGTTGTATATCCTAATAATTCATACGAGATCAATTAAGGTTGAGAGGATGGTCATGCATTTAATGATGCTTGCATCGATGATCTATATCCTATAATAATCATCTAATAGATTCTAGAATAAAAATTTAGGTTATGAAGTATACTCTATAGATGTATTCAATAGTTATCATCAAGTTCTCATCATTAAAAAAAGCATGACAAAATAATGTTTGAAACTGACTAAGGTTATTTTGCATATAATGTAATGCCCTTTGGTATAAATAATGCTCAATCTATATATTTTAGTGTTATTTGTATAAATTTTTATTTAGATTATCAACTTATATTTAGATTATTCAAAGACCACTTATTCAAACTACAACTAATGTTATAATACTATAGAGCCTTAGGAATTACATTAAATTTTTAAAAAAAAAATTAGACAATTCAATGTTCTATTAGGCTATGTAGTGTATAGTGAATGAGTTTTTGTTGATAAAAAAAAAAAATCATAGTTATAGTGGCTATGGTACCTCCAATGAATTCTATGAAAGTACTATAATTATTGTGTCATATATGGTATTAAGAGAACATTATCAAAGGATACTCAACCATCTCTACATTATTGGAAAAATGACTTCACAAGGATACACAATTTCAATGGACCCAGTAGTGATAAATCAAAATTTCTTAAGCCAATTAAAGGTTAGGTTATATCTCCAATATTGATATTTCCTAACTGGATTAAACCATTCCAGGTACAATAGATGATTTAGGTATTACAGTGGGAATGTCTTGATGTAGTTTAGATATGGTGGATTAGACCATCTCATCCATTTCTCAAGTAGAAAAATGTTAGATACAGATAAAAAATAAACTATCATAGATAAAAAAGAACTAGGAATGGCATTCGGACTATAAAATTTTAGACATTAGCTTATGCAAACACCATTTGATCTCTTTAGTGATCATCAATTCTTGTGATATGTGGTTAAAAAATTTATTGGCGCGAAGGATATCTATATGGTTAATGTTATTTTAAGAATTTCAGTTTAGGATCCATTTTAAACATGGAAAATAAAATGTGGGACTTGACCACTTGAAAAGGATAAAAAATTGAGAATAACCTAAAGAGTTGCATTCTGAATCACTAGATGCACATCTGTTCATAATCTCTACCATTACTAAAAATAAAGAGGACATAGCAATTCTTTTAGAACATGGGATCTTTCCTGTGCATTATGTTGAGCAAGACAAAAATAAATTGAGTACTTAAGCCATTCTCTATACCATCATAAATGGATTTTTGTATCAGATGGGCAAAGATGAGGTGTTGTGAAGAGTGGATTTAAAGCATGAGTTGCCTCAAATTCATGAGGAGGAATATCAAGGAATCATATGTATGCATTTATTATATAAATCAACCTCAAGGAGGATACTACAAAGTGGTCTATGGTGGCATACTCTTTTCTAATATGCACATTCAACTACAAAACATAACAATATCTTCCAAAGGATGGGCAAGCCTAATAAGAGAGATGAGATGTATTTAAACCCATTGTTAGTAAAAAATCCTTTTAAATAATGGGGTATTATTTTTTTGGGCCAATCAATCTATTAAGTAAGCAAATTCATGCAAGGTATGTCATCACTGCAACAGAATAATTTATAAAATGGGTTGAATCCTTTATAATGCTAAGTTATAATGCCAATGATATATCCAACTTTCTTTATGTAAACATCATTACAATGTTTGTGTGTCAAATCAAATTGGTCAATGATAGGGGAACACACATCCTAAATAACATAATCAATATTCTCATAAAATAATTTATGATATCACACCATAATATTACTAGGTACTATCCATAGGAAAATGGATGAGCTGAAGATTCAAATAAAGTATTGGAAAACATGATATCAAATATGTGTAATGTATAGCAGGATGATTGGGAAGATAAGGTTACTATGATTATTTGAGCATACAAAACAAATTTCAAGAGTGTGACAAGATTTAACCCATTTCATTTGGTATATGGACATCAGGTATTGGTGCCCATGGAATATATAATTCCTAGTTTTCACCCTTTTTATGATAATTAGACTCAGGGATGAGTACTATCTATAGAAATGGTTGATTGATTTTCAAAAAATTAAAAAAGAAGGAAAAGAGATCAATTGACATATGAAGATAACAATCTAAGACAAAAAGCGTGGCATGATCGTAACCTATGATTTATGGAATTCTATCCATAATAATTGGTGTTAGTACATGGCAGTAGGTTTAGATCATTGTTGGGCAAGCTACACATTATATGTAAAGGACATTATATCATTCATGACATTTCACAATATGTAATAATTTTCTTATAAATTCTTAAAGGAACCATTCTTCTAAGATGTCTAAATGATTATATGATTATGTCTTTCTATCAATAATATCTATAATTTATCCCATAAAATTAGATAGAGTGTTGAGTACCACCATGTATTTTAGGATATTTTGATTTTTTAGTTTGTGTTTATACATTGTAATCTTTATATTCCAAGACATTAGAACAGACCCTAATAAATCAATGTTACATTATGTGATAGGTGAACAAAGCTATAATTAATTAAATACAATCATCAAAAGATACATGGGGATATTCAATTAAGTCTAGCAATGAGGTACTGACACCTAAGGTATTGAAAAAGGTAAATAAATGGTCATTTAAAAATTATAATGATGATACACTAAAAATATTGCATCTTTCCCAAAGGAAATTGAATTTTAAAATGAAAGTATGTAAAATAAATTAATGTGGGAATGTGAAAATAAGATGTGTCACATCAACAACTATCATCAATTTAATAAAGGGCTCAAGAAATATAATATTTAATGTCTAATTAGCATCAATCAGTTGACATTAAATTTTTAGGTAGAATAAGGCACAAAAGTCTTAGCATATTCAAAGTAGTTTTATAGCTGGATTTGTATGGAAAGAACTATATAACAAGGAGTAAAGAGACAAAGATACATTACACACTATTAAAAAAAAGAGAGCTCTAGGATCCACATTTAATTTATTGAATTGTGCAGATATTTCTCATCAACACTAATACACATGAATAAATTGTTTAATACAATTTACAATAGCAAACATGGATCATGCATAACTGTTAATCCCAATCACAAATTCATTAAAGGAAGAAATGTCAATTGGTATAATACTCAAAATAAAATAGGTACAATTATCCATAACCTTTTGAATTCATTGACTCTATAGGAGTCAATATCTTCAGCCCAAATCAACTAGTAGTAACACACACAAGAACCCTAACTCTTCAACACACTTTTCAAGGCTATGATGAAGAATGACTCATTAATTTGCCTACCTATGGATAATTAGATATATTGACGTTTATGTTACTTATTAGATATAATGAGGGAAAAATTAATTTATCATATGATGTTACTATCTTCATCAACCTTAGGATCATGGAGAAAGAAATAAAACTGTCATCTCGAGGTAATTATCTTCTAGCTAGAAAATTGTGTCTTCACCTATTAACTCAGACACAAAGGATGTAAATTCAAAAGATGATCCAAGATGCCTTTCAACAAGACCCCTCAATTGCTTTTACACTTCTCCCCAAGTGAAGCACCCAATTTAGGGGGAAATACGCTTGTTGATTTTTTTTTTAAAATTATAAAAGAATGTCTTTTTATAATTTACTAAAGTGGTTTAGTGCTCATGACCCTTAAAAAGTCCCCAATTTAAGTGAAATTATAACAATAAATTACTTTTACAATTATTATTTTCAAAATCAAATGTTCCTATGGATTGTGATGATACAATCTTGAGAATGAAAAACATACTAATGAGGTTATCAAAGAATAAGACTATGATAATGAGAACCATGAGTCTAATGAAACTTATGAACACGAGAAACTAGTTCATGAGTACATGCAATTAATTGCATTGATTCATGAGTGTATTCATCAAAAACTTAAATATCTTAATGAAATTGTAAGAATCATATTAGAAATTAGAAAATGAAAAAGTGTAGATGAATAATTAGGTCCATCTATTGATCATGTTATTTGATCTATAAAAGGGTATTCTCATTGACACAATGGAATAACCTTTAGTGTGTATTATTTTTCAGTGCATTAATAAACACTTTTGGTAAACCATAAAGAGTTCCAAACAAGAAATCAAGTACATCATTGGCATTATGCATCAAAATATATGGATATAAAAGGATTTAAATTGGCCCATGTTTTTTCCATAAATGTCATTAAAAAAATTTATAATTTCTTACTTAGAATATCATAGGTTTTTCAATATCAATTATTGAAATTATTCTTATATTTCATACAATGGAAATCACTAGAGGTCCCAGTGAATACAAATTAATAATTTTGGTCTGTGAATACATTTTATAACACTTATTGGACCAAGAAATGAAAAAATTATGCTTATTTGGGGAAATTTAATGCACGATGGATTAAAATCTAATCCTTGACCATATCTCACCCCAAAATAATCAATGATGTTCAAAATAATCTAACACAACAAGCATCAATTATAATGTTGCATAATGGGATTTTGATCAAAGTTCATGAATTAAAAAAAAATAACATCATTGTCTTTTTTATCCCTATGTTGTATTCTGAAGAATAAGTTCTATAGAATATATCCATAAATGCCATGTCAGTACAACCTTTGTGATCTATACCTCTTAGAATGTAATAAAAATTTCTTACATAGGCATAATATCAAGTACATGCACTATCAAAGACACAAGTAGATACATCTTAAATTGATAAAGAAAATATGAAATAACCAACATTATGAGTTTCACCACCACCACCAAATAACATGATAGGCAGTAACAAGTCTTGGTTAGATAAAATTCATGTTCCAAAAAATTACTACAGAGTTTGACTTTACTAAGTTAGGCACAAAGTAACAAGAAGGTCCTAGAGTAAATGATCACACATATTCAAAATGATATTTATTAGAAATAAGAGGAGAAATAATTATTATTATGGAAGGTAGTACACACAATTTAGGAATAAAATTAGGTGAGGCCAAACTTGTGGATTGATATTACCGAACATCCTCTTTTTATCATAATAGATACTATTGGGAAAAACATAACATGCAAGTGTTTTCAAGCTGAATTATATATATATATATATATATATATATATATATATATATATATATATATATATATATTTAGTTTCAAGATCGTTAGCAATGTAAGGAATAAACCTTACATTAAGAAAAATTCCATCACTAACCCTAGTGTGCACACCAAATAAACATTTTATGATTATAGTTTCCCAAACAATATAAAATTGTATGGTGTCCTTTGTAGATCTAATAAGTGAGGTCAAAATCTAACGAGACAAAGGACTCAAGCAATAAACATAAGAGTTAGTCTAGGAAGCTATGAGAT
>JARHVA010005518.1:242500-285000 GCA_037957365.1 Torreya grandis
AAAATAAATTTATACACAACTCTATAGCACACAATGATTTTGAGGTTTACTTAGGTTACCAAACATTGACATTTATTATCATAGTTTACCTTAATCAGCCATAAACATTAGCAACTCCTTCCACTAAAAATGAAATTAATAAATATGTTCACTTAATTAAACACATTTATAACATTAATGATCAAGATAATTATTGTTTTAAATAGGCTAATGTTAAATAGATGTATCTATGAAAAGCATTAAACATAACGGACTTTCAATGTTCTAGATAGAATTTTACTATGGCATCGAAAGGAAATACTAATGGGCTATTGACAAAACATTTTGCCACTTTAGTATGGGCCCTATTATTCCACCAATATGATAATATGTTCTCCCTCTCCTAATGATTCCATCATCCCACTATCAAAACAACTAAAAATATTTGAATTTACCAAATCCAAGTCTAAAGTTCTTATCCTACTAGAAGACTATCTCCATATCTATCATCCATCCAACCAAATGGACAAATGAACATTATTTAATCAAAGGTAGATTACCATGTATATGACAAATCATGGTACCCATCTTAGGTATTAATCCCATAATCACATAAAGAAGGATATTTAACTTGCTCATTAATTGAGATGATTAATTTATTAACCCAATTTTATGTATGAATTATTATCAAACACACTAGCATTTTTTATTTTCATAATGCAACTCCATGGACTAAACATTTGTAGTCAAAACACCAAAATGGAAATCCCTCAATATTAATATATTGGATTTAAGAATAATTTCATGACACTACCTTGATATAATCAAAAAAAAAGTTTGGAAAGATCAATAATGGTGCAAACCCTAATAAAATACTTGTGTGTTAGTCTCTTTGTATCCTCAATCATTAAAAAAGACCTACATTTATTAATTAATTAATTGATACAGCTAGTATCTGTTAAAGCTAAGGGTATGTTGTATAAATAGATCCAAATCAATCTTTAAGAGATAAAAACAACTAATGTTTTAATAAAGGGGATCCAATGTCACATTGAAAAATACCAATATTTGAAGAACCAAGACATATTAGACTAAATTAAATCCTTATCTATCATACTTTGAAACTGAATAAAGAATAATCCATTAATCATATGTGAAATTTGGTGCTTAAAAACCATGTCTCGTTCTAAGATGATAAAAGTGGAAATATCTTCTAAAAAGGGGATATTTCATAGGCATATGGATATGAGATACTTATAGTGCATGTCTCTTTCTAGTACTTGTAGATATTACTCTTCAATCACTATCACAAATAGATCCTTAAAAAATAATTATAACTATAAACATTTATTCTCATTGCCAGATCTAGAATCTAAGTCACTCTTTGAGTTCAAAGCTAACTCTTTAGTTTTAAAAATAGCCTTAAGCTCTATAACCCTACCATTTTTCTATCAAGGAATGTACTAGACCAACATGGGAGAAAGATGCATATGAGTTTGGAGGATTTTCCCCTCACAACACTCACCATAGGTATGACCTATTATCCACATTAGGCAAATCCACATATATAAAATTCCCTCTATCAATTTTTTACATTGCCTTCCTCATAGATTCAATACTTTATTCCAAATAAATTACAACCAATTATTATGTCCTTACGGATGGTATTTGACCTAAGTTGTTACCTTCGCATAGATCAATCTTGTTGAACTTTATCATTTAAACATGCTTCCTAACATCTTAATTCAATTTTTTAGGAACCTCATTAAACTTCAATTTATAGACCTTTATTTTACATTTGAAATCATCCCTTCATTCATTTTTTTTTATTTTTTTTTCATTTATTATAATGTTAATTTTATAATTTATTTCATGAATTATAGTCTCATATTCTACCCATATTTTTAATATGATTAGAAAAACATAAACCTCATGAAAAGCATAGAATATTTAATCCTTAAAATGAAGTTTTACATTTTTTTCCAATATATTCCTATCTCAACAAATTGTTTTCCTAATTTGGTTTATCAATATTTTATTTTGTTTGCCTTTTAATGTACGTATTGTATCTTGGGTATAATCTAATAGTTATGTTACTTTTAAATGTATTTTTCTTAGGAAATATTTAAACGTATTATTTTCTAATTTATTTAGTAATATTTAAACCTAATGAAACTTGAAAGTAATTCTTTATTTGAATCAGATCACAATTAAATGTTCATCGATAATTATTTTATATACTATATAAATATATCTATTGGAGACAACTAAACCCTTATATCCATATGTTTAGTAAAAAAGTTATAATCCATAATATAAAATTCATCATTCTTCATTACTCCAATTATCTTCATTGAACTGCTAGTGATGATTATATCATCATCATATAATGTAAAAATCATGATCTCCTTACCCCACACCCACTCCCCCTCCCTCCTTTCTATTCAAGATAGAGATTTTAATGATAAAGACTACATTGGAATCCATCATAAATGAGAGGATCATCAGTTTATATTTACTGAGATCCAAGATCCTATTTGAGACCAAATAATGATTTTATGAATCTACACACTTTTCCTTATTTACAAGGTGTGACAAAACCTTCTAGTTGAGTCATATAGACTTTTTAATGTAGATATCCCTTTTTGAAGTTAATTTTCACATATACTTGGTGTACATTCCATCCAAACTTTGTATACAAAGAAAATATCATCTAAATGGTATTTATCTTGGTTGTGGGAATATAAGTCTCCTCATAGGCAATGTCTTCTTTTTGAGCATACCTTTTTTATATGATCCTTTCTTTGTGCATGTGAATATTTATATCCACTTTATATTTAGATTTGAAAGCTAATTTATAACTGATTAAATTATTCTATGGAGGAATATATACATGTAGTCATGTGTTATGTTTCAACAATTATTGATATTATGTATTCATTGTATCATTCAAAGCTTCTGACTCTACATCTTCCTAAAATATAGAGGGATCAATTGCTTCAACAACAATGTTCATTAGGGCCAAATTGACCTCTTATTGAGTCATAATATGAGACTTTGGTCTAATTTTTGATGTGTCTATAACTCCATCCAATTTAGCATATCATATTATACTCATATACCATTTAGGCACATGTTGGGAAATAAACCGGAAGCAAACAATTGATTACCAAACCAAGCAACTTAATATGCGGAAATTAACCAGATTCACCAAGTAACTAGAATTCAGAATAACACATGATATGAGAGACAATACACAACTTGTATTAACACTTTATACAGAAAAGAATACAATAAAGAAGATGCCACTTCTTCTCCACCACCTCTTCAAAGGCTCGCCACACCTCAAGTGAACAGTAATTCTTCTCCCCAAAGCTCTCCCTCTCAGGTCCCAACACCCAACTCAAATACAGAGTTGGTGTTCACCTCCTGTGCTCCACGCACACCACAAGTGTTCCACGCACTCCACAAGTACTCAAAGTACTTCAAGTAGATCTCCCATGAACCTGCAACAACCTACAATTCAACAGACCATACTTATGGAAGGAACTCCCTTGCCTTCCTCTTTGCTCTATCCGAGTACACACCTGTACTGCAAGTAGATCCTGCTTGATACTGCTCCCTGTTGTGTTGTTGTCCTATCTAATCTTGCACACCTGCAAATCAACCTGGTTCTACACTCCTGTGAACCTTGACCTTACACACACATACACCTGTAGATCAACGATCTTACTTACCATGTAGATCTCCTATATAGGCCATGCAACTGTGACCAAGATCCTACACACCTGAAGAATCCTGCTGACTCTCCAAAACCAGCACCCACCTTGGTACTACTGTGGAACTAGGAGGAACACCCTTGCTCACCTCAAACATAGAAGGAACAAACTTTGCTCAACTCAAACTAGAACACTTTTCCAATACAACCATGAGTCTATTATATAGATCTCATCCAAACAATGATTAGACATCTAATTACAATAATTAGATCCGTAGCTCTCAGTCTAAAAATAGCTCTAATCATGTAAACACTTGGTTTGTTAGCTAACTGCCCATAATAAGCTCGCAGTCGAACCACACAGGCAACCGACGTCAGTCCCTGTCCGCCTGGGGGTCACCGACGTCGGCCGATTCATGACCGACGTCGGTTGCATCCTGTCTCCTACCTACCAACGTCGGTTGGCCAGACCAACGCCAAAGACTTCTGACACTTAGCAACTCATCCTGCAACCTCCTCCATGTCTGCATCAGTGAAGCTTTTAGCTCCACACCCTAACAATCTCCCACTTAGAGATAAACAACTGCACTGTACCTGTACTTGTACCCCATCTAATCTATTTCCTGGTTTGTATCCCTCTTCAAGATCAATCCTGAAGACAACCCACCACACATACTATGATGTACCTCCTGTCATCCGAGTACCCTGCCACATCTGAACCTACAAACACATGTAGTGAAGTCCTGACCCTGCATAGCATGAATCCCTGCTGCTAGTCCCTCTCAAATACCTGAGAACCCACTTCCCCAAATTGGCTCCTAACTCTCTAACAGCGCCCACTGCGTGGGAATACTCAGGTCTATACCAGACCTCATGTGATTTCAGACATAGTACCTGTCCAGCCCTTAGTGTGTTCTGGCTCTACATCTTGAACCTCGCCAACACCTGATTCACATCAGCTCCCACTCGAGACAAAATCAACCTGTGATCTCCATGTCTCCCATGTCAAAGAATTTCACTGCTCCAAACTCCTCCTGACATGCCACTAAACTAATCTTACCCTTAGCTCATCAAAACCCTATATGTACAATCCTGCTAGCAAAACATACCATCCACATACAACAACAAAATGATGTCATGACTCATCATCCCCCTGGTAGGGCAAACCACAGTAGTTACCCTGACATTGACTGAAGCCATGCTTCGTCCTCCACCTGTCAAAACCTGTACCACTGTCCTGCAGCTCCTCAAGACCATATGACCTGGTCTTCTGTCTCACGTATCCGTTCTCTCTATTCTTCAACTAAGGTATCCATTCGTCTCTGTGCTTTCTTCTGTTGGCAACCCTACCAAAAACACCTGTTTGGTTCTCCTCCAAGGAATCACATCCTCATCCATGCCAAGCTCACACCTGTTTCCTGGATCCTTCCTGTTCTACAATCAGCAACATGTATAAAGAAGAGGAACAATGAATTTGAGGGCCTAATTACGTCTTCAGTCCTCCATATGGGTGTTTGAGAATCCTTGACAGCGTGCTGTCCACCCAAAATCCGTTACAGTGACCGACCTCCGTCACTCCACAGTCTGCATCCGACTGACGTCGGTTCCATGCATCTGTCCCTGAGTATCGACCCTGCAGATATCGGTGTCCCTGCTGCCGACATCAGTTCTCATGACCGACATCAGTCTTACCTACTTCCGACGTCGGTCCTCCTGACCGACATCAGTATCTGTGTTCGCCTGTGAGTGATGACTTTTTACCCGCGAGCTCCTTTGAATCAAAACCCATGTCCAAACTGCTCTGCTCAGAAGTATCCAGCACCATCCACTGGGTTTTGTCTGCCATCTCCTCCAAGAACACCAAGGCTTTCCAGTTCTTAAGCCTGTCAAATATATCTGTCTTCCGCTTAAGAACATGCATCTCCTTCCTACTCATGTGACCAAGCCTACGAAGCCACGTCTCCACAACAAAAGAAGAATCAGTAATATAAACAAGTAGATAAAGAGTACCTATTTTCTTACCACCAGCTAATTCAAGTGCATCTGCTATGAGAGTTCTTGTGCATCTCTCATCACCCAATCTTTCTGAAGAAATTAGCCATATCTCCAAACCTGGGACCTGCATGACCTTCATCAACACCTGTGTGTTGGCTACCTGCAATTTCAGTTTCACTTCCCCTTTGCCAATTCTTTGGCAAGGCTCACCAGCTCCTCTACCTAGGGCTGCATGGAAAGAGGCAACCAAATCTTTTATCCAAGATTCAACTTTATCCAAGAAACCTCCCAGAGCATCTTATGCAACAACACCTGCTACATCTGCTTCTTCAGTTCCTTCATACTGATCTGCTACCAACCAACAATAATCTTTTACCTGCTCTTTCTTTCCATAGGACCGTGAGTGACCATCTGTGTTTTTCAACTCCTCCATTCTTAGCTTACTTTGATCTGCCATTGCTCTACTCCCACTCAATCACAAACCCCTGAGAGTGCCCTGTAACCAAACACAAAACCTGCTTCCTGCAACCTTAGCTCTGATACCACGTGTTGGGAAATAAACCAGAAGCAAATAATTGATTACCAAACCAAGCAACTTAATATGCAGAAATTAACCAGATTCACCAAGTAACTAGAATTCAGAATAACACATGATATGAGAGACAATACACAACTTGTATTATCACTTTATATAGAAAAGAATACAATAAAGAAGATGCCACTTCTTCTCCACCACCTCCTCAGAGGCTCGCCACACCTCAAGTGAACAGTAATTCTTCTCCCCAAAGCTCTCCCTCTCAGGTCCCAACACCCAACTCAAATACAGAGTTGGTGTTCACCTCTCGTGCTCCACGCACACCACAAGTGCTCCACGCACTCCACAAGTACTCAAAGTACTTCAAGTAGATCTCCCATGAACCTGTAACAACCTGTAATTCAATAGACCATACTTATGGAAGGAACTCCCTTGCCTTCCTCTTTGCTCTATCCGAGTACACACCTATACTCCAAGTAGATCCTGCCTGATACTGCTCCCTGTTGTGTTGCTATCCTATTTGATCTTGCACACCTGCAAATCAACCTGGTTCTGCACTCCTGTGAACCTTGACCTTGCACACACATACACCTGCAGATCAACGATCTTACTTACCATGTAGATCTCCTATATAGGCCATGTAACTGTGACCAAGATCCTACACACCTGAAGAATCCTGCTGACTCTCCAAAACCAGCACCCACCTTGGTACTGCTGTGGAACTAGGAGGAACACCCTTGCTCACCTCACACACAGAAGGAAAAAACTTTGCTCAACTCAAACTAGAACACTTTTCCAATACAACCATGAGTCTATTATATAGATCTCATCCAAACAATGATTAGACATCTAATTATAGTAATTAGATCCACAGCTCTCAGTCTAAAAATAGCTCTAATCATGCAAACACTTGGTTCGTTAGCTAACTGCCCGTAATAAGCTCGCAGTCGCACCACACAGGCGACCGACGTCGGTCCCTGTCCGCCTGGGGGTCGCCGACGCCGGCCGATTCATGACCAACGTCGGTTGCATCCTGTCTCCTACCTGCCGACGTCGGTTGGCCAGACCAACGCCAAAGACTTCTGACACTCAACAACTCATCCTGCAACCTCCTCCATGTCTGCATCAGTGAAGCTTTTAGCTCCACACCCTAACAGCACATGTTCAACTATTATTTCTGGTGGTGGAGCTGCACTATCATATGGATCATCACCATTATGCCCATCATCATTGTCACCAATACTTCTTTAATTATCTATAGATCTAAGTTTTTTATTAGGTGAGTGCATGGAAGGTAAATTATATTTACCTTTCTCATCGAACTCGAAATCTTTGCTTATTTATATTTTCTATATTTTTGGATCCATAAGCCTATGAACCATTGATTCTTTTTATAACCTAAAAATATTTATGTCATTGATTTGTTATTAATGTTATTTCTCTTAATTTTATGATTATTCATGTATGCCTTACATCCAAAATACAAAGATGAGCTATTGGGTGTTATGACATGTATGTGCTTCTTTCAGAGTCACATCATCAAGAATTACAATAGACGACTTGATTAACAAATATATTATTTATGTGTTATACTTTTTCTAAAAGTATAAATGCAAAATCATAAATCTCAATCATGAAACACACTTCCATTATAGTGTGATTTTTCATTTTTGCAATGCCATTTTGTTGTGGAGTATAAGGTGGAGTCATTTGTTAGCAAATACCATGTTCTTTCAAAAATTATGTAAACTATTTGATGGTGTATTTCCCTCCTGATCTGAGCGAATAGTAATGATTTTATGACTAGTTTTTTATTCCACAAAGGATTTTGAACTCTTTGAAGATGATGAAGGCTTGGTTCTTTGTCTTTGTATAGTACATCCACATTTTCCATTAATAACCTTCAATAAAGAGCTAAAATATTAAAACCCATGATTACTAGTTTTCATAGCTAGACATAGATTGGTATGCACTAGATTTAGTTTACACGATGCTCTAAATGTACCTTTTCCAAATGATGCTAAGTAGTGATTTCATGATATACAATTGTGGAAAATATCTATATTATTTTTTAGTAGAGGAAGTCCTCTGACCATATCATTATGGTTGAATGCAACTAGGTATCCAATAATCAGATGCCCATATCTTTGATGTCAAAAATTTGCCATGTTTGAATGTGTTGCAACAACTCCCTGATCTTTCTTTTGAAGAAAGTCAAGTTAGAACACTCAACTCCCAATGCTTGTACAATAATTTTTGAACATTTCAACTTATCTGTGACAAAGAACATTCTCAGAAAACTAATTTTAAGGCCACAAGATTTACAACATTATCTAGGCCATTTCATCAGGAAACATTATATTCTCTCTCTTTACATCTTATATTCAAAAGACAAATAGACAAGCATTTACAATAAATTAATTACGATATAACAAATGACTATATACAATGCTCATAGCAGGCTTCCCAAATAATTCTAGTTAGCATGGAAGCTTCAAGTATAAAAAAATAATGATAATTATTAGCAAGGGCCAAAATAACAGGGATGCTTTAGGACGGTTGGGTAGAGTCATGCAATGAAAAGAATATAACGTGTGTCATATGTAGAATGATGAATCCATTTAAATAAAAAATTTTATTAATCTCCCTGCCACCCTACTGTGCTATTAAGATGCTTGGTCCCCTTCATTTTGTTCATTTTAAGTCCATTATATGTTTAGCCGACAATATCGTACAACCAACCTCGTAGACTTATCGAGCTATAAAAGGTGCATCATCGGCAACACAAATGTATTTGACACAACTCAGTTCTAAGGATTCTATTCCAGGTTGAGAATAAGTTAATGTTATTTACAAAGCAACAACACAGTGCAAAATATCTCCGAGGAAACAGAGTGCAGTTGAACGCAGCGTATTTGAAATGGAGACAACTTCTATAGATGAAACCACATTACCCTTTGTTGAAAAGAAAAGAGAAACAAGCGCAACGAGCCCAAACACAGTTGCGGCCGTTGTAGAGCCCACTGGTTTGAGACTCTTTGATTTCCATGTTACTATCCCTCCCGTAAATAATCTGTCACTTAGTTTACGAGTCTATGCATTACCTCAAATACCACTGAACGATGAGTTCCTAACTCTCTTTACTGACAGACTTCTCCATGTAGAAAATCATGAGATTCTTCGAATTTTGTCACAAAATTTCCCACAAGAAGATATCAATGTGGTGGTTTTGGTGATCAGATATCGACATTTGCAACATTCGGAAGTCATAAATTTAATTAGGGCAAACAATACAATGCAAATTATTTTTTCCCATGAATATTATCATGAAACCTCTTTCCCCCGGACGACTGGAAAGGGATGTTGCAGTTGATGATGATATGCCATTAGGATTGAGGCGCCTTGATGTAGAAGACGAATCTGAGGGTTTTAAAGTTCAATTTCGTATATATACCCTAGATGATGGGACATTTCATAATTTCGAAATTACTTATAACATTTTTCCACGACTGATGCAGAGACAAAGACATCGAAACAGAATGCCGCAGGAAGGGCACATTTGCTATTTCCTCGCCACCCCTAATCAGCTTCGTTGTCCAGATATTGCCAGTTTCTTGGAAAAGAGGTATAATACGGGCTCAGAAATAAGTTTATTTATTAGTAGGATTGAAAATGATCTCGATGTGGCAATGAGCGAGGAGGAAGCTGCAGGCGTAGTGGGATCGCCAACACCATGGTATGAAGGAATCAGAGAGCCTGGCAAAGAGTGTGCAATTTGCCTGGACATTATTGAAGAAGATTGTGGGAATATAAAGGAATTGGCATGTAAGCATGTGTATCATTATAAATGTGTTCTCCGCGCAACCAGAATAAAAAACCAATGTCCCTTATGCCGCGCCGAATACGACTACAGGCAGAGGAAATCGCATTAAAGCTAAGCTTGACGAGCTTTAGCTCAATAGAGATATCTCGGTTCATATATGATAATTGATTCTTACAAATTAGTATTATCTCGTCATTTCAAACTGGAGCTAAAGCATTTGTTTTGAAGTACAAATGTAGAAATCTTGCTTACTGATCTGAATAATTAACCATCGGTACAAGTAGATATGCTTCATTTTTTTTTCAAAACATCAATTTCACTTTTCAGAAAAAATCATAGGAAGTACAGGTTCTAAAACAAAACCTTAGATATTCATTTAACTTTATTCTTTGCTTGAAATTAGAAGAAAACCATTTTTACACACGAACATAATAATTTAAATAAAAAACGAGGGGTATGCCCTTAGAGTTGTTGAAAAGAAATATATTCGTTACAAGAACAGCGCCACTTTACTCTCTCTTTTTAATTTTTCCAAATTTATACCATCTAACAAGGGAAAGGTAATCCGTAATTGGGGAGGATTCGACGATCCTATAATTATGATTTAGATTGTTGAATAAAAAGATTATTTATAATGATAAAAATAGATTAGTAGTCATAAATATCTTTTAATTAGTTTCATATTTAGAACTATTGATTAAACTTTAAAAATGATTAAAAAGTTAACATGTCAAAAGAATTTGTTGCATACATATTTATATTGGAATATGGATGGTTTGTATAAAAACTAGTTAATGGAGACATAAAAATTTATTGTTAATTAAATTAAATGTTTCAAGAGTTCATGGTGTATTTGTAATCAATACAAAATCAAGTAAATAAATAAACAAACAACATAAAATATTTCGAATTTGAATTGGATATTACAAACACTTTTACTTCTTTTCAATTATTATTATACATTCTCTTTCAAACTTTCTCCGACAAAAATACTTCAATTTAACCCTACTTGTCTAAGATGTATAGTCACACTCTAGAAATATTCAAAATATAATTGTATGGTCTTCATAATTTTGATTTAAGATCTTCTTCCCATTTGCGTGTATGTAATTTTTATTGTATAAAATAATTTATATTAATTTATACATTAATGGGTTAATAATTTGATTTTAATTTATATGTAAATACATACATTTCAATTCTTTAAAATTGAAGAATTATAAAATATATTAAAAAATTAATTTTATCAAAGAAATTTATTGAGAATCTAATAGATTCATAAATAAAATATATAATGTGTTACATTTTTCCTAGCTAATAAATTATTAAAATATTATTAGATATTTTATATTAATTTTTAACATATATTAATTGTGGGGTTTGAATAAAAGTGGGAGTTCTACTGCCCATATATCCATTATACTATTCATAAAATTATATGTTCATAATTATAAGTAGGTTGATCGGTAAATGTATGCACTTTTCAATATTATTTATTATTAAATGATCTTTAAAAATATTAATTATTTCATTATATAATGTAAATCTAAATATATGATGTTTTAAAATAGTTTTCTAACTTAGGCACTCAATTATAAAAATAAAAATAAACCCATATTTTATCAAAACTAAGTGAAGTCCAAAAAAAAAGTGAATAATTTATTGAGATTCATATCGAAATAAAAAAAGAATCAATAAAAATTTAGTATATTTGAAAGAGACTGGAAGCTTTGAACAGATGTGGCTCTTTTTAACCATAATTTCTTAGTCATCTTCTAATCATTATTTAAAACAATTTTTTATTGTTAAAATATAATGACTATCAAACAATCTCTCAATGCATCTGTAAACATTACATATCTTTTTATTTATTTAATAAAATAATTAATTAATTTTAATTTAATTTTATATATCCGGCTTAATTTTAGTTAATTGTTTATCAGTTTTTCTTTGGTTCTATATTATCTTAGTCATTTCGCCAATGGTACAGTTGCATTAAACATACCATTCCATAAAACTAACAAGACGTGGTACGTCTTATTTACACATTTCAATGTTGAATTAGAAAGGATTATAGTTGTAGTTACTTAAGTTCGTTCTTTTTACCATGTTTTGGGAAGATGGGAAAACAAAGATGGTATTTTATTTAATGAAGTTCATGTGTTATGAAAATAAGTACGTTGAAATTAGATTGTGTATATTTTCAAAATAAAGGTATATTTGAAGATATTAATTAAAAATAAATTAAAAATTAAAAAATGTAAATATAAATTTGTAAATTATGTTATATAGTACAATAATCTTAATATTGTATTTAATTGTTAAAAAAATAAATTTTATTATGTTTTTATATTATAATAGTTGTAAATGATTAAAATAATTATTTAATATAATGTTTCATTTGGTCTCATTTTGATTTAGGTACATTATTAAGTATAAAATAGTTTTGTTCTTATTACTATATCATTTATTTATAATTTTTATTATACATTATCTTATATATTCAAGGTTAGTATTATAATAGGTCATAGAAGAGATTATTTTTATAGTTTTAATATTTAAGAGTTTGATTAATATGATTTATTTGTATCTCTTTTAAGTATAGAGGTACTATGATGTGTTTGGTGCATATGTAGGAGATAGGTTTTTATACATGGGTATGTGTTTAATATATGGATTATAAGATGAGTAGATTAGGTTCACATTTAGTCTATTAATCAAAGTTGGTGTGATAAAAAAAAAGACTTCAATAAAGGATAAATATCAAAAGCATATATCCAAGAAGTAGATTGATAATAAGTGTCATCTTATGTATAACAAATAGTCAGACATGTTGGATGCCATGTCTAATCACCTTGTGGCTATGTAACATAAACATATTATGATATTATTAGATTATGACAATTTTTTCAATGTTTACTTAAATATGAGTAAAATAAAAGAGAAGCCAAGAGCTTTATATTCATCAATATATTATATAATTTTAAATGAGTATTTATATTATATAGATAACCATGATTAAATCCATAGTAGTTACAAATTTTTTTAGAAGTAGTCTATGATAACTAAGAGAATATGGATATCAAGATTTAGATAGATGACAATCCTGTAATAGAAAACAAAGCCAAAACATGATTAGACAAGATGTAAAACCTATATAATAATATATAAGATCATACAAATTTTAAAAGAGAATTAATAATGCAACCAAAATTTACATCTTTCTTAAGGTAAAATAGTTTAGAATAAAATTTATCTACAAGAAATACTATAGTCAAAAATCAACCAAAAAACACATTCTTTGTTTGATTGTGAGTGGTTGAAGCAGATCAAACATTAAATTATCACAAAGGACTCTTTTGATATAAAAAAATCTATATAAGAAAGCCCTTTAAAATAAAGCGGGTTCAATAATTTAGACTAGTTCACCCTTTGCGGTTTGAATGAATCAACCTCTTATTATTCTTATTCTTAGGGAAGAAGAACATATTTCATGAGAGTGAATTTAGAACTACACATTGCAATATTGGTCAACAAATTGGAATTGTCATTATCACCCTATAGACTCAACGCAAATTCCATGTGAGTTGTTGGATAGATCATGCCACCAAATAATCTCATAGCCAATGTTACAATGAGAATATGATATTAAGGTGAATACATTCTATCTCAATAATGATTTTAATTTGTCTTGAGATTATCATATTATGATACTAAGCCTGAATATTGATATTGGGTATTGTTAGTACTAATCATGTTATGGTACTCACATTACTTGCAAGGTTTCGATTATTTAGAAGGAAATTATATAACTTTATCTCAATACATAAATACCAAAGACTCAGGTGATGGCTTATTACTGATGGATATGGTAGAATAATATATATTTCAATCTCTAAGATCTAATCCATTGGGAATGGATTTTATACACCGTAATCCCCGTATTTTGAATGTTTAAGCAGATTTGTGTACCTTAAATTATAAGATTAAAATTCTTAAGTTCATTAAATTTAATGAACTAGAGAGTCCTTGCACATCATTTAGTTGGAAAGGAAATGATGCATTGCAATTCATTATTTTATTTATTTTTAGATAATAATCTATGTTTTTATTGAGGTTTTTGATCCTGATTATTATGAATTTCATTAGTAAGAAATTATCATTTGATATAATGAATGGGAAAACCAATATAATTTCCTTGGCTATGTTTTAAATATGTTTAATATCCAATAGTTTGGTTTTTTATGGTTTAGTTAGACCCTATCTCTTATTGGATTGAGTTTACTTATGTAATTTTTGTAAGCTAAAGTTACAATTGGATCATTATAATTGGAATTAAAAATAGGACTTATGAATGTGGGTTTAAGATATCCTTCCGATAACATAATTATCCAATGAAAATTAAATTTAATGATTCATAATAAGTAAATATTTGACTATGCTTAATAATCGTTTAATGTTAAACAACATGAAACAAACTCAAAGTTGAATTAGTAAATAATTAATGATTTTAATAAATAAGGCCTATATGTAATTTAGGTAAAGACAAGATTTAAAAATATGAGTATGGTAGCTCATTGATATAAAGTATTTTGAATATAATTGATATAATGGATACTTGGGTGAATACATTCAATCTCAATAATGATTTTAATTTTTATTGAGATTATGATATTATTATACTAAGCTAGATTATTGATATTGAGTATTGTTGGTACTAATCATGTTATGGTACTCACATTGTTTTCAAGATTTGGATTACATAGAAGGATATTATATTGCTCTATCGTAATACTTTATGTAAGACTTCATTGATGGATTTTTACTGATGGAGTTAATAGAAGAAGCTAGAGTTCAATCTCTGAGACCTAATCCATTGGAAATATATTTTATAAATTGCAATCCCCTAATAGTGAATGTTCAAAGGGATTTGTGTACCCTAAATTAAAAGATTTTAATGCTTAAGTTCATCAAATGTTAATAACCTAAAGCGTCCTTGCACCTCATTTATCTGAAAAGGAAATGATGGATTGGATTTCATTCTTTTATTTGTTTGTAGATAATCAATGGATTATCGGCTATGGTTTTATTAAGGCTTTTGAGCCTACTTATTATGAATTTCATAATTAATAAATGTTCATTTGAGACAATGAATGGGATAACCCAAATATTTTCCTTGGCTATGTTTTAAGTAAGTTAATATCCAATAGTGTGGTTTTGGATGGTCAAGTTAGACCCTCATTTTTGTATACAATTGAATCATTCAAAATTGGATGTAAAAATAACCTTAATTGCATTCTTGTATATGGACTTATGAATGGGGATTTTAGACGTCCTTCCAATAACATAAATATCCAATGAAAATTATATTTAAAGCTTAATAATAAGTAAATATTTGAGTATATATACTCCTTATTTAATGTTAGACAATATGGAACAAAACATAAAGTTGAATTACTAATTAATGAATGATTGTAATAAATAATGCCTACATGTGATTTAGGCAAAGGTAAGCCTTGGAAATATGACTATGGTGTCTCATTGATATAATGGATTTTGAATGAACCAAATTGATGCTTTTGAAGATAAGGTCCAAGTTTAATATATCTAAATGATATGAATTGGATAGTTCATCTTATAGTTTTTTATCTATCTTGAACAATTTAACTAATATATATTTTTTTTTAATTATAGATTCTGTGGCCAAGGATTATTACTTTAAAATGTGTTAAACCCAACAATTAATTGGGAATACACATTTTTTTTATAAGGACGCCAAGCGTGCAGATCATAGTGCTTTTGAACACTTAGAATCTAAAATCTATAGTGTAAGATGGTCATACCTTAATTATATATAAATTAAAATAACGTACTATTTGCGTGAGCGATTTTGATAGTTCATACTATCTTGATTGCAAGAACTATTGAATTTGAATGCCTTAAAAGTCAATATGTTTGTCAAATGCTTGGGTACAATTTGCTATATTTATAATATTACAAAGCAAGGAGTGTTTTTTATTTTTATCTCGTGTTTACGATAAATTATTACACTTAAGTTGAAAGCAACCTTTGGCAATAGATCAAACTGTCTTCTTCCTTCAAACTAGAAGAGAACCAAAGAATGAATTAGGTACAATGCAAGTAACATGCCCTTAACAAAATAAAGCGATTGCTATTAATGGAATTATTTGGCTTATTATTGGAGAAGAAAGAGATTAAAGTTAAAGGAGTGGAGCCTTAATGAGAGTATGCATCTTTGATCCAACGTAACCCAAGTTCGCACGTTATATTTGATTTATAGACTCTTATTATTAAAAGGGAACCGAACTTAAATTTTTGAATTCCCTCGTATAATTGATATAATGTCAAGATGCCTTATTCCAATATTTTAGTGATTGCGAAATGATTCAGGAAGAAATCTAAGTGCACCACAGTCGTAGAGGAATCCTTCGAAACGATTTTTTTGGTAGATTATGTTACCAGTTTCAATCGTTAGATTGCATTTAAACATTAGGTTTTAAATTGTCCCTTTCTTATGCAGACTCGAAGGCCTAGTCACTTGTCTTCGTACGTATTCGTATGAGTTTTCGACTTAATCGCATGGCTCTAACTTCTAGATTGTTCCATTCCTTGATAGCTTAATGGCTCATCATTTTCCTTGACTTGGATGTATATTTACTTAGACATTGTTAAAAGGATATGGTCTTTGACCTGTAATACATTGCAGTGCTCGTTGGCGTTAATCTCTTGTGATTTTGTTTAGCCGCATGACAATTTTGTCTGGTCAAGCATGTTTACATATATGCATAATGGGACGCCTGTGTTTGCGTTTGGGTTTCTTGATAGACTTACTGGACTTGGCCGATTTTAGTTCGGCCGGTGACTTACGTGTAATATTCCACCTATCGCCTTCTGAGAGCTTTGCCACCTTTGTCCTTGTTTCACGCTTTGTTGTTTCTGAAATTTTCAAAACGCATGAAATCGAAATGCGTTTCCCAAGCCACGTGTCTCTATTACACGTGCTTGCACATTCTTAGGTTGCAAGCAAGTTGGCCTTGAGCTCGATGATTGTGGGCTTGTCAGTCATTTTGAGCCTACCACTTGTTGAGCATGCACTTAGTTTTTTTCAGAGCTTCTCTTTTGGGTAGTTTGTGAGCTTGCAAATTAGTCGCATGTCATCATGTAGATTTGTAATCTAAAATTTGGATTCCAAGGGGTGTTACCCATCATCTAAGGCCACACGGTGCTATATTACAGTCTCGTGAATTTTAACCTAAGGCTTCGTAGCAAGGTACCTTTGTGGGCTCACTGAGGAAATACAGTGGCACCACGTGGTGCATTCTTACAATGTTAGAACTTCGAGACTTTAGTATGTGGCCTATATATCAAGGTAGTCTGTGGGCCTACGTTTAATTCATATTTCTCCACATAGACCGACCTCGCATACTTGCTTATCCAAAATGGGACGTGACCACACCGTTGAAGCACATATTTCTTTCACATCACTGTTTCATAAACCAAAGAATGGTATGCTTTGGCGATTCTGAACTCAATGCTGACTCCCAAGGGAAGGGTCAAGCTTGAGCTTAAATGCTTAAGCAGCTAAGTCATGGTAGCTCAAGCTTGGGGTGTCCCACGTATGGCCTAGGCCAATGACGGAGCCCATGGCAACGGTCTATGCGGATGTTAAAGTTGACCTCCATATTTCAATCAACCCGTCAGAGTACACAGATACAAGAAAGTTGACAGGTAGTAGTTGTTTAAATGGCTTTCTTGACTATCATGAGTCTTATTATCTAGGTCGTCTGAGACAATATCTTATACAATAGAATGTATGCATAAATGACTAATTTGGCCATGATTATGCACCGAAAAAGTTATCAAAGTGACGTTTAAATTTTAGGACACGATATGAATGATATTCTGGAGGAAGATGTCTAAGTATATTATTCAACCTTGGACGTTTAAGTATGACTACTTTTCAGTGCATTAGACTAGGTAAATGCAAGCAACATATGGTATTTCAAGCATGCACCAACTTTGAGGGTTGTTTTATGTCTATCCAAAACCAACAAGTTCCAGAGTCATTATCTAGCATTAGACTGATTAATTCTATGCAAGAGACTTTTATATTAATTAAAAATAAAATAATTATGAAAATCAATGTAATAATAATTATTTCCAACAGATGTGGAATTATTACTATATATAATTTGATGAGTATGGGCTCATTAGCTTTCCACAAGAATTAATTAAATTAATTAAAGGAAACAAATGGTATTTAGTTTTGGGAGTATCATTGAAAGTGTTACGTATTGGTATTAGAGCAAGGTCAAATGCGTGTTATTTTTTATGAAATTTTTTTTATCAAAAATATATATGTAAAGTGAAACTGTAAAATAATTGAGTATATGGTATGATGATTACTGATAGATGCTTTACATCGTTCTAGATTTGTATGAGGTAATATATACTTTTATCTAATACAAATGAAAAATAAGGGATTGAAATAAGTGTTGTTATTGGACTAAATTCCACCACAACCTAGTTTGATTGTGAGTTAATTCATGTCTACAGAAATTTGTAGCACATGATTATATATTAACCAATAAATTATATTGGAAGACCACATCACCTTGACATGTTAAGATTGATTTTTTGATACTGATACAAATATATGTATTATTGTATCAAGAATAGTGTCTGTTATGTGATGGTATTATTAAGTATACAAAATAATAATACTTGATACTTATTAATCCTGGAAGACAATTTTGAAATATTAATAAAAACAATAGGGCTCTTGATGGTGTAAATAGAGACCCATGTAAGTGGAAAAATATACTGTTGAAGTGGTTTTGTGATAATATATCCACTTTGTACCCAAAAAGACAAATTTTAGTTGGAATAACTTATGGAAAAGGGTGGTTTGGGACTCTTTAGTATCCATGGCCAAATATGTTTAACATGTATTTGGATTAAGAAAATATTTTAATGTTGTGTTGGTAACATTATAAAGGCATGTTGTGCCCTTATGTTTTGAATAATAAATGAAAGTTGTTGCTGCAACTTCCCACTAAAAGTGGTAAAAAATAGTAATAATTAATGGAGGAATAGAATTATTCTCACTTTAGAGTATAGAATAAATTGAAAAGGAGTATTGGAAATTTAATGTGGTGTAGGTAGCGAAGTCCAACTTTTTTCTTGATCTCCCTCTTACTCAGTATAATAAGTACATATAGATATATGATTTGATTGGTCTTTCCATTATTATTTTCTTGATTGTATACAATTTTTCAATTTGTTATTCATGACTCTCCTTATGAATACACATTATAGTATTTCCCTTGATGAGGGATGAAGTTTAATCTTGTAATCATTGGATATGATTTAACTTAATTACAATCTCCTTTGTGGACTTGTACTTTAAAAATAGTGGTTGGACCTTTTTTTTTATATAATATTTATTCATCTTTATTTGTATTTTATTTTCTTTGTCATTTCTTTGGGAGGGTTAAAATAATAAATAATATCATTTATGTCTAATTGTTCTATAGAGTTCTATGGGTATAGTTTACTACATAGAATAAAGGCCATTGTTAGGATGTGAGAGAGGATGTAAGTCTTAGACATGTGTTTTTATGGTACACTATTCTCTATGGAGTGAGATATCTATACCAAGGTAAAACTTATTCATTTGTATGTATGTGATACATGTTTGACAACACCCATATGTTGACTTATTGTGGGTTTTGGGGACCCTATGATATTTTTTAACTCGGGTTATTTTTCTCTATTTTCATGCTATTGAAATTTATCTCTATTTGAATTAATTACATTTTTTTATTCGATTTTGATTACATTATATATTTTATGATTTAATTTTAATTAATTACTAGCTGAACAATCTTATTTATAAATGGTGTACATTATTGGTGTAGTGAATAAAAATGCTTGATGGATTGGGTAAGTGATGAATTTGATACTAAATTTCCATCGCATGGAAAATTTTAATGCATAGGTTGATGTTATCACTCTATTTTTTAATAATGAACACTATAATTTTGAACTTTTGTGATATATGCACATTTTGACATGGTTTTGGTTGATGGTAAATCTTCCAATTTGGAGATGGGTGAGGACATTTTTGATGTAATAAGAAGAAGAAATTTAAAGCAGTAAGATATTCATTTTTAAATTCAAGTAATTTGAAATATTTGATTAAATTAAAAGAAACAATTTTGTGACATATAGAGACTATTATAAAGAAATTCAATGGATGTGTATCTAATTTTTACTATGTTTTATGTCGCATGATCCTCCTATGGCTTGACCCTTTGGTGTGGACACCAATAAAAAAATTATTGGGCACACATTCAAATGTAAATAAGCTTGTTGTACCCAAAAAGTAACAGTCATTTTTGGGAAAACATTGGAACTATTTTGGTCCTATAGACCAAAATTGTATCTTTCGTTTTCAAAAATTTGTCTTAGACATTCAGATTCCTCATTTTCAAGCTTATCAATAAATTTGCAGACATTCCAAGTCAAGTTCAATGGATTTTACATGCTGATTTCTACGGACTTTGTATCTTCATATTCTACATGCAGGTTCATTTATATAGGTTCAAAGGCTTCTGTAGGTGGTTTCAGTCAAAAGATGGTTTTCAACATTTAGTCATTTTTTAGAATTGGTTCAGAGCTTTGGTTCAGTTGAAAATCTTCATCGACAAACATCTGAGTGCGAAAAGAGACTTGAACTATTGAACCATTGAACCATTGAACCACTTTGGTTCAAAGGTTCAACGGGTTCAAAGTTTAGTGGGTTCAACTTCTTTGGTAAAAATTAAACGCTTCATCAAGGTTCAAAGTTACATCACTTCAATTGGTTCATCAACTTCAAGACACTTGGCCAAATCAAGGCGGCTTGAACCGTTGAACCATTGAACCACTTTGGTTCAAAGGTTCAACAGGTTCAAGGTTCAATGACAGGTTCAACCAAAGGAACAATTCAAATCACTCAGTTTAACCAAGTGGTTCAACTCTTTATTTCATTCAATTGATTCATTCTTTCAGTTCATCCTTTGGTTTAACATCTATAGGTTCAATAGCAGTTTTAAAGACATTTTTCAAAGTTTTGTTTGAACCGTTGAACCAAAATTTGGTTCAACATCTTGGTTCAATGAACAGGTTCATTCAAACCAATGGTTCATTTAGTCAGTTCATCGGCTTTTGGTTCAAAGGAGTTCAGTTCACTTCATTAAACTGTTGAACCGGTTCAATGACTTGGTTCAAAGCCTTGGTTCAACTGATTGGTTCAACGTCAAAATTCATGGTGGTTCAAAGGCAAGTTCATTATGTTTGTTTCAATGTTTAGTTCATCGACTTGTTTAATTCATTGAACCATTAGCTTGAACCATCTTTGGTCCAACTGATTGGTTCAACATCAAAGTTCAAAGGGGTGGTTCAATGCAAAAAGAGACTTCTTGAAGGACAAGTGCCCTTTTGGAGGACACTTAATCCATAAAAGCACCTTTCTGAAGGATCATTTTTCAAGTAAGTCGAAAGGTAATTCTTTCAGATTTGTTTAAGGCATATTAATATAAAGCGCTCAAAAGACTTTGTGAAACAAATTTCCATGGAATTTTGTCTATGAGAATTTTCCCCATGCAAATTGTCTGCGAGAATTTTCACAGGGCAAATTGTCTGCGGGGATTTTCCCTGGGCAAATTGTCTGCGGGACTTTTCCATGGGACAAATGTCAGTGGGAATTACCTAAGGGGGAGACTCAAATAGAAAGCTCAGGGATTTGTCCGTGGGGACTACCAAGGCAAAGGGCCACTGAAGGACCCTGAAGGGCAGGTGCCCTTGCAGGCGACTCTCGATGGCCAAAGTAAAGGGCCCTTTTTGACCCATTCAAGGATCACTTCTTAAGGCCCGAAAGGGTAAAGTCAAAATATAAAAGAAAACCAAAGGGTGACGCCCCCAAAGATGTCAAATTTAGGATAGTGAACTAGCCGTTGAGATCACATTGACGAGCATGTAAACGTCAATTTCAAAGATAGTGAAATAGTCATTGATCCTTTGAATTTACAGACCCAAATGTATTCCCATAATTCAAGACCAAAATCAGCTGAAAGTGAGGAAAGAAAGAATAATGGATGAATCTAGGGCCTGATTTAATTAATCTAGAAATGAGGAATGATGAAGACAAGATCAGACTGCCAGGTGGACATTGAAAGTTGTAATCTTTCAATTACACGACTTGTTTATCTACATTGAGAAGATCAAATGGGTAAAATGCCCCAAAGTTCCAGCTTGTCTTCCTAACACTTCCCAATGCACCATGATGTATTACTGTTCCTGAGTCCTTCTTGAAGTGGCTATATAAGGGACTTTCTTTCATTGTTAAATTATCTTCTTTTTGACAATCTAAATGAAACTCTGCCCAAATTGAGAGGCATCATTGAGACTTTGTGCTTAGTCTATTTATCATATTTGTTTACTGGAATAAGAAATCAAGGGACTTTTTCAGACTTTGTGTTGTGATACCTTTGTTGTTGAGGAAACTATTCTTATGTCTATTTGCTTGATTTATTTTCTATTTCATTGATTTAACAAGTACTATTAGTAAAAATGGTTAGGAAGGTGTCCTAAAGAATCAATTATGGAAAGACTTTGTGCCCCCATAGTTGCCTTCAATGTGTTTTCTTTTTATTGCTATGTAAAGGACTTTAAAAAGACTTTGAGCTTTCATTGTCCTTCATAAATCACTCTTGAGCATTTCAGGTGTAGACTTTGTGCTGTGTCTCGATTTGCTGGTTACCATACTCTTAGTTACATTCTGCTTTTATTTCCAGGAGTATTCTTGTGGTTGGCTAAATAGTTCTTTTGAAAGAAGAGGAGTGCTGTCTGTCATTCCCTTGAGTTTTTCCTTTGTATTGTATACATCATCTCTAAAGAAAGAGAGATGGATGACTCATCCTACCATTGAGTATTTTTTTCTATTTATACATGTACCTAGCATATCCACAGGGAACATCCCCTTGATGAGAGGAGAGAGTAGTCTCCTTTTGATGTGATAAACTTACACATTAGGATGACTAATCTTCTTGTTTTGGTTGATAAGACCTATTTTGTTTACCAGTACGCTGATAGACAAAATATTGAACCAACAATTTTTGGTGACTCTACTGGGGAAATACACATTATCCATTTATAGCCTATTCATTCACCTCCACACTCATAGGGAGAGAATGCATAGTTTAAGGCCACAAGCTTTAACTGAAGCAAGGTCAATTATTTTCCACTTTTGTTTTACAATCTGGCAGATTCAAGGTATACATGAAGCTAAAGGGCTAAAGGTGTCATTGAACTTGTGTTCTAGTTGGTACAACAAAGTGATTTTGATTTGTTTCCTTCACTATCTTATCTTCAACCAACTAAGAGCTTCCTTCCTACTAAAACCAGATCTCCATTACCAGATGAAGTATCTACTTTTATTGTTGATAAAGTTGTGCCTATAATTACCCCTTTAAAATTTGTTATCCCTCTTTTTTAGAATCCTATAATGGCAATTCAAGGCCCCTGGGGTAGTGTTTTTGGTCCTCTCAATATTAATCCTCTTCTACATGAGCTTCCATGCAGTTCTAGGAAGATTTTCCCTAAATTCTATGGTGATGGAAAAGTTCATCCTGATGAACACATTGTAGCATTCAGTATAGCTTATGGAGTAATCAGGGTAGAGTTTGAAGATGTAGCAGTCAGGATTTTTATTGAAACACTACAAGGTCCTGCTGCAGATTGGTTTTACCATTTACAGGCTCGATCTGTGACTGATTGGAATACCCTGAAAGCTATGTTTGAAGCCAGATTAAAACCTGTAGAAGATGCACATACACTTCTGGCTCAACTTACACAGATGAAGAAAGAGCCTCATGAGCTTATGAGAGACTTCATAGCTAAATTTGATAAATTGAGAAATAGAATCCCTATAATTGCTAGACCTACAGCTGATAATTTCAAATGCTTTTTCATTAATTCTCAACTACCTAAAGTTAGTTTCCTCTTAAGACGTGCTGGTCAAATAGATCTCACTGCAACTCAACTTTTGGCCACTGAAGTAGAAGATGATCTCATCTTAGTAGGGAAACTAAGAAGAGATCCAAATAGAAATAGAGCTTCATCACCTTCTGAATTTATGTCTACAAGCACCACAAATCCAATGGTTCAGAAATTAGCAAATGAACTCCTTGCCCTCAAAAAGTAAATGGCTCAAGGAATGTCTTCTGCTCCTACATACAGAAGGACATTCCCAAATCAGTCATATTAGGGCAATGTTGCTAGAAACCAAGGACAACAAAATCACCTTCCTCCCCTACAAGGGAAACATGCCCTGGAGGCTCCTCCAACTAGTTCAGTAATGGGATATCTTGAAGCTGAATCAGAATTCTCTTATCAGCCTGAATTAAATCAATAAAATGACGCTAATGTCATTGAAGACAGTCAAGAAGAATCAGCTGGTGACTCCCATATTGGTTTCTAAAATTACCAAGATGAACCTGAAAGCAAAGGAAAAGCTTTAGATGGATCATATGCAGTGTTTACCAAGTCGAAGAACTAATCAGTCCAACAAGCTAATAAAGAGAAGATAGAAGAGCAACCACAACTAGCAGTCACAATTGTCAAGCTTGGGACTAATCTGCCTTTTCAACTAAAAGATCTGGTAATCACTCAAAAGGTAAATACATCCATTTCGCCTTCCACTTCTACTTCTAATTCGCAAACTAGCCCACCTGCCATCCCTCTAAAAACTCAAAAAGTTGAAGTAACTTTCTCTATACCTAGCTTGATTCAACTATTTGACGTAATTGATCATGTCAAAAAGACAAAAATATAGATGTCTGAATTTGAATACTTACAGTCTAATCTGAATCAATTGAACAAGCTAGTTCAATATGTTAAAAATTGAACTATTCCTGCAGGACAAAAGGTAAAAAAAGTAATTCTTGATTCTCCAAAGAATACACCTATTCCAAATATTTTGGTCACTACTCCTCCAGCTGCTCCTAGAAAAATAGAACCCTTCTATGTTTCCCTGTTAGTCAATGGCCACAAGCTAAGTAACTGTATAATATACTTAAGCACATCTGACAATGTCATGCCTGCTAAAGTCACTGATTCTCTCGGTCTCACATTGACCAAGACATTTGGGAGATGTTTCTCCATGGAAAATAAATAAGTACCATTGTTGGGGAAAATCAAAGATGCTCAATTTGCATTCATAGCCTTTTCAGACAAGAGGATTAAAATGACTATATTAATGGCTGACGTCCCAACATCTTATGGCATTTTGCTTAGATGAAATTTATACAAAGACGTGGGAGGAGAACTAAACATGGATCTATCTAAGGCAAGGATCCCTGTCCAAGGCATGATGAAAAGATTACTTCCTGAAAAGGAAGCAAAGTTTGTAGTTACCAAGACGTCAGCTCCTGAAGCTCAAATTATTTTTGAATCTGCAGGTATGGGTAACTAATTTTTATATACAGATGAAGAAGGGCCCTCTATCTTTGATGAGGGAAAGTCTAAAGTAAAGTCATTGTCTGATGAAATTTGGACTCTAGAATTTGACGGTATCTACTCCTCTACTAGTTCAGGAGCTAGAATTGTCTTTTTATCTCCTCAAGGAGATATGTTTCCTTCATTTTATAAATTACATTTCAACAACACAAATAATACAGCTGAATATATATCATTGTTGCTGGGCATGAAGGATGCTCAAGAAAGAGACGTCAAGTTTCTTCATGCCAAAGGGGATGCCAAATTAGTGGTCTGTCAAGTGAGAAATCTATATCAGACCAAGAATGAGAGGCTACACAACTACCATAATTTGGTTTGGAACCAAATTGAAAGCTTTGATGCTTTCAAAAAATTTGCCATTCCAAGAGAGTCCAATGACAGAGCTGATGCACTTGTTATTTTAGGAACTCTTTTAATTCCTCATTATGATTTTAAAGAAGACAAATATACCATTGAATTGGTCTTTAGACCAAGTGTTCCTGACAATGGTAATCATTATCAAATATTCAATGACGATCATCAGATCATTGCTTTCTTGGAATGAAAAGACAATTTTAAATAGTTGTATTTTGAGGGCAGTGAATCTCAGAAGTCTGAATCTATTTCTGAATCTAGTTCAAATTTTAATGAAGAGTTCCTATAGCTGAAAGGAAATAAAATTATTAACAGCCTAGTTTCTCTTGAGAAGCTATTTGACAAGCATGAAAGATTCATCAAACAACAAAATACAGATTCAAATTTATCTTAGGGATTTGACCAAGTGAATCTGACCAACAAAGAAAATCCCAAGATGGTTAACATTGGTAAGTGTTGCACACCTGAAGAAAGATTCAAATTCACTTCTTTGCTCCATCAATACATTGATGTCTTGGAATATTCATATGAAGGCCTGAAGTCTCTCAAACCTGATGAAATTCACCATCATATTCCTCTCAAGGTTGATTCAATGCCTTACAAGCAAAAATCCAGACAATACAATCCAAAAATTTTAGGTACTATTATGTCTGAGATACAAAATATGTTAAATGTTATAATTATTTTTCCAATCCATCATACTACATGAATTTCAAATATAGTACCTGTAAGAAAGAAAAATGGTGAAATCTACATTTGTGTAGATTTTCAAAATCTGAGTCAATCATCTCTGAAAGACAATTACCCTTTGCCAATCATGGACTAAGTGCTTCAAACAGTAACAAGATCAGAAATGTTATCAATGCTAGATGGATTCCTAGGTTATAATCAAGTTGAAGTTGTTGAAGCTGACCAACACAAGACTACATTCATCACACCTTGGGGTACATTTGCATATAAAAGAATGCCTTTTGGATTAATAAATGCTAGTGTACCTTTTAAAGAGCTATGGACATGGATTTCAAAGATGAGATTGACAAATTCATTATAGTATATCTTGATGACTTAACTATCTTTTCAAAGCGTCGATCTGATCATGTACGCCACTTGCAACAAGTGCTGGAGTGCTGCTGGCAGAATGGTATTTCCTTGAATCCTAAGAAGTCTATTTTTGGAGTGACAGAGGGGAAACTCCTTGGACACATTGTGTCTAAAGAACGCATAAAGATTGACTCAAATAGAGTCAAGTCTATTCAAGAGCTGAATTTGCCTACAAGTAAAAATGTTGTTCACTCTTTCTTTGGAAAATTGAATTTCTTACAGAGATTTATTCTTGAATTTGCTGAGAAGACAAGACACATTGTGAACATGATGAAAGGGAAAACTACCTTCAACTGGAATAAAGAGGGTAAATCAGCATTTCAAGATATCAAGGTCACCATTACTCATGCCCCTACCTTGGTTTGTCTATATTACCACAAGAATTTCATCATTTATAGCTATGCATCTGAGCATACTCTTTCAGCAATTCTTGTTCAACAAGATAAAAAAGGTATGGAATCCCCTATCTCTTTCATGAGTTTCCCTCTCAAAACCCATGAAATGAAGTATTCAAATATAGAGAAGAATGCCTATGCCTTGGTAATAGTAGTCAAACACTTTCACTTCTATATTTTGAATTCACATACTAATACCTTAGTTCTTGACAGTACAGTCAAGTCTATATTAACTCAACAAGAGTTTGGCACAAAGAGAGGTAATTGGATTTCAAAGATCCAAGATTTTGATCTAGATACCAAGCCGACAATGTTGGTTAGAGGTAAAGGCCTTTATCAATTAATGGCTGACAATAAGCCAAAAGATACACAACATGAAGAAGCTGAAGTGAATGATATGCTAATAGTCCTCTTTATCTCCACTACCAATGAATGGTACTCAGATATTGCCTATTTTATGACTTATGGTGAATTTCTTGCTCATTTGTCTTACAAAGAAAGGAGGACTATCAGGTTAAAAGCTGCCAATTTTGTTCATTGGGATAACGGCCTATACAAGAGAAGCATAGATGGAGTTTTCCTTCGCTATGTAGATAAAGAACAGAAAACTCAGCTCTTAAAATCATTCCACAATCTAGCTTGTGGAGGACATTTTTTTGCCCCTGTGACTGCTCACAAAATTCTGTGAGCCAGGTATTACAGGCCAACTCTTTTTCAAGATGCACATAAGTGGGTGAGGAAATGTGAACTTTACTAAAAATTTGTTGGAAGACCCAAGTTGGTTGCTCTGCCTCTCAAGCTAGTAATCATAGAGGAACCTTTCCAACAATGGGGACTTGATTTTATTGGGACAATAAACCCATCTTCAAGTGCTGGACATGATTATGTCCTTACAGCAACTGATTATTTCACCAAGTGGATAGAAGCAATCCCAACTAAGCGTGCTACTTCAGAAGTTGTATGCAACTTCTTTAAAGAGAATATCATTTCCAAGTTTAGAGTTCCACTCAAAAATTTTACTAATAATGCAACTTGTTTCACCTCTCAATAAATTACGTAATTCTATTTTCATTATGGAATTACGCTTTCTCATTCTTCTGATTATTTTTCACAAGGGAATGGACAAGCTAAGTCCAGCAATAAGAATTTGGTAAATATTATCAAAAATCTAGCAGATGATAATCAAAGGACATGGCACAAAGCATTGGTTGATGCTCTATGGGTAGACATGATCACACAAAAAAGGGCAATTGGTATGTCCCCTTTTCAACTTCTTTACGATATTAATGCTGAGATACCAATCACTTTAGAGTTATCAGCCTTGAAATTGGTGAAGGCCATTAAAGATCAGACATATGAGAGTTCTCTTGACAAAATAATCATATGCCTAACTTAGGTGGAGGAATAGATAACCATGGTGGTGGATAGAATTGTTGTTCATCAAAGCCTAGTAAAGAAACTCTTTGATTAGAAGGCCAAAAATCATGATTTCAAGATTGGGGATCAAGTCTTACTATGGGAAAAAAGAAGAGAACCAAAGGGGATGCATGGAAATTTTGAATCCCTTTGTAGAGGCCCATTCATAATTTATCAGCACATGGGTGAAAATAGTTTTCTATTGAAATACCAAGATGTCACACTCTTTTCTTTGCCCCACAATGGGCAGCATCAAAAACACTTCAATTCTTGAAGTGTCAGATCATTGCCTCTGTATATATGTATATTTATATAGTTTTAATTTTATTTTTTTTATTTATTTTCTTTTTGATGCCTTTCATTTCTGGGTAACATGACTTTGAAGCCCAATGGTACACTTGAAGACACTAGAGATTTTGGATTCTACTCCTTTCAATTCATTTTGCAATTGACATAAGTCCCCCAATTGGAGCCAGTTGTTGTCCCCCAAAAGTAACAGTCATTTTTGGGACAACATTTGAACTATTTTGGTCCTACAGACCAAAATTGTATCCTCAATTTTAAAAAAATTGTCTTAGACATTCAGATTCCTCATTTTCAAGCTTCTCAAGAAATCTATAGACTTTGCAAGTCAAGTTCAATGGATTTTACATGTTGATTTCTACGGACTTTGTATCTTCAGATTCTACAGGCATGTTCATTTATACAAGTTCAAAGGCTTTTGCAGGTAGTTTTAGTTAAAAGATGGTTTTCAATAATTAGTCATTTTCTAGAATTGGTTCAGAGTTTTGGTTCAGTTGAAAATCTTCATCGGCAAACATCTGAGTGTGAAAACAGACTTGAACTATTGAACCATTAACCATTGAACCACTTTGGTTCAAAGGTTCAATGGGTTTGAAGTTTAGTGGCTTCAACTTCTTTGGTAAGAATTAAGCACTTCATCAAGGTTCAAAGTTCAATCACTTCAATTGTTTCATCAACTTCAAGACACTTGGCCAAATCAAGACGGCTTGAACCGTTGAACCATTTTACCACTTTGGTTCAAAAGTTCAATGGGTTGAAGGTTCAATGATAGGTGCAACCAAAAGAATAGTTTAAATGACTCAGTTCAACCAAGTGGTTTAACTCTTTATTTCATTCAGTTGGTTCATTCTTTTAGTTCATCCTTGTGTTCAACATCTACAGGTTCAACAACAGGTTCAAAGACATTTTTCAAAGCTTTGTTTGAACCGTTGAACCAAAATTTGGTTCAACATCTTGGTTCAATGAATAGGTTCATTCAAGCCAATGGTTCATTTAGTCAGTTGATCAACCTTTGGTTCAAAGGAGCTTGGCGCGCTTCGTTGAACCATTGAACTAGTTCAATGACTTGGTTCAAAGCCTTGGTTCAACCGATTAGTTCAACGTCAAAATTCTTGTTGGTTCAAAGGCAAGTTCATTATGTTTGTTTCAATGTTTAGTTCATCAGCTTGTTGAATTCATTGAACCATTAGCCTGAACCATCTTTGGTTTAACTGATTGGTTCAACGTCAAAGTTCAACGGGGTGGTTCAATGCAGAAAGGGACTTCTTGAAGGGCAAGTGCCCTTACGGAGGACACTTAATCCATAAAAGCACCTTTCTAAAGGATTATTTTTCAAGTAAGCCAAAAGGTAATTCTTTCAGATTTGTTTAAGGCATATTAAAATGAAGGGCTCAAAAGACTTTATGGAACAAATTTCTGGGGACTTTTATTCACGAGAATTTTCCCCAGGCAAATTGTTTGCGGGAATTTTCCCCGGGCAAATTATCCACGAGAATTTTTCATGGGACAAATGTCCATGGGAATTACCCACAAGGGAGACTCAAATAGATAGCCCAGGGATTTGTCCATAGGGACTGCCAAGGCAAAGGGCCACCGAAGGACCCTGAAGGGCAGGTGCCCTTACGGGGGACTCTCATTGGCCAAAGTAAAGGGCCCTTTTTGACCCATTCAAATATCACTTCTTAAGGCCCAAAAGGGTAAAGTAGAAAGCCAAAATAAAACCAAGGGGTGACGCCCCCAAAGACATCAAATTTAGGATAGTGAACTAGCCATTGAGATCATATTGATGGGCATGTAAACGTCAATTTTAAAGATAGTAAAATAGTCGATCCTTTGAATTTATAGACCCAAATGCATTCCCAAAATTAAGGACCAAATCAGCTAAAAGTGAGGAAAGATAGAACAATGGATGAATCTAGGGCCTAATTCAATTAATATGGGAAGGAGGAATGATGAAGAGAAGATCAGACCACTAGGTGCACATTGAAAGTTGTAATCTTTCAATTACATGGCTTGTTTATCTACATTGAGAAGATCAAATGGGTTAAATGCCCCAAAGTTCCAGTTTGTCTCCCTAACAGCTCCCAATGCATCATGATGTATTACTATTCTCGAGTCCTTCTTGAAGTGGCTATATAAGGGACTTTCTTTCATTGTAAAATTATCTTCTTTTTGACAATCTGAATGAAACTCTGCCCAAATTGAGAGGCATCATTGAGACTTTGTGCTGAGTTTGTTTATCATATTTTGTTACTAGAATAAGAAAGCAAGGGACTTTTTCAAACTTTGTGCTATGATACCTTTGTTGTTGAGGAAACTATTCTTATGTCTATTTCCTTGATTTATTTTTTGTTTCATTGATTTAACAAGTAGGATTAGTAAAATTGGTCAGGAAGGTGTCCTAAAGAATCAATTGTGGAGCGACTTTGTGCCCCCATAGCTACCTTCAGTGTGTTTTCTTTTTATTACTGTGTAAAGGAATTTAAAAAGACTTTGAGCTTTCATTGTCCTTTGTAAATCACTCTTGAGCATTTTAGGTGTAGACTTTGTGTTGTGTCTCGATTTGCTAGTTACCATACTCTCAGTTACATTTTGCTTTTATTGCTAGGAGTATTCTTCTGGTTGGTTGAATAGTTCTTCTGAAAGAAGAGGAGTGATGTCTGCCATTCCCTTGAATTTTTCTTTTGTTTTGTATACATCATCTCTGAAGAAAGAGAGATGGATGACTCGTCCTACCCTTGAGTATTATTTTCTATTTATACATATACATAGCATATCCACAGGGAACCTCCCCTTGATGAGAGGAGAGAACAGTCTCCTTCTGATTTGATAAAATTACACATTAGGATGACTAATCTTCTTGCTTTGGCTGATAAGACCTATTTTGTTTACCAGTACGCTGATAGACAAAATATTCAACCAACAAAGCTGAGAATGATTAGTATTACCATGGTCCTTGAGATTATTGATGGATCATCTCCATTGTAATATAGTAGTAGCTAAAATAAATTTTATTTTTACTTATCATGCAAACATGAGTGTCACATTTTAAATTTTAACACAACTCTACTGATAAAAATTAGAGCATGACTATCTCCATGCTTTGTAAAAAGCATATAATATGGTAGGATGTTGATCTAAACACAATTCTATATGGTTGTAGTATCATACAAATTAAAATTGGTGATTGACTTCATTACTCATGATGATGGGATGATAAGTTAAAGATATATACTAATTACATGTGAATTAAGAAGGAACATAATTTTTATGATCCGTATTTGCTTCTATATTCTAATGTGCGTATTATGTTGTGATAATGTTTTTTTGTGCTAATTTTTAGCATATGATGATGTGTATGTTGTATGATGTTGTGAAATGATGTCATTATGATGCTATCAAACATGTATTTGATTTTCTATGAGTTATATGGACATTAATTGAGTGTGCACACTAATTATATGGATATGTATTTCATGGGCTATTGATATTAATAATTGAGAGATTAAAATTGCAATGAAAATATGAATGATAAATACTATACAAATGAGCATTTTGGAGTGTGATTGGCATATCTAATCATTAGTAAACTACCAGGTGGTACTAATATAATGATATATTAATACAATTATCCCATGTAGATATTTTATCTAAATTATTTTTTATTTTTAACAATGGCAAAATTACCTTTTATTTATTTAATTATGTAATTTATCATATTTTTTTTAATTTTTTAGTAATATGAGATGATAATTTTAGTGATGGACTATTGCTTAGCTATTGTAATTTCCTTTTGGAGTTTAGTTTAGGATACTTTTTTATGCTAATGATGAACTATTGCTTGTTAAAATTTCCCATATATGTAATGAATTTTTACTATTACGTTTACTTGTTACAATAATGGAAAAAATCCTTTCATTTATATAGATATTGTAATTACAGCCCATATATGGTAGATGTTTGCTTAAATTCTATTCTTCCTTGTGTATTCATTTTATGAATAAAGTAGAAGAGATAAATGGGTTATGTGCTACCCAAAATAAATGTGTATTCTCTAATATTTGAATTTATAAACATGTCTATATTCCACCTTTGTTGTTTGATGTTACACATGATTAGATATTGAGCCATGTTACTGATGATACGACCAAGTATTATGTTTGATGCATTACTTGGTGTGTTAAACATGTAAAATGGATATAATAAGATGAAAAAATAATAAAATTATATAATATATTGGAGACTAAGAGAATAAATGATAGATTACCCTACATCTTTTTAGAATGTAGAGTTTAGAGGAAAATACAGAAGCAAATTATCCTAAAATCAAAGATCAGTACAGAGTACAAACATTGATTGATTATGAGTGGTTAAAATTGATCAATTAGTAAATTATAAAAAATGAATCCTTTAATAATACAAAATCTATATAATAAATCCTTTCATAGTAAATGTTTAAAGCTAGATGCTTCGATGATTTATTCATGAAAGAATGGAAAAATATGTATATAATAGAAATAATTATACAACTGAACAATATTAATAACTACCAACCAAACTATAAACTACATAAATAATAATGTTATTAGTTACACTATCATTCCTCCTTTATTAATTTTTTTTACAAATGTACCCCAAAAATAGATCAAGTTTCACCTCGACAAGTGACTTGGTGAGTATATCTGCTATCTGTGAATTTGTTTGGAGTACTGAAGCTGAATGCGGTGTTTCAAGATTTGTTCTAAAATATATTGGCATTAGACCTCAATGTGTTTAGTCCTTTCATGAAATAATGGATTCTCGACAAGCTTCAACACACCCTAATTATCAAAAAAAAGGATTAGTGGGTGATCTTTAAGAATATCTATCAATTAGAATGTAATGTAACTAAATTGGTTTGCACACATCTCTTCATGCGACACAATATTCTACCTATATTGCTGAGAAATAAACTACAAATTACTCCTTCCTAATACATGAAATAGGTCCATATTGAAGATGAAAACTATATCCTAAAATTGATTTTGTATCATCAATTTATTAATCATAGTCTGAGTATGTGTAACCCTTCAAGAAGAAATTTGAGTTCTTATTTTATTCTAGATGATAATCTACTATACCCTAGACATTTTTAAAAACATAATTCACTGTAACCTAATGACATTTCTTTTGCTCATGCATGAATATGAAAATATAGATGACAACAAAGCATATGTCTAGTCTAGTATAAATCAAGTAAATGAGACTACCAATAAGCTAATTGTAGTGAGTTTCATCTAATTGAGGTGAATCCTTAAATAAAGATAGTTTCAAAACCTTTCCCCATTAGATTTGACATTGGTTTACAATCTATCATCCAATATTTCTCAAGTACCATCTTGGTATATTTAATCTATGAAATTAAAATATGATTCTTCTTTTTCCATATCTTCAATATAATACAATAATGAAATATACCTAAGTCTATCATGTGAAAGAATTTATTCAAGTCATTCTTTACATCTTAAACAAGATTATCAGAACTTACTATGATCATAAGATCATCCACATACAAAACCAAAATGATAATCTTTTTGCCCACCTTCTTAATATATAAATTTCAATATAAGGGGATATGAATTAATCCATATGGAAATATATGATTATCTATCTTAATGTACCATGCCCTTAGTTATTGCTTAGGTCCATAAAGTGACAAAACTAGATGAAATACCTTTTATGCTTCTTTTTCCTTGATGAATCCTTTTGGTTGCTTCACGTACATTTTTTATTTCAGATCACCATTCATAAATGCACTTTTGACATCCATATACAAATGTTTCAATTCCTTTTATGCTTTGAGTGCATAAATAACTTTGATGGTGTCGATCTTAGTAGTGGGTGTAAAGGTCTCCTTATAATAAATTCCTTCTTGATGAGTATATCCTTTTGTAATAAGTCATGCTTTATATTTGTTGATAGATTTATCTACCTTGTATTTTGTCTAAAAAATCCACTTACAATGAATGAGTTTATTTTCCATAGGTAGGTTGATAATTTTCCACGTCCCATTTTTGATGAGGATAACATATTCAACATCGATGGCCTTATTCCATTAAGGCTAACATAAAGATTCTCAAACTACCTCTATCTTAGTGATGTCAACTATTGAACTCATTAGTGTCATATCAACTTCATTTATCACTGATATTTTGATATGAATTCTTAATGAAGTATCTGGATTAGATTTCAAGTGTGAGTCCTTGATGGTTCTATCTACCCATTTTGGATGTCAATGCTGATACTAATTTTATGAACAATTATCTTCCATATTTCTAATATCAACAAATAATTCTCCTTACAACTTACCTTCTTTATGACAAGATTCTTCATTCTCATCATTTAACTATGAGAATGATCTACGAGAGGTGTTTGTTCTGACTCCCTCTATGATAATGACTCAAATGATGATCCATCATAAACGATGTCTCAAATTTCACAAATATTCATTGTCTCAAGGTCTATGAGATGATATGATTTTGAGGCATTAATTTATGCCAATAGAAGTCACTGGAGTGTCTTAGGTTTGATCTTGTTCCTATTTTTTTTGGGCCATGTAAATAAAATATAGAACTAAATGCTTTATGATAAGAGATCAAAGGTTTATAACCACTTCATACCTATTTTAATATCTTGTATTCCAAGCTCTTTTTCTATGCCTTGTTGAGAATATATAAAACTATTTGAATTGATTCTTCCCAAATTGACACATCTAATTTCATAATGGAAAGCATGCAATAAGCCATCTCCATGATTAAATTATTTCATCACTCTATAATTCCATTTTTTTGTGGCACATAGGGAGCAGTTAGGTGTTGTTTGATTTCATGTTACTTCAAGAATGCAAAGAATTCATTTAAAGTTAATTTTCCCCTTAATATGAGTAGAGGAGTATAATATACCTCATTAACTAGGTGATAATATGCTGGTATAATACCTTAAAATGATTAAAATCTTCACTATTATTCTTGAGAAAGAACACTCGTCTCTTACAATATAAATCATCGATAAACAATTAGAAGTAATTTAATCCTTCGAAAGAAACAAGGAGGTGTCTGTACAAATTGTTATGTACCACATAAAGATTATCCTTGGTTTGTGAGAAAGTTAGATTGAATGGAACCCTATGTTTTTTACCACTAAGGCATTCAGGGCATACAGGAAAATAATGAGACAATTGAGGAAGTCCACATAACATGGCCTTAGAGCTGATGTAAAATAAGGAACCAATAAATATATTCTCATATTGAAAATATCATACTGTAATATATTCTATCATAGAGGTAGAGAGAGAAATAAAATAAAATGAAACTAAATCTAAGGTAAATAATCAAAACTTTAAAAAAAATCTAGCAGTGAATTTGATTTCTTATGAGAGGAGACAATGCTTTATGCCATTCTTGATCATGAACTCTACCTTAACCTTATGATTCAAGAGTTGACTTACATACAAGATATTTGTTGTCACTCTAGGGACCTACATTACCTTTATGAGAGTATAAGTTCACATCCTTCGAGCAATGCTTATATGTTTTGGATGATGTAGAATATTAGAATTGAGAAAATGATATTTTCATAATTGAATATCTAAAAAAAATATACACATAGTTGTATCCATAAATTTATAAGAGTTAAAAATCTATTAAAGAATGACCCTTCTATGTTTTAAACTAGACCTAGAATCTTTCATAACTAATTTACACAATGATCTGATTATTTGGGATGGCTTGAGCATATCAAACTAGGAGTATTTTAGGATGAAATTATAGGTTAAGCTCACATGTATTCCCCTTATTCCTTCTACTATGCTTATCCACCCTACTCTAGAATGAAGTTTCCATCTTTTTAACTTGACAAATTAAAAGTAAATTTGACTAAATTATATTCACATCTTGCCACTGATTCAATCACCATGCCATATACTAAAAGGTTAAACATGGGATTTATTATAATCCCATACATGAAGTAAAAACTAAACTAATTATGCACGAAATCAACCTGTATTTTGGTAAATATTAAGGATGTTCACATAGTTGGTAAAGGATCATTGGGAAATAAATGAACTTGAATCCTCTCATTATCTGCATGGTATAAAAACCATTTCATATTTAACATAACCTATAAATACAAATAAAATATTAATATTTCATAGAAAACATTACAAAATGATTTTATTTTTTGATGAACAACAAATTATCATTAGCAATCAATAGCAAGGAAACCAAATTAATTGTTATAGGCCAAAATAATAGTGCCTCCACCAGTAGTAGGTACTAACAACCACAAATACAATAATATTAATTATAAAAAGTGTAAATATGGGAAAGTACAACACATCAATAAGGAATAATATAATATGTTACTTTCATAAACAATGTACGCACAAAAAATAAAAGTATTAGTGGTTTGTTTGTTATCCATTAAATGTAAATGATGATTGTCATTCACCCTTTACATCATATGGTAATTTTTGTCACTTTATATAGTTGTGAGGTAAATTGAAATACATGTCTAGCATATTCATATATATATTCTCAAAACAGGTTTTGCACTAACATGCTTTAGCCAAATGACAAGAATGTTAACTATTTATATGACAATGACAAACACTATCATGAATGATGGAGAAGGAGAAAGAATGAATTTTCATCATGTCATTATGTGTTGTATATATGTGTCACATTTTTATTTTCATACACAACATTTTTATGTTTATAGAAGAACTCAAATATTTCATTCACTACCAAGAACATTCATATTCACCTTATACTAGTATATATTATTTATAAACTACTTTATTTTCTGATTAATTTTATTTTTTTTATAGTGAAAAATGAAATGTTCTCACCAGCAGATTTGTCAAGCAAAAAAATAAATTGCTATCTATTTTTTTCATTGATTTGGGGTATTAATTTCTTCATCTGTGCCATCTTCAACTTGATCACCATGTTGTAGGGATGTGAAATTTTCCACACCTAGACCCATGCTTTCATTCACATCTAGCTCTACATTTTTTGATATTCTAATGGAATCAATCAAGATTTTCATTCAAGTACCACTATATGTTATTGTTTTTGTATCCAACTAATGATTATGTTGATATAAGACTTATGATTTTATAGTATGTGGATGGAATACCTAAAGTCTTTCATATCACATAACATGCAAATTTATTATCTTTGTATCAAAATTAAGCATCTCATTCACACATCAAGGAATGTAGTTATTTTTGTGTCAAACTAGATTATTTTTTATTTTTATATTATTTTGTTCTTTTTATGATTCATGCATAATTATTGGACAATTAAGGATAAGATTGGTTTCTCCCTCCTTCAACCAATCTAGTGGGCATACCTAAAAATGTAGACATAAACCCCCTAGTTTAAAATTTTGACTAATAATATTTTATAAATGAATACATTATTTTATGATTGGATTATAATTTTAATAATCAAGGTACAAAGTGAAAAATATATGGGTCATTAATTTAAAACTATGGGTCATGTTAAAACACAAGGGTGTCTATATGTTTAAATATTTACTGGTATATGGATGAAAGCCATGAATGTTTCCATTCGCATACGATTAAATGTTGCTTTCTTTTTATCAAAATTATGGATTTCATTAACATAGAATCATATATATCACATTAATTTTATTTCCATATATGGTTGTGATATCAGGTTATTGTCTTACCCATTCATATGTTCAAAATTACAATTAGTTTTTCATGTACCTAGTTTTGAGATTTTTTCCATTCTATTGTGAATTACATATATTATTTATTTATTTTTATAGTTCACAACAAATAATTAAAATAAGAAGCTATTGAAATTGAATAATTAGGACTAAAAAAGTGAAATTTGTTAAAATCCTTGATGAATATGTTAACGAAGAAGGTAAAACCATTGTAACGATAAAATAAATAGGAGTACAATGGTTGAGGGATGGAAATCAAGTTATTTTCCTCAATAAAAATGCTATGTCATGAAACTATAGAGGTAATTAAAATCCTAAATAAGGTGCAATGAAAAATACAATGAAGACAAATAAAAGTTAAAATATAAAAATAATCATAGAAGGGATAGAAAATTTAGGAATAATAAGGGAATGAAGGTATCATATCAATTTTATAACCTTAATTTCAACACTAAGGATAAAAGGAGTCAAATCTCTTAAATTTATTTATTAAGATGTTAACTAAGAAGATAAATTACTATAAATGTTCTACATATTGTAGATAAAATAGAAAATTTAAATGCAAATTCAACAAATGGCTCAATAATATTGAAAAGGACTATTAAGTTTCAAACAATATGGTTTAAGTCTTCCTATGAAAAAATATGAGTAAAATGTCTAAGAGAGGGAGCATCAAATTTTGGTCGCAATCAAAATGGAATGCCATGTAATTGTAAACCAAATAAATGTATTTAGTTTGATATATAATGTACTAAATTTTATTAATAAATTTAATGAAATTAAATATATGTAGTTTCATTATGTAATATAATTAATTTTATTTTATATCTACCATCGATCCTAAAAATGGATCATTAGCTTAGTGATTGTTTAAAATATTTCACTTAGTAGAGAACACAACTATTTTTGTTATCTACTATTCAATTTGAAATATTTCATCATTAACAACAAAAAATAAACATCAATAACACATATAAAAAGGATAAGTAATATACATTTTTGCATTGTAAACTTTTCAATATTTAGAATAAACATTGTACAGGTATTCCCAAACTTCATAAAGTTATATTGTGTTGTGAAACAAAATGAGAAACAATAAATATCTACAAACATAACAAGTGTCATGAAACACAATGTTTATAAAAAAGATTGAAAACTGAGTATCCTATCAAACATTCAAAATATACATAAATTTAATATCTATAGAAAATATAAATGCATGAATATAGTAATTCCTAATAGAATAGAAAAAGTATTAACACCATGAACAATATAATGAATAAACTATCAAGAACATGTCATAAAAACATATTGACAACACTTATGGTAAAAAATATTTGTAATTATGAAAATTTTAATGAACAATGGAAAAATAAATCATGGAAAAATATAATTAACTTTTAATTGTTCCATCTACATAGAAGTATATGTGAAGTAATTTAATTAAAATGACACATAGAATGCGCATCAACATGATTTCAAAGAATAATTTTATTTTATACATTTAAGTCTACGTTTACTGATATGTTAATAAAATTAATAATTTTGATAAAAATAGAATAACATTAAATGGAATGGTAGTAGAAACATTAACAGCTTGTGTGCACACACAAGTAAATATTCAATCTTGCAGACACACAGTTTTTAACATGGTCCTTTATTTTATATTAATGACACATATTTATATAGATTTATGTCTTGCTTGTAAAAATTACCAACTAATGATACAATAATGTGTTCATTTCAAAAATACTATAAGTAAAAAATTTAAACCAGGGGGGTTATGTTAATGTTCACAGGTGTGCCCACCCAATTGGCTAAATGAGGGAATAATAAACCTTGGCATTAATTCTCTAATCCTTATGCATGAATCATAAAAGAGCATATAACAACATGAAAATATAAAATAATTTGGTTTGATACAGAAAAATTGCATTCCATTATATGTGAATAAGAACCTTAATTTTGATGAAAATATAATAACTTTTACAGGTATGCGAATGAAATCCTTCAGGGATTTCATCACGTAGTAGTAAATTTCAATTCTTTCATACACATAACTATTTAGTTTAAAATAAATATAGTAGCATTTATTGGTATGTAAATGATTATTGTCATTAACATCTTATTCATTCATAGATGATCTTCCTTGCAATGATCCATAACTAGATTGTGAATGTATATCACCTTTCTTACTTCAATCTTGAATCTTACAACAACAATCTATAACATTAATTGTAAGGCTAGTTTTGGTGTGTTGATCATGCAAATTAAAATGATTGATATTTACCCTCACATGACTATCACATGAATGTAAATGTTGAGGGCTTCTATCAACATACCATTAAATGGTATGCCTTTTAATCCATTTTGTGTCGGGAAAACAAAAATCAATATAAAGAACACAACTTTATTTGTATCAAATGTACACATATATGAGGCACACTATGGAATGACCTCAAATATACCCAAGCCTTTTATTAAAATAACAAAAAATAGGTCTCAGATGGGAATGGAAATTCACCAATGATGTGGGTTTAGTTGTGTGTAATGTGTCATCCCTATAACATGGAACTTCCTTGAATATTAGTGACGCAAGTGTCTTCTAACATGTCCATATAATTCATAAAAATATATTGGTTGATACAAAAATAATAACATTATTTCTATGTCATGAAGCCATGAAAGAATTACGTAAACATAGACAAGCAAATGGAGAAAAAATAACATTGTTATAGGTTTGGTGGGTGGCATAAAACACGTGTGTAATGTTTCATCACTCCATTAACATACAACTAAATTTTTTGTTAAAATTGAAAGAATTAAAAAAATTATAACTTTTACGTATGTTCAATGGTTGTATGGGGAGCGAACATACAATAATGGAAAAGTTATCCATAAATTTCATTCCCATATGACTCAAAACTGACTATCAATTTGGCAGGGTATGCAAAAAGATACTGAGAGACATTTACTAATGGAACACAAAAAAAACATGAATAATGATGAAAAAATAATAATAAAATCCACATAGAATAAAATAAAAACTTATTTTGGGTTGGGTTACATGAAACACATCATCGTGAATTCTTTCATCCCTTTATTATTTCATGTAAAATTGTCTATGTGACATGGCATGTTCTATAAATTTTGAGTATGTTCAATTCATTTTGGAGGAGGAAGAACATGAAAAGTTAAGGAGATATATTTTTTGGTTTAATGTTACAACACTCAATTAATATACTATTAAATGTTTACTCAATTTTAAAGGCATAAAAAAAATATGAAAAAAGAAAACATGCCAAAAAAAAATAGGAATGTATAAGCCACACAAAAAAATATGAACATAGAAGGCACAATAACCATATTATCCATGGAAAAATATAAATATCTAGAAACATTATGTGGCATGTAGGATGACACTAACTTGCCATAGTAATAGAGAAAAAATTTATATCCATGTGTAAAATGATGGTGCCTTCCCATTAATGAGCCATGCACTTTCCATCCCAAGTTCAAATTGAATAAACAACACAACAGAGTGAATGGAAAAAATATGAA
>JARHVA010005518.1:290000-295000 GCA_037957365.1 Torreya grandis
TTTCTACATCTACCACAACTGGAGAATCTCAGTGCCATAATTATAAAATTAGGTTAGTCTATGCCATGTAAAAGAGGAAGGGAAATTATACAAAAGGTTCAAACGATGTAATTAAATGGTCAATGTCATCTTCAAATTGTTACACATGAGGACAAAGTTTGTTTTTCATCCACCATAAAAAATTCACCTTATAGATCATGTAAAAAGGCATCTCTAGTCAAGAAATTAAAGGGTTTATTGTAAATCTTCATCATTATCTATAGAGGTAGTTAGAGAAATTATTTTTCTTGAAAATGTATAAGGAGTTTCAGAATGGAAATGAATATTTTCCATTTAGGAACATCTTGGTAGAATTTGGAGGGTTGCTTTTAAATTTACAACCCACAATCCTAGATTTGAATAGGGTGAAAATGTATAAATAAAGTGTTTCTCCTCTATTATAAAGGTTGTTGTTGGTCTTTATTTTTGTCTAATTTTATGTTATGAAAAAAATGGGATCAAATATTATGTTTATATATTGTCTCCCTTGCTAAGGTGGTTGAAGGTACATAGCCATTAGAAAGCTTAGAGAGCATGTTTATGTCTCCCTTGTCCAACATGCAAAAAATCTAATTAGGTTTGTCCCCATCACAACATTTAAAAAAAAAATTATGTATATAATGTCTCCTTTTAAGTTAATGAAAATGATTCTATTTATTTGCTATTTCCTATTGATAAAGTGCAGCAATGTGTTTGACAAGTTATGTTGATTGGATATTTGGGTTTGTGTTTATTATTGATTATCATTATGAGCATGGATCTTGATTATAAAACCTTTTTGAATTATTTTAGGACATGTTATAAAACAACTTGTTAAGGCACCTTAGGTTTATGGAGTTTATAGGTAAAAGTGCTTGAAAGCTTAGCTTCAGTGTATGTTCTAATATTTTACGGATCATTTGTCATTTATCATTATCTTAGATTTGAGTTCTCCCTACATCTTTGCTAAGGATAATGTCATGAACACCACAGTAAACCCTATTGTTTGAGAATCACCATCACACCACCACTCTATTTTATAATTAACAATCTATCTTACCTTGTCCTTCCCAGCAAATAATACACACTTGTTTCATATGATAAGTGTTATTTACTTAAAAATTCATAAGATATTCCTTATATAACATGCATTTGCATCTTATGGTTTAAAGATTAGAATTGTAATTTTCCATATAGCCCTATTTCTAAAAATTATTTAGGATGAAGATTCCAAGTACTTTCATATATATCTTTAGTAGCTTTTGTCCAGACTATAGCATTTGATCATTTTGTATGACAACCCTTCATAGCTAGAGTGAGTAATTTTTATTGTGTTCTAGTCAAATTTATGTTCTTTTATGCTAATAAACCCCTTGGAGGTTGAATTGCAGAACCTCTACATGTGAGCAAGCCATCCTTTGAATCCTCTCACCTTGGTTCAGGGAGAGCCAAAAGTATCATAGAGATGAACATATCCTCTATCAGTGCCTCTCAGTCATTTTATCCATTCATTCCACTTTAGATGATAAACCCTTCTCCAGCTATAATGACATATTAGTAGGTTTTCATCTTTGTTTTGTATTTTATTTAAGTGTGCAAGGCCAAGAAAAAGAGGTGTAAAAGTGGGAACCAACACCTTGTTGGCATTATTTTAAATGATTATATTGAAATCATGATCACTTTTGTTTCTGGGGACTCTTGCAGAAAGTTGTAAGTATTTCATGTTATAAATATCTTTGATGTTATTTTCTACATTTGGACTATATTGGTCGTTAACTATGCATCACTCCACTAGGGGCATAATAGGAATTCAAATATTTAGAAATTTGATTTATACTGAGTTTATTGTAAAAAGTTATTAAAATTGCATGTTATAAGGTGATTCTTTTGTTTTCAACACGATTATGAAAGTTCCAATGTCTTTATGCTATTAACTTATCAATAAATTTTGCATGTATCATAATCATAATGTTAAGTATTATATTCTAAAATTTTGATTCTAGTGGTGACTCCACTTCTATCATCTAAAATTCAAGGAATATTAGTGCATATTTTGAATATATATTTTAATTTCTTATTTAAGTGTTCTTTCTTTTTTACAAATATGGAAGAATTGAGATCATCCTTCAAAGGTGACCCATCCAGACAACCTGTCTCACCCCTAAATATTCATCAAATAAAAGGGTGACAAGTTTGGAAGCATGTTGAAGGGAAACATTTGAGTGTTAAATAATATTCAGATAACCAGAATTTTGATAATCTTAAATTTTTTATTGAACTCCACATTGTTGAGGACATTTCTAACTCTTTTAGTCAATCTACGACTTATAGTCCTTATTATCCATCTCCTTCTCAACTAGCTAAATCCCCTCCTAAGTTTGATCCATAAAATCCACCTCATTCACCTACGCACATCCGTTTGCTAATTATTATTGAATCTCCAATTTAAAAAATCATGAGGCATAGGGACCTAGATGAGGATGAACATCTTACATTCCATGTTCCTAGATTTAGGTCTATCAATTTTAATAACATGGAAGGTTATCTTAATGAAGTCCCAAATGAATTAAGGAAATGCCTTCCAAAATTACAAGGGAACAATATAGTGATTGGTGATCATCACCAAATGTATTTTCAAAATATCATTCAAGACTATAGGATGAGTTTGAGCATGAGGATGTGTGTATCAAGTTATTTACTCATTCGCTAGAAGAAGATGCTCGTGAGTGGTTTAGTTCACTTCCTTGTGGATGCATTAATTCATGAGAAGAGATGATCAATGTTTTCAAAACTTAGTATGGTGATAGAGTTGATCCAATGTTTCTTTTGGCTGAGTTTGAAAACATCAAGAAGAACCATAATGAGTATGTTCAATACTTCAACACATGGTTAAATAAATCTATGATGATGTTTCCTGATAACATAAAGCCTAGTGATACATTGTGCTTGATAAAATACTATATTGCATTTAATAAAAAGGCTACATATTACTTATGAGATAAGGCTCCCAAAAACTTACTATTGGCATTAAATATGGCCATCCAAATTAATAATAATATAATGGTTGTGGGAAATCCCATAAACAAGTGGGCTGATGTGAAGTTGGTCAATCATGAAAAACACAGTCCAAAAGGCTAACAACCTTCAAGAAATGGTTAAGACTTTGGCATCCATTACCAAAGAGATGTCTTACAAGCTTGTCAGGACTGAGAAGGGGATACTTGATTTGTCTACTAGACAAGAGAGGGATACAAATTTGAATCAAGCATAAAGGGGACCCAAATTCTATAATTGAGGTAATGATAGATGGAAGAGGCTTACATGTGATGAAAGAATAGATCAACATCAAAATAGAGAGGTTATAAAATAAGTACTTGATTCATTAAATGCCAAACTGAATGTAGTAGGTTGTGATATTGATATTGATTGGTGTGACAAGTGATTCCTTCCTCATCTTCCATGTGATATAGCTAAATTTATTATTGAAGATATGAGTGCACCTGAGTCTACATCATCTGGTGATGAAATTGTGATGCTCAGTTGTCAATATCACTAAAATAAGATATCTGCCTCCATAGAATTGATGAGTGTTGTGACTATTAGTTAGTTTTGGAGTTTGGTATAAAAGGTATGTGTCTCAACTTACGAATTTACTTGTGAGTTTAATATAACACAAGCATATGAAATGACCATTCATGATTTCAACTTTATAACATCAATGGTGTTTAAAAAATTTGATGGGGTAATTCTATTAGTCGAGGATATACAACTACTAATTAATGAAGTAGTTGCCCAAGAGAAATAATACTACTTGAGAAGCAAACAACTAGATGATGGTCCTAAAGACACTACCCTTACAATTCCAAAGGTAAAGGATGCAAATATGGAATGGAATAGAACTACAATAGTCCGAAATGATTTCAAACTAGTACCTTTTTCCCAATTTTCTAATCCTAGAGGTGTTATTTCTAAAAATAATGTACCTTTCTTATCTCGCATCCCTAAGGGTGCAAATGATGTTAAAATAAATACACCTTTTAAGGTTGCTACTAAGCATGCAAATACATCCCATCCTACTCCACATCAGACTTTAAGTGATTTTATTCTAGCTAAATGTGATGTTATGCTTCCACAAAATACTCCTCTTATTCAATATGGTATATGTGATATGCCCCAAGTGTTGAGCCAACTAAAATTCATTGTGTCACTTGTTGAATTATTAATAATAACTAAGAAAAGAAGGGGGCATTTGAATATTCAAAATGTGGTGATAATCTAGATGAGAATTAAAATGATTTGCCCCAAACACCCTTGGAAAGTGATGAAGAATTTTAAGATGTTGTTGAACTCACTTCAAAATTCTATTTGGGGACCACATTCGTAGAGAGTCAATTAAATCTGGATCCATTTTATACAAACCTATTGATCAATGGCCATATTTTCCATAATTTCCTGTTTGATTCTAATTATTATTATAACTTAATGGCCATAGGTGTCTTAAGTGAGCTCATAGTTAAGATTAAATCAACCTTTTGTAAGTATTATTCAATGGAGTCATGAGAAGTTCCAATTTTTGGACAAATGAAGGGGTTGGTAGTATAGCTAACATTAAATCTAGGTATGTATTTGAATATGAATGTGGTATTTTTTAACATCACACTTAATTGGTGGATGTTTTTATCACATAAATGGTCTACTAGCGTGGGTGGAAGTATACAAATGGACCTTTCATATGCCACCATTCCATTGGAGGGTAAGATGGTAAGACTTTATAAGAGTTCCAGATGATACATGTAATCGAACATCCAAAGCATGCTCAAAATGAAGTATCACAGATAGACATTGGGTTTGATAATTTCATTGGGAATGTTGACACTAATGAACATCCTGTTGTTATTTATGTTGAACCTGATAGTGAAGATGTAGTTTGAAATGTGTGTTTTGATGGAAATGGAGCATGGATTGTATTTTATGCCCCCAAT
>JARHVA010005518.1:300000-340000 GCA_037957365.1 Torreya grandis
TAGTACACATTTAATTAGAGAGAGATGATCCAATGGAGCATGATCAAAGATTAAAAGCGAAAAAGACCCAGAATAAGTATAGAATCAACAAGTATCAATCTTGTGATGCATGGTTAAAATATCAAGCATGTTGTCATCAAAAAATGATATACAATAAAGTGTATGGATCCTAAATGATGGTGAGAAATAGGTAAATATTTCAATGAAGATTAAGGTGAACATAGAAAGGACTAGTTGCATAATTTCATTCCAAAAATTAAATATTGGCACTTGTCAGAAGATAAATGAAGCACACTGTGACGTACATAATCCAATCAATGGAGCATAGTAAGTCAATAATTTTCAATAAATTTATGAGAAAATGAGAGATCACCACATGGATAAAGTGTGTTAACCTAGTATAAATGATAGAGTATATAGTGAAGAATGACAAAGGGAATTCCAAGTGACATGATCATGGGGCCATGTATATATAGTAGTTAATGGCATTCCACCCCATAGATCATGATCCCATAGAGTATGTTCACTTGCAAAAATAAAATCCAATGGTGTTAGATCAATATGGAGTTTCTAACAATGCTAGGATGAATGTGGTGCTAATAGTGTCATAAACACAAGATATATTTCAAGACATCTAATGACATTCAATCCTTCAGATCTATATCAATGGTATATAGTGATCTATTTAGGGATAATCAGATGACACAAAATGAAAAAAGGATTTTTAAAGAGCAATGTCAACTTTTCTAGAATAAAATATTGATGAACCTAAGTGACATGTCATTTCAACATAGTCAAAAATATCACATTGAATATTAATTTATAAAGGCATATGCAGCTTATGGAGCATGTATCTTGTAGGTGAGTCATAGTTGAACAAGGTCAATGGTTAAGATTTGATCATGGGTTTAAAGGATCAATGAAATACATTTGATCAGACAAAATGATATCAATAGTACTAGTTAAAGGTGGACATTTCAATATATATAAAGGTGAATATGGAAGTGACACATGTTCTGACTAGATCAAAGTAAGAGATTTAGTCACTTTTAAGCCCCATGAATGTCTAGATGGATCCATTGTGGTGTGCCACATGTCAATATGTGGTAATGTTTGTCTTAAGAGTTGAAATTGATGGCTCTTGCATGTATTGGGGAGAAATCAAAGCACACAAGAAGATCTATGGGCCATTCCCATGCATATTTTGGATACAGATCATTTTTTGCCTCTACCATAGCTGAAGAATCTCAATCACATCATTGCAAGATTAGGTTGTTCTATGGCATTCATAAGAATAATGGTACCTATCCATAAGATTCTACTTATGCAAGTAAATAGTCAAGGGAACCTTCAGATAGTTACACATGAGGACAAATTTTTATTAGCCTCCACCATACAAAAATCACCTTCCAAATCATGTAAAAGGGCATCTTGAGTAATGAAATTAAAGGGTTTGTTGAAAATTTGCATCATTTATTGTAGAAGAAATTAGATCTATGATTTTTATTAGAAATGTATGAGGATTTCATGGGTGGTAAGGAATATTTTCTATTTGGGAGCATTTTGGTAGAATTTGGAGGGCTAATTTATAATTTTCAACCCACAGTCCCATATTTGAACAAGGTTTAAATTTATAAATAGAGTGCTTCTCCTCTATTTAGTCTTTATCTTTCTCGAAGTTTATTTTCTATAAAAAAATTGTGATCAATTACTATGCATAGATCTTGTCATCTTTCTAAGGTAGTTGTAGGTGTATAGCCATTAGCGAGAATTGATATCATATTTATGTCTCCCTTGTTTGACATGGATAAATCTCACTAGGCTTGTCCCTGTGGTAGAATTTTAAAAAATTGATTTATGTAATTTATCTTTCAATTTAATGAAAATGGTTGTGGTTCTTTGCTATTTCCTATTGATGAATTACAGTAATGTGTTTTGCAAGTTATGTTGATTGGATATTTGGTTTGTGTTCATTATTAGTTATCATTATGAGCATAGCTCTAGATTATAAACCCTTTTTACTTTGTTTTAGGAAACGTAGCTAAATAACTTTTTAGGGTACCCTAGGTTTATGGATTTGATATGGAAAAGCATTTGAAATCTTAGTTCTAGTGTGTGTTCTAATATTTTAGGGATCATTTAGCATTTCTCATTTTCTTAAATTTGAGTTATCCCTACATCCTTGCTAAGGATAATGTCATGAAATCCATAATAAATCATATTATATGAGAACCAATAGCATACCACCACTCTTTTCTATAGTTAACAAGTTGTCTTACCTTGGCCTACCCAATAAATAATACACACTTGCTACATATCATAATTGTTATTTTCCTGCAAATGCAATGTCTTGCTAACATAACATGAATTATCATATTGTGCTTTAATTATTACCGTTATAGTTTCTCATCTATCCCTGTTACTAAAAATTATTTAGAATGAACATTTCAAGCACTTTCATATCTATATTTAGTAGCTTCTATCCATCCTAAAGAATTTTTGCATTCCATATGACTACCCTTCCTAAATGGAGTGAGCAAGTTTGGTTGTATTCTAGTTATATTTGTCTTCCCTCATGTCAATAGTCCCCATGCAGGTGAATTGTATAATCTCTCCATGTGAGAAGACTACCCCTTATGTCCTCTAACCTTGGTTCAAGCAGAGCCAACATTTTTGCATTCCGTATGACTACCCTTCCTAGATGGAGTGAGCAAGTTTGGTTGTATTCAAGTTATATTTGTCTTCCCTCGTTCTAGTAGTCGCCATGGAGGTTGAATTATAGAATCTCTCCATGTGAGAAGACTACCCCTTATGTCCTCTAACCTTGGTTTAGGCAAAGCCAGAAGTATTAGGGAGTTGACCATACCCTTTGTTATTGCCTCTTAATCATTTTTTCCATTCGATCCACTCTAGATGCCAAACCTTTTTTTGGATATAATGAAATACTAGTAGGTTTATCATCTTTGTTTGCAAAATTTTTGAAGAGTGCAAGGCCAAGCAAAAGATGTATAAAACTAGAAACCAACATACCAACTATCTCAAATTGAACTACTTCTCTTCTTGGTACATTTCCTAACTACCATGTAATTATGCCAGCTTCATAACTATTTAGATATCCACTAACATTAGTTTCACTCATTGTAACTAATCATATTTTAATATTACAACCTATGGTTACTATCTATAAAAAATTTATCCTTAGAATTTTCTCCCACATCACCTTTGTCTACTTCATCTACTTTGAAATTTATCCCTTTCATAGTGCTTATATTGACTTATTTTCTACTATGTAAATTGAGATGCATGTTATTCCATGGCCTTGTCCTCTTCCATATTTGGATTTTTACCAAAATGATACATGTCTCATATATACATCAATACATATCCATTTTATTAAATCCTTATTTATGCACTCTTCTTCCTCCTCATGCAAATCCTCTCTACTTTCTTATCAGTTATTATCATGTTAAACATAAAATATTATTCCCATGGGGTATGAACATAACCATGATGAATATTTTTATCAACACATTATTCCATATAGTTTTTATCTTAGTGGAATGATATCCAACATTTCATCACTCACATAATTACAAAACAACTGGATATCCTTCTCAAGTGATCCCTTTTTTCCATTTTCATTTTGATCTATCTTGTGTACCCTTATCTTTCATTATTTTCCCCTAAGCTAACCTTAGGCATACTTTTTTATGTTTTTCCCATTTCCTGCCCAGTTGATCATGGGATATCCCCTTCTAAATGTTTCCCCTCATGGATTCCTTACATTTTTAGGAGGGTTTATATATGCACTATTTAATATAGTAGTGTGGAAACCAAATGTTTACCTTCCTTGAAACTTTATTTCTCATTATCATAAAAGTATATCCATTTCCTTTGTGTACCACTCTACATCTTTATCTATTCACTCTTAACTCATGTATATTATCATTTGTTATTTTACTTGAAACTATGGTTCACTTTTATGATACCCTTTATCTTCTCAACTAAGTCTTATCCTCATCGTGGTGTTCATCTTGATAATGCTCATGTCATCATTTGAAACATCTATTATACATCCATATAGATTTGAAGGATGACTTATTTATTTACCTTATATATAATACTTTGATTAAAATATGCTCTATACATACCAACTGTCTCAAATCCATGATTTTTTATCAATACTTATCTCTTCAGCTATTCATTTTCAAGATTCATCATGAAATTTTTTGTCATTCTTCTTTTTTCATGTACTTGAATATACATAATTTATAATTTTTCCATTATTTTTCTTAACACTTAGTTTCCTTAGATCAGATATTTAGTTAGCATCATTTTCTCAAGTTATTTTCATTTTGGTTGGCTCTAATCTAAAAATTCAACTATGTTCCTATCTTTTATTTTTAATTATGATTTACTTCCTCATGGTCAGTGTTGAATATATTGACAACCTACTATTGTGATTCATTGACAAAATTCTTTTTAAGCACTTTCACACCTTCAAACTACTATCATACATATCTTTTAAGATCTTAAATAACTCATTCCTTGAGTGTTCTCCTAATTTTCCACTATCTTCCCACCTATTTACGATGGATAATTTTTCTCTCTAATAATTTCATAAATGCCATCAATATACAATGCCTTGCTATCAACACTCATCTATTATTTGCCTCAAACATTTTATGGTCTGATACTTTTCACACATCATAATTCTTACTTGTTTCCTCATAGATCAATATTATATTATTATTCACCCTCAAAACTCTCCACTAACAACCTCAAATTTCATTGTATAATAGTATGCACTCTTTCTCAAAACTTTTTCTCATTGGAAAAAGTACTTATAGGTCAGTGTCCTACTATCCATCCCTCAAGGTTAATCATTGTAAAATTATTATACTTACAAGATCTTCTCCTTCTATGTTTTTTTGAGGATCTCAACCGTACTCTAATACCAAATAATGAAATCAAAATGGGGATCACGAATGAAAGGATACCTCATCACATAGCCATCAGCTAACATGGTGTATTCTCAGAGAGTCTTTCATTATTTACACACAACTTGAATGATATTATTATATTCACAAATTTATATTGGTGATCCTTATCTCATATTAAGATGTCTTAGCTTTGAGTTTTCCTCACTCACTTAGCTCAACATTTTGGTAGAGTTTAGCCCTTAAGATTCAACCTCTCTCATAGAACTATACTACTATATATAAACTCTCAAGACATTATAATAATGTATACCATCAACATCAACATTTTTAGTTGGCTTGGAAATTATATTTATATATTAGTGGCCTATTTGCCATTGCATGTCATCCAAATAATAAAATTTATCACTAGTCGGTTTACCCTATGAGTAGCCTTACCTTTTATAAACCTCTAATATTGCATTCTTGAAAATAGATTACATAATTTTGCATTTATTATATCATTTCATTACTGATCATCCACAAATTTTTGAATAATAAGCCAACCATTCAAATAAGTAATCCAAGTCACATGTTTTACAACTTAGTCTATATTTTCTAAGGTTGTAGAAGATTTTGTTCTATATTTTCAAATTTGTGTTGTGTGATTTCTTTCTATCTATTATGTAATCAAATGGATTTTCATGACTTAGTTTGTTCGTTTACTTTGTGTTCCATACACACATGTTTCCCAAATCTCTTGTGCACTACCCATTGGTTTAATTTCATACTTTATCAACAAGCCCCTTTCAAATTATCTTCTAATTCCAACCTTTTCCACTACTTTCACACTCTAAATTGTTTTGAATATAGGATTATAGGTTATCTTAGGATTCTCATGCATCACACCATATAACATAATCATATATAAAATATCCATAAGTTGTGAGGTAAAAACATTATTAAAATAACTCACATTATATATGTTATACTTAGTTACGCATTAATTTTATATAACTATAAAAAAATACAATTATCATTAGAGAAATGTGTTTGATCTTTAGGAATAATTTAACTAAGATAAATAAGGGAATCACAAGAATAACTCAAAGATGATCAATGCAAAAACTAAGAATTGTAAAAAATCACAACTAAAAATAGTTTTGGTGAGAAACCCTGTACAACACAATATTATGGCAAACTACTAAACTAGCATATTTGTGTTTGATGTAATATTAATCATGAATATGAATTAAACTACATCATATACCCTAGGTAAGAAAAGAAACATGGTTTCCTACTTGTGTGACTTCTAACAAAATTGCTAATTTCATTTCTTGTTTTATCTTCCACTGATGCATTAAGCCATGTTGTATATTTTATTATTTATACTTTAAATTTATCATATATTTATTGTATTACTTATTCCTTATATATTTTTCAACTCAAATGTCAGACACCTCTTCTATTTATTCACGTTATTTCTTAAGCAACTCAAATCTCTTATATTTTTCTATATAAATACCATTTACACTTTCATTGATATTTACTTTATAATATGGATAGAAATCAGATACATTAAGTAAATTTGATATGTTTATACCTTCATATCACTATATTTCATATGGATTCTATTCATAATCTCACAAAATTGTAAACCAACCAATCATTAAAACTTTAAATTTATCTCACTTGGTATTCAATTTATCTTATCTGATGGTCTATGTATGGCTTGTGGTTTATTGCATTCCTTTCAAATTATTAATTTACTTTCTTATGTAATTTTGACATATGGTTTGAAAAAATTCTACTTCAGCACTTCCCTTTTAGTCATTCTTCACATCTCTTAATTTTTAAATTCCTCTTGTACTTGAACCATAAATAATCAAAGACAGTGTCTTTCTTATACTTTTATAAGTATGATTATTATAAGTATCCTCAAATTTTTATATAACATTATCTAATGTTCCTAAATCACCTTCAACTAAAGATCTAAAAATATTAACCAAACTTATATTTACCATCTATGTTTCTTCATTTGTCTAAGGATGGAATACTCAACTTTTTATATAACATTATCCCATGTTCCCAAATCACCTTCAACTAAATATCTTAAAACATTACCCAAACCTATATTTACGATCTATGTTTCTTCATTTGTCTAAGGATGGAATACTAAACTTAGTTATAATTTGGAATTCAATTTTTTCTATGAGGTCTTATATAAATGTCTAAAAAAATTCACATATTTATATAATACTATACTACATGGTAAAACATTAAATCTTACAACTTATTAGAAAAACAAGTTAGTAATGCATGTTGCATCATTTATATTTCTACATGATACAAATTTTTCCATATTGGATAATCCATCAACTATCACAAATAATTAATAATTTCATTTCTATATTCTAGGAAAATCTATAAAAAAATCAATAATTTTATCATCTCATGGTTTATTTGGAATGCGCAATGGTTGATACAACCATATATTTTGACTTTTTCATTTTGTTAGTTTGTAAAAATTATAGTCTTAAATAAACTTTCCATACATCTATATTCATTTTTGGCCAATTTTTTCTCCCACTCTTGTCAGTGTTTTGTCATACCCAAAATGAAATACCAATCCTCCACTATGATTTTAATTGATCAAACTCGCTCCCATTAAAATTATTAGTATGCACAATTACCTTTGTTTGAGTAACAAGCCTTCTTAAATAGAATAATTTAACCATAGTGCTGTATATTTACTAACTATTTCATTACATGACTTCCATGGTTCTTAAAAATAGTACTTATATTCTTATTTTTATTTCATACAATCAAATCCTATGAAATCTTATCTTAATTGATTCAATAAAATAACTCTTCTACTCAATCCATTAAAAACTTTTTTTTATTTTACATTCTTGTGTTTCAACAAAAATTATTAACTATTTTAGAATTTAGCCAATTATTATATGTCTTTGATTCAAATTAATTTGAATATTAATGAATTTAATGCCTGATGGTCTGTATACAACAAAAATTCATTCGGAAATAAATAATGTATCAGTTTGTTTATCATTTTTACAATTGCATATAACTCGTGATAATATACTAGATATTTGCACTTTGAATCATTAAATTTTTTATTCAATTATACAATAGGTATTCCTTATTGAATTGATTTATTATTATTCAACATGCATAAAAAAAATATAAATTATAAATTATGATAATGTTAATACTGGTTTCTATGTTATATTCTTTTTCAACTACTAGAAACATTAATCTACATCTACTATTAATATACATTTTGTATTACCTTTATGTATCATATAAGTGATCAGTGTATATATCCCACTTAACTTCTTAATGAAATTACTATAAATTTTTGTTATTCTATGAAAAGTAGGTACCTGAAATGAACTATGTGGTGATAGAAAATTCAATATAGCTCACACTTTATCTAGATTCACTTTCAAACCTTTTGAGAAATCAAAAATCCAAAATATACTAATTGTTTTTCCATGAGTCTACATTTATCCATAATTATAAGAAAATTTTCATCAATCAACCTTTCTAATGCTATGTGAAAATGTCATAAATTTTATTCCTTTTTTATAATAAACATGAATGTGTCATCTAGATACAAATTAATAAACTTACCAAAAAATTTGTTTAATAACTTAATTCATCAATAGCATTAATCTACTCAGTTCATTGGCAACCCCAAATGGAATAATTGAACACTCATATAACTATTCTTGTGTTTTGAATGTAATTTTACATTCATCACCCTCTGTTATGAAAATTTGATGATATCCTCTCTTTAAATCAGTATTTGTGAAGTAAATTTATACATTCAAGTAATCCTTTAGGACATCCATGCATGGTAATGAAAATCTATACTTTATGTTGAAATTTTTAGTGGATATAGAATCAGTACACCTTCTCCATTATCCATTATTCATAGGTGTTAGTGTTATAGGTAATACAACATTATCTAATTAAAGATGTATTGTATAGTCGATGAACATGTCCTTACAACTATATACTATAATTTAAATTCATTGTAATTTTTTCTCTAGTCCCTAAACTCAATCTGAGTATCAAATCCATGTGATGACTTATGCCTTCCATAGATGGTAATCTATCTGGGATATAATTAGACAAAAATTTTCCAAACTCACTTATTCACACTTATTCTTAAAATGATATCATGTATGCTTAATTTTCTCTTTCCATGATTTATATTCATTAATAGGACCATCATGTTGGTTCATACAATAAAAATTTCAAGGCCTTTAAATAAAAATATGACAAACTTCTATAGACATAATGTCACATAAAACCTTATATTTATACGTACCAATTTAAAAACTTAGTAGGAATTATTCATTCACCATAACTTGATGTCATTTTAATAACTAATAAACCTTATATGGGTTTAGATGTAAAATTATCTTCAGCTTATGTTTATCTATGATATCTTGTGAAGCAATGTTGTTTTTGATTCCACTATCAACAACCAATTTCAAATACTTAACATCATATTTTGAAATGGTTATAAACATATTATTTTTCTATGAAGGAATATTTTATCATTTTGTAGGTTTAAATAATACCCTCTTCATAATGATAACTTCTCTATTGTCTAGTTCATCTATGTTATGGATAGATAAAACATTTTACACATCTGATTATGTGACATGAGCACTTGTGTATGTTCTTATGTTTTCTTCAATATACATATGAGGACATTAAAATTCTTTATCGATTGTCTTACCTAATAAATAACATGTTCCATTGAATCCAAAACCTCTACATTATCCATACTTATAATATCCTACACCTCTGAATTTACCTCTACCTCTTTAGGTACTATCACATTTACATAGCAATTGGCATACCTCAAAATCTTGCTTTTACTTATAATAATCTCTTACAATTTCACATACACATGTGTATTTTCCACTTATTTATGATGTTCATCCTTATTTTTTTCATAATATTTTTGTGTCCACCTTCAATGTACACAATAGGTTTATTCAACATATCACATTCTCACCATACAAAATTAAAATTAAACTTAAAAGAAAAATCCCTTAGGATATTTTAATATATTCTAAAAATAATTTTCCGCATGACATAGTATGTGTATTATAGTCCTTGGTGTATTATTTTACACACACCTTCCTTTGTCATATATTTTGGAGCTTCTTAAAGAAACTCAAATTATAATTCACAAGACTAAATTTATCTTTCACCTTAGCCAACAAATATTTAATGTAATAGTATTTTATTTATCTTTGGGAACTATCTCAGCTTCTATATGTTCACACCATAAAAAAGCATAATATTCTGACTTTTCACCAACATACTTATCTCACTTGGAATATTCCAGACTTTCATACTCAAAATATATCAGTAACTTAGTGATCTACTTAGTGAACTCTTTAGGAATAAAACTTCTAGAATAATTTACAAGGTCCAATTTTGAGTTAATTTTCATTTTGTAAATAAATTGAAAGTATATATCTCTAGGTTCATTAAATTATTCTTCGACATCCTAAAATTTAGGTTCTTCTTCTACAATATTTTGTCATTTTATCATCTAAAGATTTAATTCCATGATAATGAATAGTTTCCATAATTTCCATTCTCACTTGAATTTCTATTATAAATTCTCTTAGATATTATAATATAGGTGTTATAACCACTCTTTTTAGTATACCGCCTAAGCCTTCTCTATGTGTTATTTCCTCAAAAATCAAAGATCTAGATTCAAATTGATGATATAATACTAAATGATGGTGTAATATAAAACAATTACTTACACATTACACATTATCCAAAATTATCTAACTAGAATATGTCTACAACTAATTTCTGCCCACATTCCCAAATGCACATATACAAAATCAAAAAAAATAACTATAACATTTATTTGATACCAAATGATGTAGTCACAGTTAGGGATCTCAATTTATAAATGATTTCAACTAAGCAAACATTACAATATTAAGCTGAAATTGAAATAAAATGTAACAAAAAATCAATTTTTTTGTTTTTATTTCAAAAAAAATACAACAAGAAGAATAACACAACAATTTAATCTCAAAAGGAGATGTGTTAGAAAATCATATCCATATATCTAAGCTATGTTAAATCATGGTATTTAAAAAATAAACTCTCAAATAGAATGACTATCTAATATCTAACTAAAAGAGTCCCTTAGCATAATCATAAAGGTATTCTTTTATATATGCAAGACCAACCTACTTACAACAAGTTATTTTACCGCATTAAATGCATTAACTCACATTAGTGAGTGGAAAACCAAAAATGTGACGAATATAATTTTTTTTATACATTTCCATTAAATAATAACAATGTCAAACACATCCTAACAAGATCATGAACATTATTCAATAGATCTTTACATGCTTATATAGATTTTAGAATTGAATTCAAATAAATCATAAATGATTCCAAAAGCATAGAATGTCTCATAACATCATAGGTATTTAAAAAAATCAAAAGTTTATTTCATAAATCTAAATCTTTTCCCAAAAAATATCTCTTATTCATTTGGAACTACATGAAACATCATATCAAACAAATACTCTATTTAAAATAAGTTTCATACTCTAATCTAAACATACCTAAAAAATCTATATGACTTCAAACCATAATAAAATATTCTTAGTAAAACTAACATTATTTTTGTTAGTTGTAATTAAACAATAATTTTATATGTTTATGAAACAAAAATAAATGGATCATTACATATACATGTGTGATATGATATAAACATATAACTATGGTAAATAAGGCACATATAAGGATAAAATAAAGTAGCACAAATATTTTAAATGAAACAAAGAAGACTTGCACAAAATCATAATAAAACATAAGTATGGTAAGAATATCTACACATAAAAACACTTTAAAAAATTACTAATCTATCATTGTTTTTTGAAGCTATATTAATTGTGAAACCCAATTTTCCTACTCTAATAATGCCAATATAGTTGTTTTTTGAATTTTAAACCCTAAATTTTAATCATGCCGAAATAGTTGTAGTTTAAGTTATGTCATTTTAAAATAAGAATATTTTTGTTCAATATTTTCTATTATTTTATTTTATATGTTGTGTTAATTGAATTTGTATTAACTGCTCTTATAGCAATCGAGATGATGCATTAATCATCCATAAAAATTATGATGGATAGATACGTAAATGTCATAGTCATATTCAAAATTTTAGTCAAGCATTCTATAATAGGTGTCCACAATAAAATTTCAACCTATTTATGGATTCAACCACATATATTATGCTAATTTAATATCAAAATTTTTATACATGTATCACTGTAGTCTATTTGTAGCAAAAAGAAATAAGAACAACCAAAGAAATCATGACTTTTGTTTCAATTGAAGATATGAATGGGTAAAATGGATGATAAAAATATTATTTTAACACATTTTAATATCTTGTTATTATCTCAACATAAATACTCATTCCCTATTTTAAAATTGGGTTTTTGTCTCACCCAATTTTTTTTTTTCAAAAAGTAGTGATATTTAGTATAATCCCATAGAGTATGAACTTCAGAGAGTTAAAATGTGGAAGAGTAGTGTAATGATATCATATTTTTTATTTATGTTTATCTCAAGATAAAATCTAATTATTAGAAATATGTCAATTCACCCACCACAATAAGCATTCATTATTTCGATGCCAACATCTAATGGAAGCTAGCATACATAGTTTATGGCTAAGGAGGGGTTTCAGACTTCCTTCATAGAATATATGTTTCACAACATAAATAAATATAATGGATATTAATAATTATTAGAAAATAGTTATATTTATTTTAATTGACATTTACACATAATCATATCTTAATATATTTAAACTATAGCCTTTATTTTGTTACCTAATAAAACAAGGAATGATTTGTTACATAATTGAATATTTCATCAAGGTGAATATTAAACAACATCATCACCCAAATATAAATCCAAAGTGTTGAAAAATTATAGGGTAACTAAATTTCTTACACTTTTACCCTCTCCCCATAGTGGTAATCACCATGCCAAATTCACCAATTCACCGAAGCCACCATGCATTAGGATGTGTAAATTTTCATAAAAGAATTGTGCCATGACCATCACTCTATTAGGGAAAAAATATCATACTTCCATAAAATTAGTACCACTTCACTTATAAAATATGCATGGGTATTTTATCATAAAGGTTAATATTTTCATTTATATAGTAATAATTTTCCACATTAACTCCTACCCAAGGGAGTTTTAGTAATAAGTTTAATTTTTAAATAAAAAGATGATGGTGAGTCATGCATTTTATATTTGTTAAAATGCCACTAAATATTTTTATTTTAAAAAATTAAGGCCACATACACTTGCATATGGGTAGAAAAAATGACCCTTAAAATCCCCTCCTACTTTTTTTGCATCTTCAAATATGTATGGCTAGAATAAATTTGAACTGTTAATCTCAAGGGAGCATTAGATGTTCCATATTCTCTATAGAACCATTAATACATGTTGGTTTAATCCAAACTTCAATATAAATGATATAATGTCCAAACTAAATGTAATGAGTTCAATTAGATTATTAGAGTATTAAATTAATCTTTATGCATTTGGTAGTGGTTATCCTTGACATATTTCCTCTGCTTTCTATATTTTCCATTTTTTAACTCACAATATATGAGACAGATTACATTGTATTGAAAAAATATAAAATATGATAAAAAAAAACCATAATTTCAACTCTACTCATCCCTATTCAAATTGGAGGCACATTTAGAACCTTTGTAGTAGTTTTTGTCCTTCTAGGATAAGACCGCACTAGGTTGAATGGGGCCACACTATGGAATTTTACAAAGGATGGCATTATCCCATTTAATTTAATGGTTACATTTTGAAATTGAGACATTGTATAATACCTTTCCCACGCTTATTTAAATTATATTTAGTTAGAATTTTCTACTCACATGAAAGGACATATAAAATTGAATTAAAAATAACTATACACTAAGCAAAATAGTGTTATTAATCTAAAATATTACCACAATTCATTGAAATAGTCATATACCAAGTATAAATATGATTTATTTCATTTTAATGAAATAAATTTATCAATAATTCTACAAAATTTTATTTTTATTTTTATTTTAATTCTATAATCATTGATCGCACAATCACTATAGGAGGGAAAAATACATTAGCTTGAGGACCATTTGGTGTATGTAGGAAGTGTTTAGTTACAATGGGTTTCTAAAGACATATCCACCAACCCCACTAACCCAATTTTATCTCTCTTTATTATCTAATTATTATCTAGGGTTTTATATTTTAAGGTATTTAACAAATTTATTTAGATCTTGCACATAAATAATAATCCTAAATAAAGTTTCTCACAAAAAGAAATAAATAAAGGACATAATAAACCAAAACTGGGTGGTGGCCAATAGATACACCCACATGACACCTTTATCTACTTATTATTATTTTGTTGTATCACAAGTTATAATTCTATTTCTATACATGACACTATTTTCACATCTTTATAAACACTTTCTAAACTTTACCAACCTACGCAGTCATTAAATAATGGTTTTTACGCAGGTTTTCACACCCTTATGATCTTTTACTATTTTTAATAAGTTTTTAATTTGTATAAATATTATATTTATTATATCGTATTGTGTTTTATTTATTATATATATATATATCTATATATATATATATATATATATATATATATATATATATATATATATATATATATATATAATTCTAATTTCACTAGTTTAAATAACCTAACTAGATTTATGCAATTTAAATCCATTTAAACATTTTTGTGAATGCACTATTTTGATAACATTGCTTACTTGTTGTTTGTTTGATTTTTATGTTAGTGTTTAATTAAATTTATATAAATTATTGACACTAAATAAAATAGAATTTAACCTTAGATATAAATCCAAAACATAATGATTCAACTTAATTGACCTTAATGTAATGCTAAACTAAAGAAGTTTTTCATGACACCTTGGATAATATCTATTATTGAAGCTCTTTATTTCAACATCAAGTTGAATTTTTTGTCACCTATACACAAAAATCCTTGTTTTTTTCTATTTTTTTTTGTTTTCTTTTGATTATTTACAAAAACAAACTGGTAGTTTTTAGACTACTTTGTCACTATCATAGAAAGATGTGTTTTATATGTTCACATAATCCATAGCATGATGGATTTAACCCAATAGTAATATCTAATTCATATCATTTGACATGGAAATTAGTTCCCACATCCTTGAAATTATATATATAAAACTTATGTTTCCATATTTTATACAAAAAGAATTATGTTTTAGACATGATTTCTGGTGCATTTGAGAGGAGTGTATTTCCCAAGAAAGTTACTCTCACCATACATGCATAAACATAGTTATTGGGATACATTGATGGTTATACCCCTATATTTAATACTCTAAAACATTATTTTGACACTAATCAATGCATGAGAAAGTATATTTTAAAGCATAAAAAGCATTCAAACCCTTCCCAAAATCACCCTTATACCTTGATTTTTTCTTGTGTTTTATTCTTACTTGGTACCATTGTTTTAGTCATATAATATTGTATGACTCTAAGGAGTAGTTCCATATTAAGTATTCTATTTATATCACATATGAAACTTCATTTAGTTTAATGTACAATAGAAAATAATAATATTTTTTCCTTAAATAATAATTCTACTATTCAAATTCGTTGGAATCCTATAAATGATAGAGACATTGAAATTTATAATGAAATTAGTGAAGAGAAAAATTATACACATAATGAACATGACACTAATATTACTCTAAATTATCTTAATATAGTAGATGAACATGTGAAAAAATTATTTGAATTTTTAAAAAGTCTTCAATAAAACCATAATGAGGTGAATAAAGTCATTTATCTACTTTCTACATCCAAATCTAAGCATAAAACCAGATTAACCACCTGTATACCACAACAATTAATTTTTTTATTTTCAAGTCCACAAATTTTGATGTTTTCTCTTATACTATTTAATTCATTCATATTTCTACACCTATGGTTACATTCATATTTATACTCCTTATGTTTGGGAACAGTGTTATGTCTACACATTGTTTGTATGCCTACACTTATGTTACTTACACTCCTCCAATTACTTCCCCAGATACTAGTCTTGAGCATGTGCTTCTTTATTTATAAGCTAAGATAGTTAATATTTTAAAACATATCTCTCATGTTATCCCCTTTATGTATTCATGTTATTTATTATAGAAACCTTTGAATACTAAAACAGAATGTTATCCACTAAAAAATAGATTTTTGGCTTGTAATCTCCCTCTATATGAAATTAAAGGTGATCTTAAATAATATTTATAAGATTTACATTTAAACTATTTAAATTGTACATATAATGATAAATTGTGGACAATTTATTTTTCAAATATGTCTAAAATAATATATTCTCTGATGATTTTATTACCTTACTTTCCAATAATTAAAGCCTTTAAACCCTTTGAAAAAAAAATTCCTCACATACTTTTCCATCAAAATTGTTGACCATTTAGCATATGCTAAATTTTTCAAACTCACACAAGGAGCTAGAAAAACAATCATTGAATATGTGCTAAGATATATACTATGCTTACAAAAATGACCAATCACATCGCTAATAATAAGATTCAATAAATATTTACTCAAATATTTTTACCCCAACTTCAATATTCAATAAATTTGTTTCAATTTAAATCCTTTGATGAACTATATCATATAATAAAAGAGTGTGAGGTCAAATTAATAACTTTGAATAATACAAAAAACACTTCAAAATCTCTTAATACCAATCTTAAATTTAAAATAAATACAAATTATAAGACCAAAAAAAATGAAATTAATAATGAGGATAAAGTTATAGTTAATGTTATATCACAACGACCACAAAATACTCAACTAAAAACTCCATAAAATATGTAATTTTACAAGCTACCTTAACCACCTAATGTATTTTACAAAAACTACCAAAATATAATGTGATCACTATTCCTCCACCAATTGAGGAATACATGTCTAGACTAAATTCTATTTTTTATATTAATGCATTCTCTAACTACCATAGATGTATTATGAAGTCTATAAATAAATTCTTAAAGCATAGTCACAATATTGAATATCTCATTTATTTGAACATTATTGATATTGAAACATCTACCTAATAATCTAAGCCACAATAATATGTCAAGGGAAAGATTAGAATTTACAATGATACTTTTTCAAAAACATGAAGTAAATAACATAGACCATTCTAAAGTAAATTATGCATATAATTACCCTACTCATTCTTCTTTATATGGGCATAAACTTGATAGAATTATTGCTATAGATACAATAAAATAAAAACCATAAATTATGTTCACATTTTATGATAATAAAATTGTGGATGATGATTTAGATAAATATGCACTCTTCACTTGGTCATATACTAAAAAATAATCCATATACAGAGTTATTATAGTTAATGGTTTAAGTGAATACTCCTGCATTATCTTTGTTATAATAAACAATATCTACAATATACTTATAAAATTTTAAAAGCCTATTATGGTCATACACACAATACCATTTGGCATATACTTATATCTCATTGTGCACACTACATTTATAGTTTTACTTAGCATAGTGGTCTATGTAATACTTATAGAATGTCCTTTGATACATAATATTTGAGCAATAAAATCTATGATAAATAATTAGCAAAAATATATTTATTTTAGTTAAGTAGTCAAAATTCTAAGAATCTAATATGAATATCATTAGAATAAATTACGTTCACTTAGATTTTATAAAAAAAAATCATTGGATATTAATTGAGCAACGTGGAAATAAAATTATATAGAAAACTATCAAAGATCATGATTTACATATTCCAAATGAAATTATATTTTTTTCACCTACTAATTGTAATGATCATGTTGCATATTAGATGTCTCCATATAGTTATGAGCATTATGTACCTATATATGCCTATATATGAGCATATTCAACTTGTCTCAGACCATGGTACCTACTCCTAAACATAAAATGGGACACATGAGTGGGCCCCCATATCTTAAATCATAATATTTTATTTAAATAAACATACCATTTATACATATTTTTACATCCTTTCGTACACATAAGGATGCATGTTGACATAGATATATAAACAATGATTCAAAATGATACATTACAACCCATAATTACTATTTAGATTTATAGGCATTAACAATTGGCTCTTCATATTTATAAGAATTTAAAACTTCATATCACATGGTTGGATGAACATATGTGACTCCCATTTATGATATTATTTGGTGTACATAGCCTCTAATTCCATCCCAACCAAATAATTTGGTTGTATCTTTCGATTAGTCATTTTTTTCTTTTCTTTACTCTCTACAAAAAATTATTATTTTTAATTCTTTTATCCATTATCTATTTATTCTTATATATAATTTGATTCTATTTTAAATTTTGGGAACTTATTCTCTTTATTTTTAAGATATTTTGAACAATATAAAATAATTAATTTGTCTAGCTTTCCAAACATTACATACTTACTCGTGTTATATCATACATCTCTCTCACATGATCATGATTATATCTAACCTATGAGGGGCACGCAAATTTTTATCTAAACTTATCATTTAAGCTACATTGTTACGAATAATTTTTCACATAAATTTGGGGCATATTTCTTGCCTTCCCTCTTGCTTGCACAGTGCCTTTTTACCTTGTTGTGGATTGTTTGAAATCCTCCAAGTTTTCCTATTTTAAGAAACATTGAATATGAAAATATTTAGATTTTTTTCAATTCTAATATTGAAAAAATTTAAAAAATTTGAAAAATAATAAAAAAATGCAAAAACAAAAAGAAATAAAAATACAATAATATTTTCCAAAAACTTAAAATTATAACCTCAAAAGGATTTTTAATTGTTCTTAAGTTTGATTCTATTAATACATTATTTTTTGTATGTTACATAAATATCATATTCTATTTTCTCAAAACACACAACAACTTTTATGAGGAACATGAGTGTGATACAAAATGTACATTACATGGTTTTAATCTCAAGATTACATTAATAGACAATAATTTTGTTAAGCTGAAGGAATATCATCAATATCCTTGAAAATAATTATAGGTTGTGTTTGTTTGTAATCCCCATACCATGGGTAGCTACATCTCATATAAAAATTTAGTCGTTCATACTGTGCTTGTACCATTAGAATATGTTATTTTTTTTCCATCAAGGACATTTAAAATTATAATGGATATATACTATTCTCATTCGCGTATGTTTCTTTCATTATTGGATAGTATGTTGAAATATGTTTTCTCATTTTGTATGTGAAAAATGCATGTTTTATGGCATAATGATGTCATTTTTTTGTGGCCTTTATCATTGTGTTTCATGATAAATTACCATGTCCCTTTTTTATGGCCTTCCAATGCTTATTTCTAACATTTTATTCAAATTACATGAGACATTATACAAGTTTACCTGAATGTTTATTCTTTTTTAATATCATGACATAGTTTGCATCAATCATTTCTAATACCTACTACATATATTAGAGTGCCATGATATATATCATGGACACACTACTTGTGTGCTTAAAATATTTATCTATCTAATACAACAACACATTCTATAGGTTACATTCCGCATCTTGATAGAGGGGAATCACAAAGGGATTACCGTGAGAAGTCACATCCTTATGGTAAAAACTTTAATGTATTAAAATTTGTAATTTATAAATCTACAACATGATTAAAATTTATTAGATGATGGAGGCATGTCATATACATGTGCACGTTTTCTCAAAGTCATGAAATTTCAAAGCAATTACAGTTTCCAATTGATGTAAACTTAAAAATTGTTATTTAATATCAAATCAATATACCGTAGGGGGCATGATATTCATTCATGTTAAAGCTACTATATGAAAATTTTAAATATTTATTAATTTTCAAAGTTGGAGAGTTTCAAATACAATCTAGATTTATATAAAATGATGTGATTTTACTTCATATGACAAGTGGGTCACATTAGACTATAGTGACACTCAACATCTATAGTTTCACTTTTTTAAGATCTAGTAGGTCACATTTTGTGGTTTCCCTTCTTAAATTATTGTATAGAGTAATATACATAGTTAAAGAGAGTTGAAACATATATCTTTATAACTGAAAATAATGCAAATGTTTTTCAAATGGAGACTTTGATCACTGTCAATTTGTCACAAGCTCAAATTTCTCCAAAGCGCCACAAAAAGGAGGAAAATACTTGTCTACCTATTGAGTTACATATAAATTATATCGTATTCTCTTCCAAATGCCTACTTCTCATGTTCTCTATTTAAATTTGAATTTTTAAAAAGCAAAAATTCAAACATTCTAATATGGACAATAACTACTTTTAATTATATTATTATTCTTTTTTCACATTAAAACATATCAAATTATTATCTTGACATTTTAAAAGGAAAATTTTGTGTACATCCTCATGTTCATGTCTACATTACTTTATTAAATTCAATTTATGACATAACTATAATAAATATGGGGAATATGTATACATAGAATTAATATTTAACTATTTAATAGTGCTTACCCTTGACATTTTTCTTTTACTTTCTCTATTTTACATTTGCTAACTCAAAATATATTAGAGAATGTATATTTTATTCAAAACATATGAATATCCCTATTTTAAATTTTTTAATCCCTATTCAACCTATCAATACTTTTTTAGTAGTCTCTATCTTTCTACGGTAGGACCATAGTAGGTCAAATAGGGTCAAAATATTGCCTTCTCCACTAGCGTGGCCTTGTCCCATCTACTATAGAGGTTACTACTCCAAATTGACACATTACACAGTACTGTTACCATGATTGTTTAAATTTTTGCTACTTAAAACACTCTAAATATTTCTATATAAAAGCTCATGGCATTTAAACAAAAGTACCTAGAAAGCTTGTATCCAAAGCATTATAAGTTGAGAAATAGAAAACTATTTATATAGAATTCAATTATTATTCATTCAAATAGTCACATAAAAAGTATAAGTATTATTTATTTTAGGTAAATGGAATCCATATGTCAATAATCTAACAAAATATTCTTCTTATAGTTGTTATAATTGCACAATAACAAATCACACAATCACTTTAGGATAAATAAATATATAAGCCCAAGGGCTATGTGGGATGTGTAGTTTGTACTCAATTATAAAGGTATTCCGAGGCCAACTCATCCATCCCTACTAACTCAATTTTCTCTCTCTTTATTGCCTAATTTATCAATATATAGATAGATATATAGAATGATATACATATACATATGCATATGCATATACATATGTATGTGAATTTGTACATATGTATGTGTGTGTGTGTGTGTGTATATAGATATAAATATACATATATATGTATGTATATGTATACATACATACATATGTGTGTATGTATACATATATACATATACACATATACATATACATATACATATACATATACATATACATAGGGATGATTGGATACATTACCTCCTTATCAATCTTATATATATCTTACATTGACTTAGAGAGAACCTATATATCTATATGACCAATGACCTAGTTTATATACAGATATATAGCCCTGGAAGAGGGTTAAGATAAGAAGTATTGGTTTATCCTTGTGATCGCATATATTCAAATTTTAAATTGAACCCAATATTATTTATTGATATAGATCATTCAACAAGAAAACTGACCCAAATATTCCTCAAAAAGAATGAATTTTTTTTTCTTCCATAGCCACATTATTTATCCAAACTAAAAGGGACCATTGAATAATATGACCATATTACACATTGTAATGGAAAACTATTGAAATTAATCTCTCAACATGTTTATAATTAATAAACATGGATATTTTCATATGAGAGTGTAAATTGGATGTTTATTTTTAAAGTCTTGGAGATATTTGGATTTGATAAACGCTAGTGTTAATGGATATTTAGTTGTATTTCTAGCTTAGGATTCCTTGTTTTATTCAATGGTAGACCTATATGATTTTTAAGGATTATTTATAATCCTAATGTTTTAGGTGCTCTCAGGTCCATTAAGAATGTTAAATCATGAGGCCTTATTGATTGGTTAAGTGTCACTAGTGTCATCAAGAACATTTACAACTAGAATTTTGTAGAAGATACATTTTTATTTAACAAGATTGAATGAAATAATCTCTTCAATTAAGTGTTTTGATGGGTAATTATTCAATGGATTATATTAAACTATTGAATGAAATATATCCTAAGATTTATTTGATAAATATTTCAAAAAAAACTTAATTGGGCTTCGATCATTGCCTAAACTTCAATATTTTTAAGGTGGATGCTAAGTAGTTTGCCTTCACTTTATTTTTAGGTGTTGGGAAAGCATATTTATGGGATAATATATTAATCTCTCTTAAATACCACTTATAATCCTATAAATTCAAATTTTAAACTCTATCTATAAGGATGATCCTCATTAAATTAGTCTTAAGTTCCATTTTGATCTATCTTTATCAGTACTTAGTCTTCGTACTAAAATTATGGCTAATATCGAACACATATGTAATAAATTTATTTGGAAAAGTTGTGAAACTTATAAAAGGGTGTTGTTAATTATATGGGATTGTGTTTATATGGCCTAACATGTGGTTTAAACTACAATTAGGAATCCTTTGTTATATAAAATGGCTGTAAATAAAAATAATATTTGGGGTATGTATTAGAATTTTTCTTCCCTTTGGACTAGAATCTTAAAATTGAAACAACTTGGGGATTTAGATTTAGTGGGGATATTTTCCTTCAAAAATACCCATGCCTCCAAATCCTACTTATGTAATTTCATTTTCCATTGCATATTGCTCATATCCAATCAAGTTTCTCAAGTTATCAATAATGGTAGGCCTATATATTCTATGGAAAACACATGGAATGGTCATAAGTATGGTATTATAAATATTTGGATGCCTTATATTAAAATATTTCCCTTTTTATGGAAATAAAATCATAGATTACATGGGTAAAGTTAGAAGATTTGATGTCAAATTTTGGAGACAAAAGATATTGGATGATACACCTATTTCCTTGAAATAGAAGGATATTTTTGGTATAGTTATTTTTAAATGAAATATTTTATTAAATTAAAAATAATATTCCAATTACTGGAAGGAGTTCGTTAAAGATGAATATATTGTTAATTCTGGGATGGAAACCTAGAAAAAAATCCTCACTCAAGATATATTAAGGAAGATGGTTTAATCTGCTATGTAATGGTGTTATATATGTGTTTAGGAGATTAAAAACATGAATCATTAATTGTTTAAGTGTCCTTTTACTACTTTTGGGGATTCACTATATGGAAAATTGATTTGGTAGATAGATCATCCCCCACCCATCTTTCATGTTTTTTCAAGTTATAGTTTTGAATGGGTGAGTGACACTTTGGGTGGTATTTATATATAAATTTTACTTATCCTAATTTGGATGATATTTAAAGGTTAAAATCACTATATCTTCATTGAGAACATCCTTTTTCAACCTAAGTTGTTAACAAAAAAGAAGAAATTGAAATATCATATGTGGCTTCATGTCATGTTAAAAAATTTATGGATTATTTCATCTTGAGACATTTTGATCTTGATAAATTATATGTTTGTTATAATAAACCCTATTAAGGTTTCAAGCATATGTAAGGGAACCTCCATGAAGATAAAATTTGTAGTCTGGGCTCCACCTTCAGTGTGTTTCTTTACATAATTTTTGATGATTTGGCTAGCTATAATCCATCTGATTCAAGTGTGGGTTTAATTTTTAGAAAATTCTCTAGTTCTCTAATAATGGAAACTTTGATAAAACTATCATATTATACAAATAATGAAGCTAAGTCCAAGTATCATTTTTTTGTCTTGAGATGACTCATTAGTGAGGGATTAAACATGTAATAATTTAGGGGGATTCACTATTATTTGTGTATATTATAAACCATTATAATTCTATGGATATGAACAACAAGAATATATTCGTAGAAAGCTAGTCTTTATTACAATCCTTTAAATCTTAGAAATTTTTTCACTATTATAGAGAATCAATCTAAATTTGGATGCTCTAAAAAATAAAGTAGTTGATCAAAGGTACAAATTAATCATGGATAGTGAGCCTTATACCTACTTATATTATAAATGATTGATTAAGTGGTGGATAATCATGTTGGTATAAATCAATTTGTGGATTCATTTTCAATGAGGTGATCAAGATTCACAAATTATATCTCAAGGCATGTCTCATTTATGATAATTCATCATTTACTCATGTGTTCATTAGTAATGGAGTGTTTTATTCCTTGATATAGATGAGGGATTATGTTATGTTTATGATGTGGTTCCAAATCTTAGTGAGAAACTCTTATTCTGCCTGAAGAAAGGATCAATCTATGAGGAATTAGGTGTTTTATAAATGGATTATACCATGGAGAATATTATTGTAATTGAACCAATTCTATCATTGATAGTTCAGAGAAGGGAGATGAATTTTTGGGATAGTTTAATGTTAAGGAGAATAATTTTTTTTGTAATCCTAATAAGTAAATGATCAATTCCATTTATATAGATATCTCTAACTAAACATACATAAAATATTTGCATGACTAAATGGTAATAAAATATTATTACTAAAACTCACATTAATTTTATTATAATCAACTAGATAACAATTTTATATAATAATGAAATAAAACTACATTGATCATTACATACCTTTGTGTGATTTTTAGCAAAAATAGAACTATCATAAACAAGGTGATCATAAGGATAACATAAAGTAAATAAATATGATCAGTTAAAAAAATATGACTTGAAAAAACTCACATGAAAACATAAATGTGTTATTAAACACTACGCATCACAACACTTACACTAATTCCAAAGCTAACATACTTTTGATTGAAGTAATATCACTTTTGAATCAAGATTTTCATCAAAAAATTATGTCAACATAGTTTTTTCAAATCATTTTTAAATGTTAATTTCCCTCGTGCCAAAATATTTCTATTTTATGTTGTGTCAATGTAAGATAAGAGTATTATTATTAAATATTGTTAATTATTTTCTTTTATATGTTGTGTTAAATGAATATGTTTTAAATTATCTTATAACAATGGATATGATACATTAATCATCCATAAAAATAATGATGGATGGGTCCAAAAATATGATAGTCATATAGAATAACTTATTCAAGAATTATATAATAGGTATCCACACCAAAAGGTCATTGTATATGAAGATTCAATCACATATTGTGTGGTCATTTAATGTAAAAATTTTCATACATATATCGTTATAGTGTATTTGCATTAAAAAAATAAGAACTAAAAAGTTCTTTTATTTTATTTAAGTTTAAGATATTAATGTGTCACATGGATGATCAAAAGATTGTTGTACCACATTTTAATACTTTTTCTTATCCTGAAATGAAGACTCATTAAATATTTTAAATTCTAGGTTGTGTCTTGAACAACTAAAAATTTTAAAAATTAGTGATATTTACTATAATGTCATATAATATTATATTAAAAAAGTTAAATAGTGTAAGATCATGGTAATGACATCAAATTTATTATTCATTTTAATTATTACATAAATTTTTATTGTTTCAAATTGTTAAACTCAGCCAACACACAGCATTGATTTTTTCCATGCCAACATTAAATCAAATCTAACACACATTGTATGTGGATGAGGAGGGGTTTCATAATTCTTAATAATAATAATAATATAGGTTTTACCACATAACCACATTCAATGTATATTCACAATTATTATGAAATATTTAAGAACTAATTTTAATTGATCTTACCACATAAACATATACTCAAATATTTTGATTGTATCCATAATTTTTTTACCTAACACAAGGCATGATTGGTTACACAATTACATATTTGTGCAGGGTGAATATTACACTAGATAATCACCCAAGTCTAACTCCAAATAGTTAAACACTAATAGGAAACTAAATTATCCCATAATGGTTTTCATCATTCCAAATTCACCAATTCACCCAAGCCACCACGCATTGTGATATGTACATTTGCATCATAAAAATGTTCCATCACCATCATATTATCAAGGATAAAATATCACACATCAATTCAATTAATACTACTTCATATCTATAAAATAAATGGATATTTTATCAATAAGGTTAAGATTTATATTTCTCCACTAAGAATTATCTAAACTATTTCTTACCCAAGCGAGTTTTAGCAACAATTTTCACTCTTTGGTCAAAATATGGGGATGGGTCATACATTTTAAATTTATAAACATATCACTATATAGTTTTATATTAACAACTTAGATCCACATAAACTTTTATATGGATAAAAATAAATAGGCCCCTTAAAATTCCCTCCTACATTATTCACATTTTCAAATATATATGGCTCTAATAAATTCCATTTTTTACTCTCAAGGTAGCTTTATATTTTGTGAACTCTTTATAGTACCATTACTACATGTCAGTTTAATCCAAATTAAATATCCATGGTATAATATCCAAAATAGATGAAATACATTCATGTACATATGTAGAGAATAAAATTAATCATTAAGTGTTTGTTATTGGTTACCCCTTACATCTTTCCTCTAATTGTTGGATTTTAGGTTTTTCTAACTCACCATCTATGAGAAACACTATATTATAATAGAAACATAAAAAATATTGTATAAAAACCCTTATTTGAACTATATTAATCCATATTCAAAATAAAATCACCTATAAAACCTTTTTCAATAGTTTTTATCTTTTTGGCACATGACCATATTAGGTTAAATAGGTTTGTAATACAACCTTTTATAGTAGTGTAGCCTTGTCCCATTCAATCTAATGATTAATTTTTCATATTAAGAAATTTTAAAATGCCTCTCGCTCAATAATTTAAATTTTAACTACTAAAAATATTCTAAATATTAACCTATAAAATCATGTAAAGGCACTCACTTGAATATACATAGAAAGTTTAAATAAAAATAATTATATACTAAGAAAAATAGTGTTATTTATCTCAAATATGATTATGTTCATTATAATAGTCACATACAAATTATAAATGTTATTTATTTCACATTAATAGCATCCATCTAACAAGAATTTAACAAAATACTATAGCTATAATCATTCTAGTTTCACCATCATAGATCACACAATCACTAAAAAGCAGAGAAACTTACATTGTCTTGTGGCACGTTTGGTGTATGTAGGTAGTGTTTAGTTATAATAGGTTTATAAGACTATTTATATCATCCATACTAACCCATATATATCTTCTTGTTATCTAATTGATATCTAATACATGTTTAGGAATAGGGTTTTATATTTATAGGTATTTAGCACATTTTTTGGTTTGCACATAAAAAATCAACCTAAATAAATTGGCACACAAATCTATATTGATAAATTATGGACATGCTTAGATAATACATATTTGTGAATAATAGAAACACTTTCACTTCACCCTTTTCTGCCTCTTATAGCCTTATCCCAACACAAGTTATAATTTTTTTCTAGACAAAACACTATTTTTAGTACTTTATAATCACTTTCCAAAATCCATCAACTTGCATAGTGAGCATAAACTTTTTTAAGGTAGGTTTTCACACTCTTAAGGACCTTTTACTATTTTAAATAAGTTTATGATTTGTTTAAATTTTTTATTTTCTATAGCTTATTGTATTCTAATTATCAAATTAGTATATTCCAACATTATAACTGGTATAGTTTAAATTTATTATTTAGATTTAGATATTTAAAAACCATTTAAACATTATGTTGAGTCTATTATTTTAATAATACTACTTTATTATTATTTATATGTTTTTTATCCTAGGGTGTAATGAAATTTTGGTAAGTTCCAGACACTAAAAAATTATCTATAACCTTAGATATAAATCCAAAACTTAATTATTCAACATCTTTGACCTTGGCATAATCTAACTAAATATGTTTATCTTTTCACCATGGATAAATATATCATTGAAGCTCTTTCTTTCAACCTCATGTGGAAATTGTAGGTCAACTATAAAAAAAACATGTTTACTTTTCCATTTACATTTAATTATTCTATGAGTTGTGTTATCCTATTTTTAAGACAATTATTTATTATTACGATGATATATATATTATAGGTTCACATAAGTTTTGGCATGATGTGTTGATGCAAATACACATATCCATTTTACGACACTAAACATGGACTTTAATTTCCATGTGTCTTATGGTATATAGGAAGAACTTATAATCCTCCTTTTTATACCATAGGAATCCTCTTCTAGCGATTTAATTTATGGTGAAAATAAGAATGTATTACTCAATACATTTAATCTTATCATAACCTCATAAACATGGTCAGTGGACTAAATGCATGGTTGTACGTCTATATTTAATTCTCTAAAACATTGGGAGAAAACTAACCAACAAATGAGAAAGTATATTTTAGATCCTATAAAGCATTCAAACCCTTTCCTAGAACACCATAAAACCTCATTTTGTTTTGGTATTTTTTTCATAGTAATTAGCATTGCTTGAATCATATAATTTTGTATGCATATAAGTAATAGTGATATACGAAGTGGAGATTTTATATAAATTATAAATCCTCCTTAACTCTCATGTTCAATGGAAAATAATGATGTTTTGTTTTCAAACCAATAATTCTATTGTTAAAATTCTTTGGTCTCATACAAATGAGGTACACATTAAAACCAGACAAAACATTATTTTTAGTACTTTATAGTCACTTTCCAAAATACATGAACTTGCATAATGAGCATACAATTTTTTTAGGTAGGTTTCCACACTCTAAGGACCTTTTACTATTTTAAATAATTTTATGATTTATTTAAATCTTTTATTTACTATAGCTTATTGTATTTTAATTATCATATTAGTATATTCCAACATTATAATTTGTATAGTTAAAATTTCTTATTTAGATTTATATGTTTAAAAACCATTTACACATTATGTTGAGTCCATTATTTTTAGAATACTACTTAATTATTATTTATATGATTTTTATCCTAGGGTGTAATGAAATTTTGGTAAGTTCCTAATGAAAAAAAACTATCTATAACCTTGGATATAAATCCAAAACTTAATGATTCAGCACCTTTGACCTTCGCTTAATCCTAAACTAAATATGTGTATCTTTTCACCTTGGATAAATATATCACTGACGCTCTTTTTTTTGACCTCATGTGGAAATTGTAAGTCACCTATACAAAAATATATATTTTTTTTCCATTTACTTCTAATTATTCTATTATTTGTGTTATCCTAGCTTTAATACAATTATTTATTATTACGATGATCTATGTATTACAGGTTCACATAAGTTTTGGCATGTTGTGTTGATACCAATACTCATATCCATTTTACGACACTAAACATGGACTTTAATTTCCATATGTCTTATGGTATATAGGAAGAACTTATAATCCACCTTTTTATACCATAGGAATCCTCTTTTAGAGATTTAATTTATGGTGTTAATAAGAGTGTATTACCCAATACATTTAATCTTATCATAACCTCATAAACTTGGTCAATGGACTAAATGCATGGTTGTACCTCTATATTCAATTATCTAAAACATTATGAGAAAACTAATCAACCAATGAGAAAGTATATTTTAGATCCTATAAATCATTCAAACCCTTTCCTATAGCACCCAAAAACCTCATTTTGTTTTGGTATTTTTTTCATAGTAATTAGCATTGCTTGAATCTTGTAATTTTGTATACATCTAAGTTATAGTGATATACTAAGTGGTGTTTTTATATAAATTATAAAACATCCTTTACTCTCATGTTAAATGGAAAATAATGATGTTTTTTTTTCAAACTAATAATTCTATTGTTAAAATTCTTTGCTCTCATACAAATGAGGCACACATTAAAACTAGACAAAACACTATTTTTAGTACCTTATAATTAATTTCCAAAATCCATGAACATGCATAATGAGCATACAATTTTTTTAAGTACGTTTTCACACTCTAAGGACCTTTTACTATTTTAAATAACTTTATGATTTATTTAAATTTTTTATTTACTAGAGCTTATTGTATTTTAATTATCATATTAGTACATTCCAACACTATAATTTATATAGTTTAAATTTCTTATTTAGATTTATATGTTTAAAAACCATTTAAACATTATGTTGAGTCTGTTATTTTTATAGTACTACTTAATTATTATTTATATTATTTTAATCCTATGGTGTAATGAAAATTTGGTAAGTTCTTGATGTTAAAAATTATCTATAACCTTGGATATAAATCTAAAACTTAATGATTCAACATCTTTGACCCTAGAATAATCCTAAACTAAATATGTTTATCTTATCACCTTCGATAAATATATCAATAAAGCTCTTTCTTTCAACCTCATGTGGAAATTCTTGGTCACCTATACAAAAAAATATTTTTATTTTTTCATTTACTTTTAATTATTCTATTAGTTGTGTTATCCTAGTTTTAAGACAATTTTTTATTATTACGATGATATATGTATTATAGGTTCACATAGGTTTTGGGATGTTATGTTGATGCCAATACTCATCCATTTTATGACACTAAACTTGGACATTAATTTCCATGTTTATTATGGTATATAGGAAGCAATTATATTCCTCCTTTTTATACCATAGGAATCCTCTTTTATCGATTTAATTTATGGTGAAAATAAGAGTGTATTACCCAATACATTTAATCTTATCATAACCTCATAAACATGGTCAATGGACTAAATGCATGGTTGTACCTCTATATATAATTCTCTAAAACATTGGGAGAAAACAAATTAACCAATGAGAAAGTATATTTTAGATCCTATAAAGGATTCAAACCCTTTCCTAGAACACCCTAAAACCTCATTTTGTTTTGGTATTTTTTTCATAGTAATTAGAATTGCTTGAATCATATAATTTTGTATGCATCTAAGATATAGTGATATACTAAGTGGTGTTTTTATATAAATTATAAAACCTCCTTTACTCTCGGGTTCAATGGAAAATATTGATGTTTTGTTTTCAAACCAATATTTCTATTGTTAAAATTCTTTGGTCTCATACAAATGAGGTACACATTAAAACTAATAATGAAATCATGAAGAATAATATGATGCACGTAATAAACATGACACTCATATTAATCAAAATGAATTTAATGCAATAGTCTAGTAGAAAGTAAAAAATCTATCTAAATTTAATCAAAGTCTCTAATAAAACACTAAATATTTTAACAAAGTCATTAGTCTACTTCTTTCATCAAGCCAAGTAAACCACCCCTATACCTCATCAATTAACTTTCCTAGTTGTCAAATCCAAAAATTCTAATATTTTCACTTTTAATATTGCATTCATTTATATATCAACACCTCTTATTACTTGCATATCATCCTAATTTGTTTTTTAAACATTACTTGGTCTACAAAATGTTACTCATATTACTTACACTCTAATTATTTCCAAAAAAATTACTCTTGAGCATGCACCTTTTGTTTTGCAAGCCAAGATAGCTAATATTGAACAAATTATCTCTCTTGTTATCCCATCTTAGGATTCATGTTGTTTATTTCATAAATCTTTATCACCTAAAATTTTACTGATCTAATACATATTGGATTTTTGGCTTCTAAACTCCCTCTTTATGAATGTAAAAGTGATCTTGACCAACATTTATGATATTTTCATGCAAACTATTTGAATTATACATATGATTATAAATTATTGACAATATTATTTTAAGGAAATCTAAAATAATATTCTATTTGATTATTTTATGGCCTTCCTATCCAATCAGTAAAGGCTTGTGACCCTTATGAAAATTAGTTTCTCACAGACATTTACATCAACATTGGTGAAAAGTTAGCATATGGAATATTTTTAAAACTGAAATAACAAGTTCATGAAAAAATCATTGAATATGTGATAAGATATAAGATTATGCTTACAAAACTGACCAATCACATGGTTAACAATGAGCTTAAAGACATCTTTACATAGTTTATTGTGTCCTCTTCAAAATTTATTAATGTTTGATAAGTTCAATTATTTCAATGAAATATTGCATATATTCAAAGATTATGAGGTCATATTTATTAATTTTAATATTATCCAGTACACATAAAAATTTCCTTTTATTTATAATATTAAATTTTCAAGCAAGACAAGTTATAAGAGCAAACACAATGAAAGTAATAATTAATATCAAGTTACAATTATGTTATATCACAACCACCACAAAATATTCAACTACAAGCTCAATCAAAGAGGAAATTTCCATGTTACTTTGACCACCTAATGTATTAATTCAAAAACTACTGGAATGCAATGTTATCATTGTTCCTCCAAAAATTGAGGTAATATTTCTAGACCAAAATTTATTTTTTTAATCCCAATGCATACTTAATTATAATAGATGTATTAAAACTCTATAAATACATATTTCAAACATAGGCACAATATTCAACACATTATTAATGAGAACATTATTTATATTGGAATACCTATAAAATAAGCTAAACTAATAAAATTACAAGGTAAAGCTCAAAATTTACAATTATCCTTTTCAAAAACATGAAGAAAATAACAAGGACCATTTTGAATTACATTATGCATAAAATTATCCTCCTCCTCCTTATTCATATAGACATCCACTTGATATAATTATTAGTAAAGTTAGAAGAAGATAAATTCCATGACTTATAATTACATTTGATAATAGTGAAATTATCGACGATGATTCAGATAAGTATGCACTCTTAATTTGGTAATATATTGGAAAATACTTCAACATAGTGTTATGCTAGATAATGGATCCAGTGAACTCTCCTTTACTCTCTTTTGTATACAAAATAATATCTACAATATATTTATAAAATTGTAAAATCATTTTATAGTCATAAACAAGATACTATATGACATATAGTGATAACATTTAAAGTAGGGAATCTTATTATACACACTACATTTGTAGGTATACTGAGCACAATGGTCTTTGACATGCTACTAAGATGCACTTGGATACATAAGATTAGAGTAGTAACTTCTACTAAGCATAATTATCTTAAATATATTTATTATAATCAAGTGATCAAAATTATATGAATACCATATAAATATCATTTAAAATAAATGGCATTTATTCATTATATAGAGAAGCTTCTCGGCATATCCATTGAGTAACATAGCACTGAAATAGTCTTGAAAACTATTAAATATAATGATTTACAAATTCCAAAGGACGTTTTATTTTATTAACCTACTACTAATATTATCATGTTACATATTTAAAGTCTCCATATACTTATGAGAATGATTTAGCTACATATGATCACATTCATTTAGTTTCAAATAGGATAGTACTTTCTCCTAAACACAAACTTGGACACAAAAGTAGGCACCCTTCTTATAAATCCCAATAAGTTATTAAAAAACCTATACCATAGGTACATATTTTTACATCCTTTCCTACACATGAGGATACATGTTTATATGGATAAATCAATAGTGATTCAAAAGGATACATTACAACACATGATTCTTATTGATATTTAGAGGAATTGGCAAATAGCTCTTCATATCTACGAGGAGTTAATCCTTAATATCACATGGTTAGATGCACATATATGTATCCAACTTATGAGATTATTTTGTATATATAGTCTCTAATTCCATCCCACATAAATAGTTTGATTACATCTTTTGATTAGTAAATTTCTTTCACTTTATTCATTTTCTAGATAAATCTCTTTTCTCATAATTCATTTATCCTTTATTTAATAATCATAATAAATCCTTATATTTTATTTCCAATTTTGGTAAATTAATCTCTTGATTTTAAATCATGTTTTAATAATCCAAAATAATTATTTTATCTACCTTTCCCCATATTGCATACTTACCTATGTTATAGAAAGTATCACACTAACATGATCACACTTTTATTATAGCTATGAGTGGAATGTATGTTTTTATTTATACGTACAATTTAAGATGAAAGGATATGACTCACTTTCCACATATATTTTTGGCATATTTATTTCGTTCCCTCTTATATAAATTGTGTTTATTCATCATGGTGTGGATTGTTTGAATCCCTCTAGGTTTTTCTATTTTATAAACTTTGCTTATGAATTTTTTCTACTTTTTAAATTCCAATATTAAAAAAATTCCAAAAGATTAAAATATGGAAAAATTTAGGAAAACATGCAAAAAAATTAAACACATCAAAATACATTCGAAAACAATAAAATTAGAGCCTCAAAAGCATTTGCAATTATTGATTTAAGTTTACTTAAATCAATATAGTATTTATTAAATGTTACATAGATATCATATTTTATTTTATCAAAAGACTCATCAGCATTCATGAGGTAGTTGAGTGTGATACTAAACATACATTTACATGGTTTCAAATTGCATATTCCTTTAGTACCTAACAATCTTTTTAAGATGGAGGAATCTCTTCATTCTCTTGGAACATGTTTATAGGTTATATTTATCCACAATCCTCCTACCATGATTATCTATATATCATTAAAAAAAATTCTAATTTCTCATACTTTACATGTGACATATGAATATATTATTTTTTAATAATAATGGCATTTATAAATCTAGTGGATATTTATTGATCTCACTTTCATATGCCCCTTTCTTTTTCACAGAAGATGTTACAATTTTCTTTCTCATTCTGTATGAGGAAAATGCTTGTTCTATGGCATAATCATGTCATTTGTGTGTGTCCATTAGCAATGTGTATTATAATATATTATCATGTCCTTTATTTTTGGCCTTTCAATCCTTATTTGTGACATTTTATGAAAATTACATCACATTATACATATTTGATTTAATTTTTAATGATTTTTCGTATGGTACCATGATTTATGTCATGTATTTATAATAATTACTATATATACTATAATGTGACTATATCAATCATGTATATGCTACTTATATTTCGGAAATATTCATCTATTGAATACATATTTAAGTAAAATTCAATGTTACATTCTATACTATGATAAATAATACAAATTTTATTATTCAAATTCTATTACGTTATTATTTATATTAAATATGTTATAATTATTATTTTTTGAGATAAGTTACTCATAGGATACATCTCTCATCTCAAAATGGAGCCATCAAAATGGGCTCACCTTGAGAAGTCAAGTACTCATGAGAAAAAACATCAAATTTATGGCATTTTAAAATTCAAAAGAATTAAAAATGACTCAAAATTAATTGATTACAGGGAAAAGTCACATGCATGTTCACTAATTCTTAAATTCAAAAATTTTCAAATAAATTATAAGCTTCAGTAGTTAAAAACTTAAAAATTGTAATTAAATATCAAATTAGTATAGTACAAGGGACATGATATCCATTCATGTTAAAGCTACCATATATAAATTTCATATATTTATTAAGTTTTAATGTTAATTTTTTTTTAATGGAATGTATCATCTAAAATGGGTTTATTTTCATCATTTTTATAAGTGAATCACATTAGATTCTCATGACAGTCAACATCTATGGTTTCACTTTTCCAAGATGTAGCAGGTAATATTTGTTCATTCCCCCTCTTCAATTTATGTATAAAGTATTTTACATTGTCAAAAGAGAGATATAACATAAAATATTATGAGGTAAAGATAATATAAATGTTATTATAATTAAGACTTGATCACTCTTAATTTGACATGAGAACAACATTTCCCCAAACTGCCTCAACAAGGGTGAAATAACTTTCCTACCTTAGATTTACATAGAAATTTGACGATTTACTCTTATAGATGTATACATTCCTTGATCTCTTTGAAAGTTATTGTTGGACTATTTTCATGATCCAAAGTTTATTTTAATATTTTATTTTGTTTATGTAATTAAGTTTTTGGTTGTTCAAGTAGTTTTACCCATTAGTTGGTTTTTTATCCAACTCTTCTTTCCATAAGATTTTTAATCTTACCTTATACAAAAAAAAATTAAAAATTTCACATTGAAGAACTAACTGTTATGGCCTTAAGTGGTGTTAGATTGTAGAATATAAGAGGAAGAAGACTAAACACATGGTTTGAAGAACTAACTATTATGGCACAAGTCACACACAACAAGAAATAATATGCCTTGTATAATTTTCAAACATTTGAAAGATCACATGAGCGCTAAAAATTTTATTACGAGACCACTTAGTGACTTGAGATATAAAAAAAAAAATAGTCCTTGAGCATCATCCCAAAGTAGTCTTCACCATTGCACACATTTCCAATGAGATGTTTCAATGGCTGGTGTTTGTGACCTTACTGCTCATGCATTGATATATTCTAAAAATAAGTAGAAATTTTAATTTTTTAGTCCAAATAAGGCCATATGTATATGGTGATAGACAAATGAATTGGTATTTTCTTCTCACCTCTTATAAAGTTTGCTAGTTTTAAGGTTTCTTTTGAATATATAAACACCACTTATATTGCCAAGGTTGAACCTTTTTTCCATGTTAATATCAGAAAGCAGATTGCATCAATTTGGTATTTTTTATGGTATCAAGTAATGAAGTTATAAGTCTAGTTTTTATAAGTGGTTAATAATCCTAAAAGGCACCGTTTTTAAAAACAAGGTGAAATTGATTTTCACATGTTTAAAATCTTGATTTTATTTTTAAAAAATTAGACAAAATTTAGTTATATTGAAAATACTTCCGATAAATTTCAATATTAATTTTCAATAATTCAGACACACACATTTTACATCTAAATAAAAAACTAGAGTCAAGGGTTCAAAACCCTTTGAACTTATATTTTGATCAAACATAGTATTTTTTTATATTATTTTTGGTGTGAAGGTATATTAAGGATAATGTAAGTTTCATTAATGAAAATGGTGATATAAGGGTGTAATAGGATTTATAACATGTAATTTTTGACAAATATCCTAATTATTTATAAATTTGAATCTATTCCGTGTTAAAGACCAAACACCAATAGTACTCCTCAATATTTTCTTTTGTTGAATCATGGAAAAATTATGAGTTTGATCTCAAAAAAAGGAAAATTTTAACCTAAAATATATTAAAAAAATGGAGTATAAATATGGATAACACCCTCATATTTAATGATTTATGATAAATTCATAGGAAAGAGACCACACCACCAATAGTAGGAAAATTAGTTGAATATAAAAAATATGATAACTATGCACTCGTGCTCTTTAAATCATCTTAAACTGAATAGGTTATCATTCAAATTGAATTGGTTAAAAATTTAGTATGAAAAATAACCTTTAGACAAGAACATTGACCTTGTTATGCAAATTTTGAATAATAAATTGGTAAATAATGAAGATGTCTCTGAAGATTTTTCATGCATGAAAACTTAAAAACAAGATTAGCACCACAAGGGTAAAATGGATGATTTAATGTTAATTTGTATAACATTTAATGGACATAGTTCTACGTACATAAACTTTTTTAAATGTTATAAATTAATGATAAGCTTAATGGTACCATGATTGACACCATATGTGAGTTATTGACTCCACATGAGAGGTAATTTATAAAAAAGAAAAGTACATATATTTAAGAGGCTCACTACATAGAGAATAGGTCCTAGCACCAAGATCATCACCATGTGTAGTGACACTTTTAGAAAAAAAATTGAAATACTCTCATAGGCATTCTCTACATCATTTTTGATGATCTCCACAAGGTTCACATCAACACTATCTAGTGTATTCCAATGCATACATCACCATCGACATTATTATCTCTAATATTTATACTAGTGATTCATCTTATTTGGGATCTTATCATCATAGGAAAGGTCCAAAATGTTTCCAATGTGGTGGAAACAAAGATCTTACAAATGTCTATACTTCTCAATGACCTCACTCTCCACATTAAATTAAACTTGAGGATAATTATGTGGATTATTTTAGTGGTTGATCTTCTGGCTAATCTAGTTATTTCATGTATTGTAACATATCCTTAGATAAGGAGGCATCCTATATGTCCAATGTCTGTTGTCTTAATGGACCTTATAGATTTTTTTGAGTGATCAGTGACTCATCCATCTTGTGTGAGCTACAATGGCAACTAGGATTTGATGTAGAAGAAGTATTTTTGATTGTGTTCTTAGTTTTAATTCCATTTTTGGATTTACATACACGATATTCATGATATGAAGTAGAAAAGATTATTTTACTTTATTTCTCTCGATCCATGACTTATTATCTCTCTCTAAATAAGTGGAGAATATATTACATTTATTATTTTTAAATCAATCAACATTGACAATACCAGTTGATAGGGGTTACTAACACCTTTAGGTTTGAAAAAATATCATCAATATTTTTTGGACATAGGATATGTGCCATACATAGTATGGGCATTATCACTTGGATGGATTCTTATGTGGGACCTTATGTGGGTTGATGTAGTTGGACATACTTGATTATGTTTGACTATAGTATGGTATGATGATCACCAAGGATGAGTAGGCCTTTATCATGCTTGTTAGAAATTTTTACCATAACTCATAGTGGTGTTATTTTTTATGGAGTGACACCAATTTCTTGGTCAGGGCCAGAGGTAAATTACACCAGTTGTAGTTGCAATAGAGAAACTTTGATGACTTTAGACTCAATGATCTAGTTCATTCATCTGTTATACCCCTTTAGATCAAGGGGAAGTTTTATTGATTATTTTAATGATCTAAAATTATTTTTAGTACTTTAATTTTTCTATGTAGTTAATTATTTAGTTGTTTAGGTAGTTTTACCTCTTAGTTGGTTTTATTACCAACTCATCTTTTCATAATATTTTAAAGATTACATTGTATAAAAATAATTTAACCTTTTCACATTGAATATATTATACACATTATTATGTCATTTATTTATCCTATGGCCTTCAGTTCTAAGTTCAAAATGTAAAATTTCAAACATTAAAATATGGAAAATAACTACTTTTAATGGCATTGTTGTAGCATTTTCACATTAACCCATATTAAATGATTAATCTACTAATTTGAAGGCAAATTATGTGTACACACTCACGTTATTATATTCTTTACTCTGATAATTTCAATTTATTACATCACTATAATAAAGAGGGGTAAAATGTATACACATAATTAATTATTAAGTGGTTGACAATTATTACCTTGGAGTTTTTTTCTCTAAGTGTTCTATTTTCCATTAAATTCAACATTTTTCATCCATATTCAACCTATAGCCACACTATACAATCTAACTAGGTCAGAGAGAGTCACATCATAGACATATTCACTAGCATTGCCTTATTTGATACACTCTAAATATTAATACTCAAAAGTGAGACATTGTAAAATACCTCTCTCATGCTTATTTAAATATAACCTTATAAAAGTGCATCAAGGCATTCACATGAAAGTACCTAAAAATATGATTGTAAAAGAATTATATGTTGAGAAAAAGATAACCATTTTTACCAAAATCAATTCTTATGCATTCTAATAGTCACATATAAAGTCTAAATATAACTCATTTTAGGTCAATGGATTTCTTTAGCAATAATTTAACCAAATATTCTAGTTATAGTCATTATAGTTTAATAATAATAGATCACATAATCACTCTTGTATGGATAACTAAATTAGCCTATGCCCATTTTGGGTTAGTTAGGCAGTGCTTAATTACAACGGGTTTTTAAAGCTAACTTAACCATCCCTACTAGCCAATTTTTCTCTATCTTTCTTATCTAATTTTTATTTAGTGTATGTGAAAGACTAGGGTTTTATATTTATAGTTATTTCATACATTTATTTGGATATAAAAAAATAAATTCAAGCTACAAAAGCTATCACATAGCTAAATCAAGTAAAC
>JARHVA010005518.1:345000-455000 GCA_037957365.1 Torreya grandis
ATTTTATTTTTCATTCCAGTAGTTATAATAGTTGTTCTACTAACGAGAATAGAAACATAATCTCGCTATATTGAGAACATTTACTAAAATAGACTAATCATTTTTAAGAGAGGATACAACATAGAGGAGAAGTCCCAATTTGCTTGATTTTCATATATTGTTATGATTAAGACTATTATTCTTTTCACACAAAGCATATACTACTAACAAAATTACTTTTAAGGCATAAGGAAGTCTCAAGCAGTAATCATGTTCCTACTTATTATCATTCACATTTATTTTCATAAAGAAGTGCAAACAAATGATATTCATAATAACCTCAAATATTAAATGAAATTCATACAATTAATCCTTTAGGAATCAAAAACAATTTTGAAGACAATCTATTTAAATTGCATATACTAAACACATATATTTCCTCTAAAATAGAAACTTTATGAAAAAAACAATATTGCTTTAACATATGACTAGTTGTTAGTTTTTTCTTCTAAGAATTACCAATTTTATAGGCACTATAAATCATCCAAATAAACTAAACCTTAGAAGTATGCCTTAATTATGTGCACTATAAATTATTATAATGGTTCTTAGTGCCCTCTAGTGCTTTTATGAACTAAACCTTTCAAACAACTCAACAATAGCACCATGATAAACCCATACTGAATTCACCCAACCGAACCCCATAAACATAACACTTTCGTTAATGGGATAATTTATATTTGTCATTTATTCCTCTCATCCTAGAGTTTTGAGGCAATTAATTGTTAAACCACTTCATGGTGTTTAATCTTGAACATTATTTTGGATCATGCTTCTTTCAATGTTCTATTTACTTCACTGCAAGCCTTGTTGATTGTGGTCACTTGTTCAAGTACCCTATATTTTGATGTTCATGTATCAGATGCATTTTAAAACCATGTCAATACATGTGATGCTGATTACAACCTATATATCCATTTGACACTACTACATTTACTACTCGTTCCATCATGGTTGGAAGTGAGGTATCCATCATTGTTACCATTTAAATTATGGTTGGATAGTTCATGTATTATGTGGCTTTATGTTGTATTATTGAGTTGGTATGTGTTTTTCTAAATTTTCTTCTATTGTGTGATATGTGCCTAGTTCTTTGGTGATGAAAATAAAATTTACTCCCAATAATTTATATTATTCCTCTTATTTCAATATAGAATCATGTGTTATTTCCCTTAAATAATTTAATTCCAATCCAAAATGAAATTCAATCACGTCACGATGAGATTCTTATAATGGGGAAATGTCTTCCATAATTTTTGGAATGTTAGAATGGGATTAGAGGATCATGTTAGTGGATAATGGTGATAAAATTATATATCTATGATGTGTTAATTTCTATAACCCAGCTGTTAATTTCTATAACCCAACAGCAGATTAATTCCACAATAAATTCACAAATATAAATCTGATTTATAATGATTAATACAATTGGGTTAATTAACAACTAATAATAGCGGAAGCAAAAAATAACAATAACACAGATATACCCAGGAAACCCCAATGCGGGGAAAGACTTACAAATGTTGGATCTTCTATTCAGCCTAACAGCAAACTTTTCTTTCAAAAAAATACAATATCGGAGTTTGCTACAACAATCTTACTTTTATTGGAGAGCCTAGCTGCTTTACTTAGCGTGCAAGGAAAAGAAACTTTCGTTGCTTTCTTTGGCTTTTTTCTTTTACACATAAAATCAGTCTAGGATTTATCTTATCCTTACAAACTTAGAAACATTATATTTAAAGAATAGAAACTACTATTGCTGAAAATCCAACTCAAATTGTTTTAAAGCATATCTAATCTTGAGTTGCTTCAAAAACATTCCACATTCCACCTTTCTAGCTACAAAAATCAACACTCCCTCTTAGCGAGGAAGGTGTTCTGCACCACACCCAACTTGTCCCTGAAGGATTCAAACTTTCTCTTCATCAAGGCCTTCATCAGGATATATACAATTTATTCATCTATAAGAATGTAATTGAGCTTCACTATCCCCTTCTCCACACAATCTCTGATGAAGTGATACTTGATCTCAATGTGCTTAGACTTGTCATGAAACATTGGATTCTCAGAGAGTTTGATACAACTCTGATTATCACAATAAATGACTCTACCATCCAACTCTTGATTAAAGAGCCTAGCTAGAAGTTTTTGAACACATGTAGCCATATTAGCTGCCATATACTTCGCCTCTACAAAACATAGTGCAATTGACTTCTGTTTCCTACCGTACCAAGAGACTGCTCCTAATCCCAAACTAAAACTACACCCTGAAGTGCTCTTTCGATCAGCGATACTACCTGCCCAATATGCATCAGTAAACCCCTTGAGCTTCACTCCATCCTGCTGAACATACTTTAGCCCATAATCAACTGTGCATTTGAAATATCTCAAAACATGTTTCGCAGCTATCCAGTGAATGCATTTAGGTTCCACCATAGACTAACTGAGTGAGTTCACTGTAAAACAAATGTCTACCCTGGTGTTGACCAAATACATAAGAGAGCCTATCAACTGTCTGTATAAAGTAGGGTCCACTACCTCTAATCTAGAAGCATCAATCTTCTTCCAGTTGTTCACAAGTGGCATTGACATAGGCTTATATTTTTCCATCCTGAATCGCTTCAAGATATCAATTAAGTACTTCCCTTGTCCAAGGAAGATTTCTCCCTCTTTCTGCCACACCTCCAATCCCATAAAGTAGTGCATCAACCCCAAGTCCTTCATCTCAAACTCCCCTGAAAGATCCCGCTTGCAGTGTGCTATGAGCTCCTCTGACCCCATGAGAAATAGGTCATCAACATATAACAACAATATGAGAAGTTTACCCTTCACCTGAACATAGTACAGGTTTGAATCTGCCTCACTCTTGATGAAGCCCACACTCTGCAAGTAACTATCAATACGTGAATACCATGCCCTAGGAGCCTGCTTGAGTCCATACAGTGCTCTTTTCAACCTACATACATGAGAATCCCTCTCATGTGCTTCAAACCCTTTTGGTTGCTCTATGTAAATCTCTTCCTCAATCACCCCATTGAGGAAGGTCATATTTACATCCATCTGATGAATCCTCCAACCCATCTGTGCTGCTATAGAAATGATAGCTCTTATGGATGAGTACCTGGCTACTGGAGTGGAAGTCTCATCATAGTCGACTCCTTACTTCTGTGAAAACCTCCTAGCCATAAACCGAGCTTTGAAATTTTCTACACTACCATCTGTAGAATGCTTAATCTTATACAACCATCTTGAGCCCACCATAGACTTATCTTCTGGTCTTGGTACTACCTCCCACACACTATTTTTCATGATGGAAGAATACTCTTCCACCATGCAATCTCTCCATACTTGGTGCTTGGATGCCTCCTGAAAGCTAGAAGGCTCTAATTTAATTAATTCACTCATAAGAGCCACATAATTTGAATAACATCTGGGAGCCCTTCTTTGTCTGATTGAATCTTGAGGATCACCTAAATATTCTTGAGCCTCTCTTAATGTTTGCTCAGTTGCCCTAGTTCTCCTCTTCTCACTAATAGGAATTTGAGGCTGAGGAATTATTTGTTCCTTTATCTGATCATCCTGCTTGTTCTGCTCTCCAGCTTGTATGACTAAATTTTGAGGAATTTATGCTACCTCAACTATGGATGTTTGTTCCTCCTCATTCATCAAGTTACTTGACTTCTGAAGAGCCCTCTCTTCCTCAAACTTCACATTTCTGTGAACCACTATTTTCTTGAGAGCAAGAATATAAACCCGATAAGCCTTAGAAGTTTCATTGTACCCAACAAGGATACCCTTCTCTGCAGTAGGTTTCAACTTGGTTCTCTTCTCATCAAGAATGTGACAATACACAAGACATCCAAAGATGCGAATGTGCCCCAAATTTGGTTTCTTACCAGTGAATGCCTCTTCTGGAGTAAATTTGCCCAACACTTTGTGAGGGCTCTTATTCTGCAAATACACAGTTGTGTTGCAAGCTTCTATACATAATAACCAAGGCAAATCCTGATCATGAAGCATGGCCTTGGCTGCTCCAATGATAGCTCTAATCTTTCGTTAAGCAACCCCATTATGTTGAGGGTTGTACGGAACTATCAACTCTTTCTTGATACCTTCCTGAGCACAAAAATATTTGAAGGCATTCGAGGTATACTCGCATCCATTATCAGACCTTAGTATCTTGATCTTCTTCCCAGTTGAGTTCTCCATGAGAGCCTTAAACTCTTTGAACCTATTGAAGACCTCATCTTTATTCTTCATGAAATATATCCACGTCTTCCTGGAGAAATCATCAATGAAGGTAACATAATACTCATATCAAGTTAAGGATGTTGTTGACATAGGTCCACACACATCTGAGTGTATGAGATCTAAAATCCCTTCGAATCTAGTGTCATTGCTTGGAAAATTGGTTTTGGCATATTTCCCAAGAGCACAACCCTTGCACACCTCATGCTATTTTTTTTTCATCTCAGGAAGCCCCGTCACTATTTCCTTAAGAATATTAAGTGCTCCATGGTGAAAGTGAGCCATCCTCCTGTGCCACAATTCTCCTATCCCTTTACAACTACTAACCAACACATGTGCTGGCTCAAATTGTAATTGAAACAAGCTGCCATCCCTGACACCAATCACTTTTGCAATCTTGGAATCTTTGGGATGAATATAGACTTTTACCCTCTCAAATGTCACGATGTAACCCTTGTCTTCCAAGGCAGAAACTGAGATTAAAATCTTTGTCATGCCAGGGACATACAACACATCCTCCACCAAAAAAGGTTTGCTAGACTCCCTTTGAAACTTGATGATGCCAATACCAGTTGCATGGTACTTGGCATTATCTCTGAGCTCAATATAAAAATCTAGCTTCTTCTCCTCCAACTTGGTGAAACATTCTTTGACTCTCGTCATGTGGTGAGAAGCCCCACTGTCAATATACCATACTCTATTGGCACTTGAACTTGAGAGACAGGCAATGAGTGAAAACTCATTCTCAAATTTTGATGCAAACTCATCCACCTCTGTTGTAGCAGCAAATTGCTTCTTTTGCTTGTCCTTATTTTTCTTATTCGAACATTGACTGGAATAGTGACCCATCTGATGGCAGCAAAAACATTTAATCTTGCTTAGATCTTTCTTCTTCCCACTCTTGGAAGAAGAAACTTCTGATTGCTCTTTATTGGACTTCTTCTTACCCTTGCTTGCAAGAGCAAGATTTTATTCATCTTGACCCTTCTTTGTCTGACCTCCTTGATGAGCACCTTCACGGATCTTCTCCTGAACAAAATTATCCCAAAGTCTTGCCCAATCAGGTAGCTGATCTTTGCCAACAACACACTTGACAAACACTTCCCAATGCTTTGAAAAACCATTCAAGGCTATATGCACCAACTCATCTTCATTAATCGTCTCTCCAATAACAGCAAGCTCATCCCTGACCTATGTCATCTTGGACAAGTAAGAGGTCACACTCTCGCCTTTGGACATCTTGGTGTTATGCAATTTGTCCTTGAGCATCATCTTACGACTCTGATAGTCGCTCTGATAAAAATTTGTGAGCGAATCCCAAATCTCCTTGGCGGTGTCTTTCCCTGATAAATGAGGAATTAAATGATCTCTTACTCCATCTAGGATAATCCCTTGAGCCTTGGCCTCTTTAACTTCATGTGAATCTAAGGTAACATGATCATTTGTTGGTGGAGTCACTTCTGTGCTAGCATAGATCCATAGCATGTTCTCCTTGAGAACAAATGTAATCCGAACCTTCCACTGCAAGAAGTTAGACACACCCTCGAGCCTGTCCTTGTATCGAACACTGATTGCCATAGCCACAAAAAGAACCGAGGATTAAAAAATTGATTTTTTTCTTGAAATCTGCATTACAAATCTTGGCTTTGTATTCAGACTTTAGAGCTCTGATACTATGTTAATTTCTATAACCCAGCAATAGATTAATTCCACAATAAATTCATAGACATAAATCTGATTTATAACAATTAATACAACTGGGTTAATTAACAGCTAATAACAACGGAAGCAAAAAATAACAATAAGCTAATACAAAAAGACAATAACACAGATATACTCAGGAAACACCAATGCGGAGAAAAACCTGCAAATGTTGGATCTTCTATTCAGCCTAACAGCAAACTTTTCTTTCGAAAAAATACAATATCAGAGTTTGCTACAACAATCTTACTTTTATTGGAGAGCCTAGCTGCTTTACTTAGCGTGCAAGGAAAGGAAACTTTCCTTGCTTTCTTTGGTTTTTTTTTTTTTTTTTACGCATAAAATCACTCTAGGATTTATCTTATCCTTACAAACTCAGAAACATTCTATTTAAAGATTAGAAACTACTGTTGCTGAAAATCCAACTCGAATTGTTTTAAAGCATATCTAATCTTGAGTTGCTTTAAAACAATTCCACATTCCACCTTTCGAGCTACAAAAATCAACATGGTGGTGATGAAAAATCAATTTATCTTTACTCGTGAAACGCGAATCTGCACTATTTTATCTATGTTGTCCTGCCATTCTTTTGAGAACATCAATCCAATAGGGGTGGAAAGAGGTTTTAATGCTGCAGTTTTCGATCAACTGATGGACTTCCATTTAGATGAAATATCCGTTGGGTATCGCCTGTGTTGAGACTACTTATAAGATACGAGCATATTGATTTCTTCATTTTTACAAGATTAAGATTTTTTGTTTGAATAAATACTCCAGATATAAGTAGTACAACTAAAAGTTTTGTGATAACAAGAAGGCAATTGGCTATGGTATTCGTCTTATAATGATAAAATCAAAGCTTTGATTGCAAAATGACATATATAAATACTTAGCGATGTGAAGCTCCGTGTATTATTGATTCCACAGACGTGTGAAAGATAATGTGCAAACGTCGTCGTTGCACGATTTTGGTAGCGTTGTGATTTGGTTAGCCTATGTGCAACCGTATTCACAATATGACCACTTCTCAAAAAATATTATAAAAAGTTCCAAAGCTATACACTTGTTAAAAATGTGTTTGTGTTCACAGTTGTGGTACGAAATGATTGTTGTGTTCACAGTTGTGCTACGAAATGATTGCGATAAGTCACATTCACGTTATATATATATATATATATATATATATATATATATATATTAAAAAAACATGGGATCGACAGGACTGCAAGGTAAGAACCCCATAGGAGATTTATTGAGGGAGGCCGATATAGAGATTGAAGTCTACAATGAGGGACGCTTATCTCTATATATAGTGGCAAGACGTAATCAGGACCCATATATGGATTCCCAGTGGGGTTAGATCAGGAGGCTTAACTGCAGATACAGTGATGTTAATCAAATGTACTATTCGGTTCAGAATAATAACTTAGCGATATGAAGCTCCGTGTATTATTGATTCCACAGACGTGTGAAAGATAATGTGCTAACGTCGTCGTTGCACGATTTTAGTAGCGTTGTATTTTGGTTAGCCTATGTGCAACCCTATTCACAATATGACCACTTCTCAAAAAATATTATAAAAAGTTCCAAAGCCATACACTTGTTAAAAATGTGTTTGTGTTCACAGTTGTGGTACGAAATGATTGTTGTGTTCACAGTTGTGCTACGAAATGATTGCGATAAGTCACATTCACGTTTAATCTCTCTATATATATATTAAAAAAACATGGGATCGACAGGACCCCAAGGTAAGATCGCCATAGGAGATCTATTGAGGGAGGCCGATATAGAGATTGAAGTCTACAATGAGGGACACTTATCTCTATCGATAGTGGCAAGACGTGATCAGGACCCATGTATGGATTCCCAGTGGGGATAGATCGGGAGGCTTAACTGCAGATACAGTGATGTTAATCAAATGTACTATTCGCCAGCTTTGACCCTGCGCACATGTATTAAACAAAGCACGTTTAGAAGTCTCTGGAACGATGACGTTATGTTTTTGTTTGCAATTAGTGCACAAGGTTAGGAATTAGTTTTCACATGGGTTCATTAGTGAATTTAGATTAATACTCCACATTATTAAATATTAATTAATATATATATTTAATAATTGACAGATTTGTTTAATAATGTAATTGATATTTTGTGAGCAATATTTTTATTTTTGATGTCTATAGAAATATTAGAAGATAGATAATAGAGATAAGTGTATGACATACTTAGAGAATAGGTTAGATAAAGATTTTAGAGATAAAAATAATTTTCTTGTTTATGTAAGAGATTTGCACTATAAATTTATTTATTCTGGTAATGATTAATAAGTTGGATGATTGAAAAGAAGTTATGGTGATGTGTTTGTATATATGTGCTTCATCTCTCTTCAAATATGAAGTAAAACTTACATCTAATATAGGAGAAAATTTCGTCAGAAGAATCTTCTAGTTTGTCTTCCTCTCATAATTTCTTGTCAAATTAACACAATGTCTATGTAGTGTAAACTACTTGTAGATCTATTGTTTTTCTATTTAAATTTTTATTTCACTTCATCAACAATCAAATAGTGTCGATCATGTATGTAATTATTTGGCATGAGTCATTCATCTATATCTCCACATCAATTCTGTTCACTCTTTTTACGGTAACTCGTTTTAATTGTTGTCCATTATATTCATATTTAGATTTAGCTGTGTTTAGTCAAATTTAAATGATTTTAAATAAACATCTGTAAGATTTTTAAAAAATGATTATTTTTTTGAAAATAGACCTCATAGTTGAATTAAGAATGTCCAAACCATTTGCATTCATTGTAAACATACCATATTTCTGTTTCAATCATTTTTGAACTATTTTGGGTTATGGTTGATTGTTTTGTGTTAATTCAAATTTGTATTGAATAAAAAACAGAACGACGAAAGAAATATATCTCACTTCGATCTAATTAGTAGCCCATACAACGTCTCGATAAGCTCCGACTCTGTGACGAGTTTTTTGACAACTCGAGCTCTACAAAAGCCACAGACATGTTAACAACGACGGTTCCAAACTCAGCATCGTCCTATATTCTTCAGCAGGTTTCAAATTCAAATGGTTCATTGCATCTATTTTCATGACCTCGTGACTTGAATTGGATCTTGACTGCATTCAAAGGTTCGTGGCATCTACATTCCGACATACCTGGCTGCTCCCTAATGTGACTCTAATCCACGTTTCACAGATTGGATCCTCCAACTCGACGTTCAACGTCTTAGAGACCTTGCACTCTCTCGGGATCCCTCCACATTCTGCACCCTCCGATCCGGAACATGAACCATGTGTGTTCAATCCACCTAAACCACCAATGGTTTAAAACTAAACGCTTTGGTATTGTTTTAATTTTAAAAAGATTTACGTTGATGTTTTTCAACTTGAGATGAATATATCACCATATATATGTTTGAACGAATGTATGGGTGGACTGGTGAGTAAAGTTTATAAATGTGTCAAGCCTCGAAGAGGTCGAGGGATTGACTTTCATACCCCTCCTTAGAGCCAAACTTTTTATATAAATTTTCATCAAACAATTTTGTAATAGGCGATTTTCGATGAAGATTACCTTTAAAAAAAAATGTAAATCCTATCCAATCGAATTATTATTTTTTTTGGGTAAAGGGAGATGTAATTATTTTTGGACAAAATTTTAAGGAGTCATTATAGCTTTGTAATTTGATATATTATCAATGGAAATTGATATAAGGAAACTTTACTTTGGGAGGAGAAAATATGAAATAAATGAATGTCATTGACAACTTAAAAAACACTACCAATAAGTAATAGGGCAGTCCAACACTATGACTAATGAACAAGGATGGTCACATGTTTGCTCCAATAAGTTATTTTCTTGATGTTTTCTCCTATGTAACTATAGAGGGGAGGAATGTTACAAATTAGTCTGTAGATGAGTGCAGTAATGTGTTTAGTGTGGTACTTCACATTATTAAATATTAACTAATGTGTCCATATCTAATATATAGATAGGTTTACTCAATAATGTAAGTAATATTATGTAAGTAATCTTACAATAAGAATAAGTGTATAGAGATATTAAGAGAGAGATAATAGGAACAAGTATGTAAAATATTTAGGGAGAAGGTTAGGGAGATATTTTTATAAATTTCAGATAAAAATAATCTTCTTGTTTATAAAATTTGTACTTCTAATGTAATCATTGTGATCATGAATAATAAGTTTGATGATTAAAATAAAATTTATGGTGGTGCATTTGCACACTCGAGCTTTGACTCTCATTAGATATGGGGTAAGAGTTACAAACATGAAGTTTTGAGAAAATCCCTACTCAATTTTATATTTATTATTTGTCCCAATTCAATTGAAGGATTCATTTTACATGTTTTATTTTTTGTTATAAACCATTAAAATTAATGACAAAGCTTGTTTTTATCCCAAGCCCCCTAATGCATTGTTGCAAAGCGTATACATATTTTTAAAAAGTGCTAAAAGTGTGCTAAGATGGGATTTTTATCTCAATGTGAAAAGGCCATGATAATACCTGATGTTGTCACAACCTAAATATAAAGGTGCTGATGATACCCTTCCCTATGAAACTATCATAACATAATCTTGTCATAGTATGAACTGCATGAGGACACCTCTATGCAGAACATATTCCACCTTAGCATTAAGTGTCTCAAGGTGTGTGCAATCTCAATATATGCTTGACATTGTATTTGATAACCTGGTCTATATCAACTTCATGTCCAATAAGATCAATTATGGATGTTATCAAAATATCATTATTGTACATTAGAATGAAATATATAGTTTGTATAATAAGAATTGGGCTTAGACATTTTGTTGAAGGATAATTAAGATAAGGAAAAAATGAGGTTGTTAGTTTTGGAGTATCACAAGATGGTGTTATATTAGTATGTTGAAATTAATCATGGAATGAGTTCAATCCATGGGCCATCGTGACTAACCTCTATGTCAACATATCGAAGTGTATAAAACATTTTTGTTATAATTTTTATTTTTTAACTTAGGAGGATAATTAAAAGTATGGATCCATCTTAGACTCTTAGGGTGGATGTAATAAATAATGTAAACCATAGTTTAGATAGATAAATATGTAAACTATAGTTCAACACTCATTATTAAATAATTAATGTGAACCATATTTTACGGTAGATAAAGATGGGAAAGCTTAACCATCATGTAAAAATTTAATGTGTACTAACATGGACCAATTATATTCAATTTTATGTTAACTATTCTCATAATAACTTTTTAACATTATTTCTCTTTTATTTTATCGATCTTGGTTCTATTCTCTAATGTAAGGTCATTAATAGAAGAGAAGAATTTGTTTTTAGTAGAAAATTATATTGGATCATAATCTAATGCAAGGCCATCTAAGTGTAATTTTCAATATCAAATCAATTAAAAAAAATATGGGCCCAACATTTCTTTCCACTAGCATATGCTTACATGTCATCTTTACAACATAGCAATGCAATGTCTCCTCTTTTGTTATCATTATCTACTGCAATAGTGTTTCAATGTGATGCAAAAATTAAAATTTTGGGTTGATAAATATTTTGAGAACACAAATAAATAACATAGTAATAATGAATTCTCTGAGAAGAGATGTTTTATTTCTCAAGATTGCAATACAACTATATGCTTATCTCTAGGAAGAGATGTCTAATTTCCATTTCAAGTTACATCTTCATTTATACAAATTTTTTAAGTAAGGAGAGGATGTGGAAGGTCATCGATCTCAAGGGAGATCAAGTGGTTCAACTTCCATAATTTAAAACAATACAAAATTTGAGGAATTATTATTTTTAGAAACTTACTATTTTTAAACTGCACTACTAAAATTGAAATTTGAGGAACCTCCATTGGGTTTTTGGGAGTCAAAATCCATCAAGAATATATCATTTCCATATCACTACATTCTCCTCACTCTTATCTTTCCAATGGTTCAAACGATGAGTCACTTGGAGCTATGGTGCAAAAGTAATGGTTCTTAGAATTTTCGTCACCAATTGGGATGGAACCATCACCCAAATTATCACTTGAATTATTGCCTATATCATTCCTTCCTCCTTGACAAGCAATGGTGCCCATTTTGTAAATGTTCCTCATTAGGTGTGGAATTTGTGTCATGATTTGATTCTCTGTGAGACACTCACCTTGGTGGCTAACCTAGCCCCTTTTGACCACCTGATAAAGCAGAATAGAGCATCCTCTTATTGTCTTCATCCAAGTGTCCAAAATATGATCCTCCTCCACTGGAGCAAAACTCTATAGATCAATCTCATAAATGTCTAATTTTTTATCTATGACTGAAGTGTCCAACAGAGGTGGATGATATCATTTGAGGAGCTCCACATTGAATATAGGATGAAGACCAAGGTAGGTTGGCAGGTTCAACTCAAAAGCATTTTCTCCAACTTTTTTGGTGATGGTGTAGGGACCATATTAGAGAGGAAAAAATTTTATATGTCGACCCACAAGTTGTTCATTTTGAATCTGCAACCAAACCCTGTCACCCCTAACAAAATGGTGTATAATCCTATGTTTGTCATGGCATTGCTTATACTTTTGATTTATCTTCTCCAAGATGTCATGAATTTGTTGCTAGATGTTTTTCATTTGTTCAATGAAATTTGTGGATTTTGATGCCTCAAATCTTCCATGAGGTGTTTATTCCATGGTGGAGAATGGAATGGCTATATCAATTAGTGACATGGGTTGAAACCCAAAGCATACATAGAATGGATTATGCTTGATAAAGTTGTACAGGGCCCAATTATATCCATGTTGAATGAAAATAATCCCCTCATCCCATATGCATGGATGTTTGGAGTGATACATCTGAATCACGTGAACAATAAAATAGTTCACCACCTCTGTCTAACCATTAGTCTGTGGATAGAAGTCTGTGGACTTCATTATATTGGTATCCATCATCTTCCATAGAGTGGACCAGAACATGCTCAGGAACCTACTATTTCAATCTAAGACAATGGACTTGGGGAGACCAAAATGGAGCCATACATGAGTAAAATATAGTTGAGCAGTTTCTTTAGCAGATATATTTTTTTTACAAGAAATCATGATAGCCATTTTTGAAAAATGATCAACTACAACAAAAATACAGTCCTTGCCATGTTTTGAAGTGGGAAAACCCAAGATAAAATCCATTGACATAGATTCCCAAGGCCTGGTTGGTTCTGGAAATCATGTGTATAGTCCTTTCTTCTTATTTTTTAGCTTGGCTATCGCACATGGGGTGCAAGATTTGAGATACCTTTCCACATCCTTTCACATATGGGGCTAGTGGAAGTGTTTTTGAAGAAATGCAAATGTATATTCTACACCAAAGTGTCTAGTTGTCCTATTGAAATGTGTTTCCCATATCATCTTTTGTTGCTCTGCAGCTAGAACATAGATGTGACCCACATGACAAAGGACATTATCTTCCAAATAGAAATTAGAAACATGTTTACCTTTTTGAAGCACCTAATATGTATCAACAAAGGTAGGATCTACTTCATATAGAGTACCCCAAGTGGAAATCTCATGTCTGCACAGGTCAATAACTATTGTGAGTGCAGTAATTGGTGAGAGGCTTAGAAAATTTATAGTCGTATTTGAGCTCCCCTTTTTGTGTTTGATTATCATATGGAATTGATGAAGATAAGTGGCCCACTTTTTGTGCCTCTCATATCGTAGTTTGCTTTGTGGCTAGATGAATTTCAATGATCTGTGGTTAGTGTAGATGGCTATCTCTTTTCTCATGATGTAGTGTTTCCATTATTTGCAGGCTTGCACAATGGCATAGAGATCCTTATCATATGTTATATATTTCCTAACTATATTAGTGAATGTTTCACTCTGATATGCAATAGGATGGCCATATTACATGATGATAGCTCCCATGGCATACTTAGATGCATCTATAATCAACTCAAAAGGTTGATGCAAATATGGCAAGGGAAGAATAAGTGCTAAGCAAAGTCTATTCTTCAAATTATCAAATGCCCTTTGTTGTATTTCACCCCATTGAAATGTAGCTTTAGACCTTCCTTAGTCACTTGGGATAGTGACCAAGCAACATGTGAAAATCTAAGAACAAACATGTGATAGAAATTTGTAAAACCCAAGAAAATACGAAATTCTATGAGGGTCCTTGGTGTAGGCCATTATTGAATAACCTAAATCTATTCTAGATCAACATGGACCCCTTCCTCATTCACAATGTACCTGAGGTATTGAATTGTTTTCATCCTAAATGTACATTTATCAAGATTTTCATACAACTTGTGCTCCTAAAGAGTTTGAATCACCTTACAAACATGTTGCAGATATTCCTCCCATGTTTTACTATAGATGAGTATGTCGTCCAGGTAGACAACCATGAATGAGTTGGTGAAGGTCATAGGATGTCATCCATCATTCTCATGAATGTTTCAGGTGCATTAGTTAAGCTAAAAGGCATAACCAATTATTCAAAGAGCCCCTCCTTAGATTTGAATGCAGTCTTTCAAAAATTAGTGAGATCGATGGGAATTTGGTGATAGCCAAATTTGAGATCAATTTTGGTGAATAACTTCACACCATGAAGTTGGTCTATCAGGTCATCAATCCTAGAGAGATTGTAGTGATTCTTCATAGTGATTTTATTCAGGGATCATTAGTCAATGCAAAGCCTCCATGTTCCATATTTATTTGGTGCCAAGCTAATTGGGCTACCATAGGGTGAAGATCTTGGCTTGATGTGACCCTTTTGGATCAAATTTTGAATCTATCTTTCTATCTAATCATTCTTCAAAATTAATCTATGATACATCAGATTGTTAGGCAAAGGTTATCCTGGGATCAAATCGATAGAATATTTTACCTGTAAATGTAGTGAAACTCTTGTGGGTGTCTTGAATAAGTCATCATATTCTCTTATGATTTGTCCCATCTACTTCTATTGTTGTGTTGATTATGTAGTCAAGACTCTAACATAAACCTTCTTGGATTTCTATGGTTTGACCAGCATGAGAATGAATTGCTTTGTCTTTTCCACCAATCTCTTATATTGATTGGCACTGATTAGGGAGACAAATGTGAGAGGTGGTACCTCTGGTATCTTGTAGTGTCATCTTGTAAGAGTGAGGGTGATTCTTTGGGTTCATGATTCATAGATACCATGTTGATCATATATGAATGACTGAACAAGGAGTACATCACAAACATCTAGATTGCCCACATCACACAAGACTTCATCTTGGAAAGGTTTTATTTCATATTAAATAATACACTGATGGGTGACATAGAGGTCTCTTCTTAGGCTCAACCATCCAATACTATATGGCTTTGGATGAGGCTTCATGGATAGATTTAGACTTTTCCCAACTTTAGCAGAGATTAAGTTATTTTGACTCCCACTATCAAGAATTAAATGCAGAGGCTTACCTTTTACCCATAATTTGGAGAGAAACAATCTTTCCTTATCATCTAGCCTTTCCTCATGGGTTTGTGATGATGTGATGATGGTGTCAATATCAGCATCTACAATCTCTTCTTTTTCCTCTTCAACTGTAGTTTGTTTATTAGATAGAGTAGTAAATGTCAAGTATTATGACTCAAAATATAGTTACTTGATGGCTCGACATTCCTCTTTGGAGTGAGTTCTAATTTTGTGGTAATCACACTATTTTCTAACCTTCCCCTTCTGAGGTTTCTTATCTTTAAACTCCTTTTACTTCCAATTTTGGCCTCATGTTTGACCCTCCTTATCACTTTTCCATTTTTAGGGTTGACTCTTCATATTCTTTTTGCCATGCTTTCATTTAATCTTCATTGTGAACTTGTATCCCTCATCGAGGGTTTCCAAATTGAAGAGTTCTATTTCCCCCGATGTGTACCATTATAGTCCAACATGATATTTGAGAGTGTTATGTTTCTCACTTTCTTAGATGCCCAATCTTACATGCAAAGAATGAAAAATGTTTGTGTAATCTTAAATAGATTGGTCCTTACCCTAGAGAAGTTTTTGTCACTATATGTACAGATCATCATATGCTCCAATGGGATAGTATTCTTCCTTTACCACTTCCATGAAATCATCCAAGGTAGGTTCCACCTCAAGGCCAATGTCATCTATACTAAACCTCTTTTTGTATACTTCCCACCAATTTTTCATGGGTAATGATGCTTTGAAAAGAGAAAAAGTGATCTTTTCCCCATTAGTGAATTTATTTAAAGAGAAGTAGTAAGACAATTGATCCAACCAATTTTTTACTACATCAACATTGAATTTTCTTTCAAATGTAGGAATATAAAAATTCACCTAAACCTTGAAGGGTGTTGGGGCACTGAAAGGATGTTCCATGGATGAGGAGCCAAGAAGTGCAGATGAGAAGCAAGAATTTTCCATTGAGAGTTTATGGAGAATTTGGGCAAATTATTGCATCATCTATGTTTGTTTTTGTTAGAGGGCTTCATTCACAATTTAATTGAAAGAATTAGATGTCTCAGTGTCATCCACCATTCAAAGTCATTTTGAGAAAATATATGGATAATTTAGAAGCTCTATTATTTTCCATCCAAGCTTCTTGTACCCTAACCTCATCCTCAGGATCATACACTCTCAAGACAAATTGCTCTGATACCACTGATCCAAAAATTAGATGTTTTGGTTGATAAATATTTCAAGAACACAAATAAATAACACAATAATAATTAATTCTCTTATAAGAGATGATTTATTACTCAAGATCGCAATACAGTTATATGCTTATCTTTGGGAAGAGATGTTTGATTTCCATTTTGGGTTAAATCTTCATTTATACACATTTTGAAAGTAGGATGAGGACATGGAAGGTCATCAATATCAAGGGAGATCAAGTCATTTGACTTATATAATTTAAAACAATACAAAATTCAAGGAATTACTATTTTTAGAAACTTACTATTTTTAGACTACGCTGCTAAAATTTAAATTTTTGGGCACTTCCATTGGGGTTTTTAGGGTAAAAATCCATTGAGTGGATATCCATACCATTTAACCATGTTTTTCTCATTCTTAGCTTTTGAAAGGTTCAAATGGTGAGTCAATTTGAGCTATGGTACAAAATCGATGACTCACAGAAGTTATGTCATCAATTCGGGTAGAACCGTCACCCAAATTGTTTCCTAAATTGTTGCCTAGATCACAATGTGTTCCAAAAATTATTTTTATTTTTTAAAATAAAAAATGAAAAATGAGGTGATTGATTTATCTGATATCTATTTGCAATTTGAATTTAATTTGTGACATTTGTAGTTATGATTCATAAATAAGAAAATATTTGCATTCATTTTTTTATGATATTACATTTGGTTAGACAATTTCACATCATAATTAAAGAATGAAAAAACATTTTATTAGTTTAGTAAGATGCATAATACCACTATTGTAGAACATATTTGGATTTTCACCAAGGCTAGCGATGGAAAAGGGGAACATGAGGGTGGTGGGGAATGTTTTAAATATCCATTTCAAGGGATAAATATGAAATTTAATGGGAGTTCTCATTTTAGTAATTCATAAAGTGTGGTTGAATGGCATAATGAGAACATGTGCCATGATGCTCAATTAAACTATACTATTCATAGACATTTTTGGTTAATGGAGGAATAAAGTTTGGCACTGTACGAGGATTGTATGATTTTAACGATTTTAAGTGATCACTCATTTCATATCTCAAATTTAATCTCTTAGAATATTCAAATAAGACATTTGGCATGCTTTTTTAATGCATAGATTGATTTTGGAATTATTGTGATTCACAAGAGTCAGTTGATGACTAGAGTTCTAGACCTCTAATGCTAATCACAACATATCAGATTTCATGAGCATTATAATTTACAAATATGGAATCATCACATTAGTTTGACCATCTATCTAATATAGTGCAGTTAAGTAGAATATTATTCATTATTTACTATTTAATCTTGTTATATATATTCATATAATATCATTGAAATTTATTTTTTGTGATATAAGACATGTGAGAACAAATTAATACTTATGTCAGTGTGTAGAGGAAATGAAAAAATTGACTTCAATAGTCATAGATGGAGAAAACATTAAATGTTTTATTGGGTTTGTGGTGATCACTAAAAATTGGATTTGATGATATCTAATAAAAAAATATGGATATATGGTTTTTTGAAGACTTTGAAACATGAGGGAAGATATTGCACTATCCAAATTTGGTAGTTAGAATGAATATTCAATTGAAAAAGTATCATGAGAAGCCATTATATAAGAATCTATGAAAATTTCATGAGTTAGACCATGAAGATATTATTATTAGTATCAAGATTAGAGAAGATTCTAGTGGTTTTATGGATTGATATGTGTAGGTATGTTAACTTATAAAATGTAGATATAATTTGTTTTACCAAATGATTTTTATTTTGTAGGTAGTACATAAAAAAATTAGTTGTAATTACTTACTAACATTTTATTTTAGGTTGGTGGTCCCATAAAATATTTCACCTTCACACAATTGACACTATTAGTAAATAAGGTATTATATTCTTAAATTTAAGAGAATGTCAACCTAAAAGTACTTAACATTTATCCTTGAAATGATGTTGCCTTAAATGAAAGAAGGCATATATAGAGAATAATGGTTGTTTTAATTGTTATATGTGGTCAAATGCCTTCATGAGTTGATCTATATATGTGGATGGTGTTCTCCTTGATTCTATTTTGATATTAACTTGTCATGTTCTTGCCTTCAATGTTTCACTTATTCTTTAACCAACTTGTTTTCAACTGCCATGAAGAAGTTCCATTACTAGATGTTAGTTTTAAATACCTTAAATGATTCTTTGAATCCATAAAATGATTATTTATTTTCTCAATATGTATGGGTAGTATGTTTGACATTAATGAAAGCCTATTTCCTAGGAGATTGATGGCCTTGAATGCTCTATTATACTCACTTCATAAAACACACCCTTATTAGTCTTCACTTTAGATAAGTTTATGTAGTATTATTTTATTAGTTTCAATTATATATCATGGTCTAACTAACTCCGCATTCATCATTTATTCCTTATGACTTGCATGCAACTAATTGTCAACTCCCAAGTTGCCACTCTATCATTGCATTCACTAACATCTTCATGATATTACATGATTTTCAATGTATTATCCCCAATTATATCCATTCCTATATATTTAACATGGAAATAAAGTCTAGGCATGTTTTTATGTATTATTACATCTCAAAATTTGATTAAAAAAACCTCAAATTATAGACCTCTTTCCTTGGAGAGACAAACTAATTCCTCTTGTTTCTTGACTACACCAATCCACCTCATTAGTGTATCCAAGGTGGATAGTATATATAAAAATATTATCATGATAAACATGAGGTATTACATCTACAAAAAAAAAGGTAAATCATAGCTTGAATCATGCCAACCTCTCACATTGGGTAATTATCACTTTGCTTTCAAGGTTCACTATGCCATTGGCTTGCTGGGCATGTTTAGAAGTGGAAGAAGAGTAATATTAGAGATTTTAGATAAGAATAATATTGAAAAATATGAACACCATTTGGATTTTTTTTACATCTTCCATGTCCATTAGAATATCTAATACCTCCACAAAGTGATTACTTTTTACTCAACCTAGCTCAATTAGGCTGAGAGAAAAGGTCATCTTTATGAACAGTCATGTATAAATTAATTTTAATTCAACTTTAAGGTTTGATGAAAAAATAAAAACATATTAAAAACATCATAAATCACCTGAAAATCAAATTTTAGAGCATTTAGAGAAATAGAACTTGACTTATAACAAATTTTGATCTATTTTACGTTAATTTTTACATGTATAGACTTGTGATTTTGCATTTTATTTTTTATAAGGTAAAATATAGACATAATCCACTTGATTAAGTTTTTAAATGGAAAGGCCAACATTCAAGCCAAATTTCATGTCATTTAAAGCTATAAAGCCGAAGTTATGGCCCTTCTTATATTGGGAAGGTCATTCTTGAGGCTAGAATGAGTGGTGGGATTGTAGAGCGTACATGAAAAGAGGCCAAGATAATGGTAATGGAAATTATTTACCTATGCATATGTGTTGTTATTTTTAATTTACAATGAATAAGGACAAAAATGGAATTCTTGAACAACATCTTGAGCTTTGACAACATTTGTTGTTAGTGTTTTTGCCCTCCTAAACTGTAGTGAAATCTATTGTGGTGTGGACATGGATATCAAGGTTGTGGAAACATATTTAATTAACATATACATATTTGATCCAAGTGATATACTATCACCTGGGGATCTAAGAATTAAGAATGTGTGTTCGATCTTGAGAGGTTATTTCTTCATTGCCAAAAGATACATTATAGGACCCATTACTACAACTTATGCTATGAATTTCTCTAGATTTTTTGAAACAATTGATATGGGGTGTAATAATATTTTTTTATACAAATATAGGATGGATCTTATGGTTTGTCTAAATGACTTATAGTTTCCATTTTCTATACGTCTAAATATAGAATAAAATTCTACATTTTTCTTGTATTAGGAAGGGCATTCTTGAGGCTAGAATGGGTGGTGGGTTTATTGATCGAGCATGAAGAGAGGACAATAATGGGGTTATAAACATTATCCACCCATTTGGACATGTTTTTTGTGCCCTTTTATAGTGAATAATCACCAAAAATGTATTTTTTGAATAACATCTTGAGCTTTGACAACATTTATTATCAATATTTCCACCCTCCTTAACAATAGTGAAAATGTATTTTGAAGTGGACATGGAAGTCAAGGTCATGTAAACATGTGTAATTTATCTATAAAAACATACTCTAAGTGATGTATTTTCACTTGGGTGTCTACGAGGTAAAAATTCATGTTGGAGCTCAAGAAGTTGTCTTTTCACTGATAAAATGTTGCATTTTAGGACATGTCACTACAACTTATGCTATGAATTTATCTCAAAGGCTAACAAAAATTACACTAGTGTAAAATAAGAGTTTTCAAACACATAGAGTAGGTATCTTATGGTTCATAATAATTAATTATAGTTTACATTCTATTCATATGAGTTTAAGCTAAAATTTCGCATTTTTATTGTATTGGGAAGGGTGTTCTCGAGGCCAAAATGGGTAATGGATTTGTCCATCAAGAATTATTGTAGATTAATAAAATGGTATTATACATTATTCAGCCATCTAAAATAATTTTTAGTTCCATTTTGCAACAAATAATCACTAAAAATGAAGTTCTTAAACAACATCATGAGCTTTGACAATTTATTGTTAGTGTTTCTTCCCTGCTAAATAGTAGCAAAAATGTATTTTCATGTGGACCTAGACATTAGCGTAATGGAAAACACATGTAATTAAAATATCCATATTTTTTTAAAGTGATATATTTTCACCTAGAGGTGATGGAAGTAAAAAATGCATGTTGGAGCTTGAGATATGGTCTCTTTACTACCAAAAACTTGGATTTTAGGACCCATCATTGTAGCTTATGCAACTAATTTATCTCAAATTTATGGCCAAATTAATTAAAAAAAGAAATAAAGTAATAATAATTTTCATACATGTAAATGAGGGATCTTATGGTTAATGAAAATGAATTATATTTTCCATTCTATGCATGTTTGAAGTTAGGATAAAATTGAGTGTTTTTCTTGTATTGGGAAGGGCATTCTTGAGGTCGAAATGGGTGGTGGGTTTGTCAATCAGGCATGAAAATAGGCCAAGAACATGGTAATATATGTTAAACATACAAACATGTTTTTTTTGATAGTTTTCTATGAATAATCACTAGAAATGAAGTTCTTGAACAACATATTGAGCTTTGACAACATTTGTTGTTAGTGTTTCCACCCTATTAGAAAGTAATGAATATATTTTTCTAGTTGAAATTAGATGTTATGGTTATTAAAAAAAATTTAATCAACTAATACATATGTCACCCAAGTGATAAATATTCACCTACGATTTTGTGTGGTAAAAATACATGTTAGAACTCAATAAGTTGTATCTTTATTGCTAAAAATTTTCATTTTTGGAACCATCACTACAATTTATGTTGTGAATTATTATCGAAGGTAAGAATAATTTTATCTAAGGTACAATAATATTTTTTAGACATGTATATTAAGGATCTTGTAGTTCATCAAAATGACTTATAATTTCCATTCCATGTGTGTCTAAATTTAGGCTAAAATTCTAAATTTTTACTTGTATTAAGAAGGGTGTTCTTGAGGCTGAAATGGGTGGTGGGTTTATCAATCAAGTATGATGGAAGGAAAATAACATGGTCCTATAATTTATCCACCCACTCATTTATTTTGATAGTTTCATTTTGTACGAATAATCACTAGAAATGAAGTTCTTGAATAACATCTTGAGCTTTGACAACAATTATTATTTATGTTTTTCACTCCAAAATAGTAGTGAAAACATATTTGCAAGAGGAATTGGATGTTAGGTTAATGAAAAAACATTTAATTAAATTATACATACATTCTCCAAGTGATATATTTTCACATGGGAGGCTGGGAGGTAAAAATGTGTGTTGCAGCTTGACAAATTGTCTCTACACTGTCAAGAAAGTTGCATTTTAGGACCTGTCACTATAAATTATGACACAAATCACTCTCTAAGGTTTGAACTAAGTTTCCAAGAAGAAATAATAATTTTCAATCCTTTATAATATCGATCTTACGGTTCAGTTAAACAACTTATAGTTTATGTTCTATACACATATAAACTTAGTATAAAATTTTACATTTTCTCATATTGGGAATGACATTATTGAGGATAGAGTGAGTGGTGGGTTTGTCTATATGCCATGATGGCAGATCCACAATGTTGTCCTAGACATTATCCACCCATCTCGACATGTTGGTTGTGCTAATTTATAGTGAAGAAGCACCATAAAAGGAGTTCTTAAACCACATCTCTAACATTTTTCCCTCCTAAATAATAGTGTTTCTACCCTCTTGAATAGTGGTAAATATTCTCGTTGGTCTCTAGGAAATAATGCCTTTATAACATCTATTCAAAATCATGTATGGGGGAATACTATCTTTGTACCTTAGAAAGCAAGTCTTTACAATATCCATTCAAAATCATGTAGGTTCTAGACATTTTTTATGTTGTTATCCCATTTGTATGTATGGTAGGGAACCAAAAGGGATAGTATTTTCCCTTTTTCATGTTATTCCTCCATTTATCTCTGGTTGTATGTCAATAAAAATTACCCTATCTTAATTATCAACTAGATAAATGATTATAGATTCAACCATAAGGTTAATTTATTATTTCACATTCATTTTCATCTTAGTATCCAACCTATATCCAGTTGTTTCTTAATTAGGCATTCACACTCTTTAAGTTCAGTATGTATGTCCAACAATGAAGGACATATTCCCTTTACTTCACAAGAATTTTTGTGGAAAACATCCTCATAATATCATTTGAGGTTAAAATAATCCTTTTAGATATATTAAATTATCTATACCAAAGTAGTTTGGAATGTTCTTTTTATTTAAGAAAACCATTGACATGGGAATTACATCATGATGACCTCTAAAACAATTCAAATTAATAATAGTAAAATCTAAATAAATAAATGAATCCAATAAATATGTTACTATACTTGCACTTGTGAGCTCATTATAATCAAGATCTATCACACCAGACTGATATTTATTCTAAATCTCTAACTATGTGGGTGATCACATAGAAGATGGCTTGTACGGTTCCATATTTTAGCACTAGGGGGCTATATTAGATATTTTAGTTATACAATCCATTGTAAATATTTTATGTATAATACTAGATCTTCTTATGTAGGTTGTGATACATAAGGAAATGTTTTGTCTCACATATATTATGTCCTAGGATCTATATTAACTTTAAATCAACTCTTTTCCCTATGCACATATGGAATATAAGGTCATTTTGGTGTCATTTATGGATTTTTCTTAGAAATTTTCAAAGTTATGACAATAAAAACATCACCTTGATGTGATTCTAGCCATATTTACATTGTATTGATGGTTATGTGATCATCATTGTCTTATTTATTACCAATTATATTAGGCTGGTGAGTTTCATGAATATTAATGTTAAATAACCTAAAACTCCCCACACATACTTAGGTCATCTAATTTTATTTCTACATCTTCAATAATTTCATTAGGATTAAAAAAACCACAATATTTAAAATTAAACGTGACAATATTGTAGCTTAGAGGTGGACTTTGGATGGATTCGCAATTGGATATGGGAATCATATTTATTATGATCCCCAAAAAAATTATTATTTTAAGGCTTTCATAGATTATGAGCTTGATATGCAAACTTTCATATACATTAAATGAATTATTCGTATTTACATACTAAACCATTCATTATGATATTTTATTCCTTTTATTTACTCATTATAGTAGATTATACAATACATTTGTGATATTTTGAGAAATATATTCACTATGAAAAGCAATTACTAGTTGTAAGAGGTCTTGTTAAAGATTTGAATACCCATGACTGTCAAATTATTCACGCTATTTTCTCGTACATAAGAGCCTTGATAATTAGAGGATGTAATTCACTAGTATCTTTATTTCATATTAATGAAAATAATGCGCTACTTCATTAATCAAGACATTTTCTCTCACAGGATATGAATATTTTTCCTCATGCACCTTCTTGATGGGAATTTATATAGGCATCTCTAAACTGGCATCTATTTTTACCTATATTAGTTTTAGATGATAACTTATATGAAATATTTATATTTTGTGTGAGTTATTATCTTATTCCCATTGCACATTACTATCCTTTCCATCATTTGATATCATTGCATAATCATTCATATTATATTTTATCCTATGACTCTACAAAAAGTCTAATAATTTAATATTTATGGCTTGCATGCAAAGCTTTTTGTGATATGAATTATCTCCCCACAAAAATAGAAAGTGATTGGATATCTATAATATATTTTCTATTTCTTGTGACTTTGGTAGCTACCATGATAACCTTCATATCTTTGGGGTGATCTTCATCACTATTGTTGACTAGAATACCCTGCATGCTATCTCTAGGGATATGAAGGTGCATAATTGGCTTGATATTTGTACAAAATTAGGTTATTATTGATGTGAATGTGGAGCCCATATTTGAAAATACTAAGGTGATGGTGGTATTTTTATAAGTTGATACTATGGAGAGTGAGAGGCCCATCCTAGTGAATTTTTTACAACTAAAACACCATATTTTCCTTGTTATGCCATATTAAATTATTAAACTAGTTCACCTGGATTAAAAAAATGAGTTTGCTACATTATTACTACCAAAATATTTCTAGTAATATCATTGTTGAAGTAGTTTAGAATTCTAAAAATTTTAAATTATACTTCATTTTTCAAATCTCCTAAAATTATCAAATGTGGATCAGTGGTGAAACATTAAAATTCATTATTGATAGTGGATGTCAAAATAACTCATTTATCATAGATTAATTTTATAATAGAATAATAAAAGACATAATGGCTTACAAAATTAATATGTAATATAATATCAGGTGAATTACCTATAGGCATAAAAATGTGTAACCTTCTATATAGGCATAAAAAATGTACATCATGTAAGATGTGACTTAGTCATCCAATAAAATCCATCTCTTTGCCTTCCTTAAAGAATAGTGACCATAGGATGTCATGCTAGTATATCAAGATCCCTCAAATGCCCTAAATTTTTCTAAAGTCTGACTATGGATCATACACTTAGAGCTCACTTTCTGCCGAACCTGTTCAAATTCAAGTATTATTAGAAAATTAACATAAAATATGTATGTAATAAAGATAATAAATTAATTTTAAAATATAATAAAAAAATTAAACATACACCTACTATAAATTATAATCTAATTTTGATGCTTGATTGGGTCACCAACATGTTGATCTGCTTGAACAAATGTTTGAAATGAGGATGAAATATGACATGTTTCCCTACTAAACATATGAATTGGTCTATCATATGTCATAGGAAAACGTTGAATACATAATATGTTCACATAATTTATATTTTTTGGATAAATATGTAGTAAAAATACTAGAAGAAATCTATTTTACAATTTAAAATTACAACTTAATATGTACATCTGTCAAGGCTTTTTTGGATGACATGGCTGCAATAATGCCTATGTTTATCTCCACTCGTAGTGATAGAGGAGTGTCTACTTGAGACATCAACTGAACAAATAAGGTCTCACTTAGTTTTCTATAAAGTATCAAATATATATGCCAATCATATCTTTTTTATTAAACCAAGGGTGTAAGATATACTCAAAATGTTACCTCTATACACGTAAAATTTGTCATGATAACACAAGCAGTTTTTTTAGAGGACGGGCAAGTAGTTAGCTCTATATATGTAAACATTGGATGCATACTATCTAATCCTACAAACATGGACTATGATAATGAAGTCATATTCTCTTGTGGGATATATATATATATATATATATATATATATATATATATATATATATATATATATATATATATATATATATATATATATATATACAGCATAATTTAAAATTTTAAAATATAGCTTAAATTTGACATGAATTTATATAAAATATACTTGCATCTATGTAGTGGTCGATGATTGCACACCAAATGTATATGACAAAAAATCTTCACTCTAAAATATATCATCCAACACATTTGAACCACCAACATATTCATCATCAAAAGTTCCAATACATATAGCTCCAAAAGATATACAAGGATGGTGTCGAGTATCCAAACTACATGGCATAATCTAACATCAATCATTGAAATCCTACTAATATGTTGAATAAGTGTATCATCAAGAACAATAGGTGCATGTAGAGTGTCTATCTCCATGACTTCCTTCACTACAATGAGGACATTGAGATGAAGTGACTTTTAGGTAGGGATATTTTTAGGTCAATTAGGCACATGATGTGCACCTAATCAATCCTACACAAATCCTTTCTCTTGGCTATGAAAATCACTATAATAAAAATAATTTAGAATATTAGTAAGGATAAACTAAAAATAGACTTTACTTAAAAATTGTAATGAGACCTCATGATTGTTACATGAAGGATAATTAGACACCATCCACCATCAACCATTGGTCTGAGAAATTAGCTTTGATAAAAGTGCATTAGCACCTATGGACTGGGAAATGTTTAGTGATAAATAAAAATGGTTCATTGTAAATGTTGGATTTTGATATATATATTTTAATCCCATATGTTAAAATAATTTATCAACATAATAATCCCTAAAACTATGCTAATAAGATTCCCATCTATCAAATTGAATCGTTATCATGTCAACTTGGCTCAATAATAACTCTAGGTTAGTGGGTAGATAGGTGCATTGGGTGTCGGTGGATGTGGGATCCCTTATTACCCTAATTACTTGCTTAGTTTTGATTTTATTTTCTACAATGTGTGAGGTTAGATTTTTCCATATGCTTAGGGTGTTTTGTGTTATTTTAGGAGGGTTAGGTTTAGAAATATGAGGGATAAGAGGGTTAGGTGGAGGGTTAGGTGGAAGGTTAGTTATAGGGATAGGAGGCTTAGGTGGAGGTTTAGCCATTGGAATAACATGGTTATGTGGATGGTTATGAGGATGGTTATGATTTCCTTTAGTGGATTGGTTTATTTAAAAAGAACAATGTAAAAATAAAAAAAATTGGTAAAATACAAGGTTAATAGTTGTAATTTTTTTATCACTTATCAAGTCTTTGTGTCACATCATGAAGTCCAGGGTGTGTTGAGGCCTACCTGAGTAAAACACAATCATAGAATGACTTAGCACTTACAAACATGAGAATTGCCAAATTGGGGAGGTCACGAGTTTTTTTATAAAATACATTATCATAATGCATATGCATTATTGTAACAAATATGTGTTATCATAAATCACTATATAATTCATATATTTTTCTATAGTATCATGTATATGTTATAGCTTGGTGATTACCAAGCCATGTTTCAAATAATGTGTAAACATTATTCACATAATACGTACATCTTATTCAAATAACATGTACACGTGTTAATAACATGTATGTGTTATGATCTATGTCCATGGGATTATCCCCCAACTCTATGTACATAACCTTATTCATTTTAAAAATCCTTCCAAAACTATTTTTTTATGAGTGCCCCATTATATTTTTTTTCTTTTTTCTTTTGTTCCGAAAGGGTTAAATATTATGATTACAAAGATAAATTCTAATTGTGGTTTCCTTTTACTCTAAGGGTTTGAGTATGGTGTTTTTTTATGTTCTTAAAGTTCATGTGATTTTTGTGACGTTAATATATTTACAACATTGTCAAATAAAAATCTAAGATAGATTTTTGGACCTCAATGTTATGTCCCTACATCAGCACCATTTCAAGACTAATTTATTTTGACATCAAACAAGGAGTCCCACCAATATCAAAATAACTCTCATGACATACTTGTCCACCCTTGGTAGTACAAAATGACCAATCAAAGATGTTGCCACCCTACAATCTGCCGACCCCTTTGTAATGTGTGTAGTCTATATAAATCCATGTTTGGTGTATAAAATGGGACTTTTATTTCATGATATCACCTAAAATATTTCACCACTTGCATGTTTGTATAGCCTTCTCCTTCTAAACCCCATAGCCATTACTCAAGCTCACTATGGAATAGACCATTACCTACTTGCATACTTTATTACCAGACAATATGAAGTAATACACAACTTCACTTTCTACTATCACCTTCACAAAAATATAAGATTATTGTTTCTTATCGCTTCATGCACAAAATATGAGATGAGATCATTAGTTATGCATATAGGCTACCACCTCATATTCCCTAGACTAAAATGGCTTGCATTCTTCACGGAAATAGATAATTTCTTTGTCCAATCTCTATATCAAAACTATAACTCCTTCAGTTTTAATAAAAGATTTTATAAATTATATAATAATTTTATAAAATCTGATAATTTATTACAGTTTCGAGAAAAAAATTTAATCAAATGAACATCAACATTAAAAACAGCATAATTTTTATTAATAAAACATCACAAATCTAAAATCAATGAATGGTACCATTTTTATCTTGTTTAAACATTTATATCGTATTCTCAAGAACTTCCTTGACTTTCTTGACATTTAAACTGTGTAATATTTTCACGCGTGTTTTCAATAAAGTGATATCTTGTGTTGGTGGATTTTTTATTAACCCCTCTTTTTTAATTAGTCATATTATATATTTCCAAAGCCCTAAAATTTCGCAAGTTATTTATAATTCACAATGACGTTTAAAGTGGACAAAATATCCAATTATCTACCATGACTATTTTGTAATTTGCACATTTTAACGGAAAAGGAACTTAAAAAATATACATTATTACAATAATCCTAAAATCGTTGTTTGAAATAAATAAACTAAAGCCAAAAATTCAACCAAGGTTTCCCATAAAACATTGCTAAAATAATTTTGTCTCTAAATATGAATTATTGCTCTACACTAAGATGGATAATCTAATAATTTGAATAGATAAAAAAATATAATGGAAAATTGTTTCGATTAATCACTCAACATATTTCTATCTAAAATAATTGGAATCTTCATTCCATTTATATCAATAGACTTATAACAATGATATTTAATCGAAGTAAAAAATATTTAATGTAGTATTTATGCAAAGGAAGTGTATTTTCGGCATTATTCCAATTGTTGGGATTTTATATATCCATTGCATCAACTCATTCATCCTTTCATAAATAATCTATTTTTTTTTAAAATTCTATGAAATTTGTAAATTTTATTTCATGCTTGTCCTAGTCAATGAAAAATCTGATGAAAGAGCGATCCTCTGGCATGTAACTCAATGATGTTTCCACAACTAGTTTTTTACGAGAGAACATGGGTATCTCATATTAGTATAAAAGCGTGTATAATTCTGCCAATAAGTTTTACTTCATATTTTTTTATGAATTTCCATTAAGTATCAAAGTATTCCAATTATCCAACTCTGATGCAAAAAAATAACATAGTTGAAAATTAACAAAAATTAGTATATCTATAATAAAATGTCTCCTCAATCAGATTTTAAAATAACAAGCATGTATTTTAATCTCTCATCCTTGTTTCATTAAATGGTGGATTTTATGCAACATTGGAAGGAATCCACACAATGTCGATAATGTATCTATATAAGTCCAATGATATATCAAATATTGTTTCTTATCCACTTATGTGCAATATTGCCATATTACTCCAACTAGGAATGAATACTCATCATAGACTGTGTGCACTAGTTAATACAAAGTGATCCACCCAATATAGACATATTTTAATAGTTTATTCCCATTTATTAGACTTTTTTCAAATATTTAGAATTATATAAATTCTTTAAGACTACGACAAAAATAAACATGCATATCATGAACAAGTTCTTCAAATTTTTTTATATATTTAAATTTGATGATTAATTTGTATGATAGGTTCATCACTTGAACCATACAATAAATGAAAAACATATATATTTAATGAGATGTTTTATGTCTTTCATTGAAACCCCATTTGGACAAACAAATAGTTTCCTTTTTTACAATTTTACAATCATACATTCAACCACTATCCTTCAAACTAATTATTTATAGTTCATAAAGTTTTTCATCTTTGTATTTTTCTTTCGTCTTGTGAAGAATAAAGAAATGAAGTTTTTTCATATGATTTTGAACAATATTAACATACATATATATCCAATAATAATTTAACTATTGTTGTAATGTTATCGATAAATAGTGACACATATCATGCATGTTTAATTTTCTCTTTTAAGTCTTATTTCTCAATCATAGCTAGGCATTTCAACCAATCTAAACTAATACTTTTAAACCAGTGTGAATGAAGAAAGTGTGGGACACAAAGACAATTAAACACAGTATTATATTCAATTAAACATGTTATAGGATGACCCTTTTTTGGAGTGTGAAAAGAAATAGATAACTAAATTATTTTACCTAAATAATCTTTTAAAGTTGACTCATAGTTTTCCCTCCATTTTATCAAAATATTATCTGATTTATAATATGATTCTTGTATGAATTAACAATTATAATATGAAAACAGTCGTCTATAGTTTTCCATATGAAAACATACTTCTCAATAGTATCTAACTTTAGTTGCATTCCTAATATAAATGCATCGCATGATTATAAAAACATTATAAGATTGAAAATCATCAAAATATCTAAGGAAACAATTGAAAGTTTAGAAAAGCATTGGTAGTTGCAAAAACATTATTGGTGTATAAAATCCTGTCATGATGGAAAATCATCAGAGTATACAACATCATCTCTATCTAATAAAAATCGATAAATGTATAAAATCTCAAAAAAAATTTATAGACAGCTTACATTTGATCAATAGAATTATCTTTAGATTCTAATCTAAGAAGATAGAAGATTTTTGAATTAGATTAAGTTATTTCCAAAATCGCATCCACTAATGCTTGGTTTTTGAGATCCATTTATAGTCAACCAATTGCTAAACAATCTGAAGATGAATATTAATAAAATAAAAAATATATTATTTAATTTAAATTATATATTAGTACATTTAATATAGTTGGATTAAATATAAATAATAAATTTAACTTCTGTTCAAAATTTGTCTATAAATGTGATTTTGACGTACATCAAATGTGGAATGATCTAAACATTGTGTAAATCCCTGAACCATCAATTGTTTAATGATATATAATAAAAAATTCTAATAAAATTAAAAATCATTTAACTATTCAAATAAGATACAATAATATGTATGATTTTTTTAGTGAGGTATTATGCACCTCATCATTATTCTCATCCAAAACTTGATTTTAGAAACCCCAAATATTGACTTAAGTCTGAGTATTCACCACATAAAATCGTTAATGGAGAGATGTAATTGTGTACGAATATGAGGTTGCATGAGAGAACTGAGACACATATAATATTCATATAGATTAAATTTTTTTGAAGTTTCATTATTTGTAGGGGTTTTCTGTAATTTGTAATGTTTTTTTTTGAGTTTTCAATACAATAATTTCACTTGTTTGACATAACACTATCGAATTTTAAATTTACAATCAACATCCGATCAAACTGCATTTTCATTACATTTATTTAAAATCTGTGGTATATGTGAGCCGGCGGTGTTAGGTATTCTTAATCATCATTTTATTGAGGTATTAAAGGTGCGTATGAAAATTTTCTCTTATTCAAGACCAACTCAGTATTTTCGGCGTCCGCAGTTAAAAATTACGCTTTAACAGTAATGGATAATTATACCATTGGAATTAGAGTAGAAAACAGGATTGGGTTAGATAATATGCCTCGGCCAATCCTAGTTGCATACGATGTGACAGGCAATGGCTTGAGGGGATTTGATAGACAAGGCGGTATTCCCCATGAGAATACTCCTGCAGAATTCGAAGATGGCGAAGTGAGCGGACAGGAAAACTTGCATCATCCTAGTCTCCTTAATTCTATTAGTTTCAACAATAATGTAGTACTTATTTCAGGTTCATTCCAATCTTATGAACAAAGCAATGGTAATGGGCACCATGCAAGGCAAATCACATCGGGAATAAATGATACTGCAACGCCAACAGGGATAAGGCACTTTGATCGACCAGGCCAAACTCCAGGGGGTTCTTCATTAGGATTTCAAATTTATACACTAGATGATGGGACGATCGATAATCAAGGGATCCAGAATAACGTCTATCCATACTTGATGAATCAAATTAATTATGAGCATTTTGGGGATTTAATGCAACGGGAAGGTGACATTCGTTTTTTGGTGGTCACTCAAAATCAACCTGATCATCCATTTTTGAGGGATTTCCTGCAGAGAAACGGTGGATTCGATTCAAATATGCAGGTTTTGATTTTTATTGATCCTCTTAATGAGCGCCCTGCCTCAATAAGCGATGAGGAAGCTACAGAGATTTTGGCCTCGCCCACTCCCTGGTGTGAAGGAATAAATGACCGTGAAAATGTTTGTGCAATTTGTCTGCACACTTTCGAAAATGGTCATGGGAATATAAAACTGCTGCCATGCAAACACGTGTTTCATTATGGTTGTATTCTTACGTCGACTAAAGTGAAAAATGCATGTCCGATGTGTCGTTCTAAATACGACCATAGCCAATCGAATCGAGCAAATTAGTTCACTTTCATTGTATCGTGGGATGGTAGAAATGTTTTCCTTAACAATGGGACTAATCACATACCTAATCATTTGTATATATACCATCACTTTTACTGAGAATCTTCAGCACCATATGCTTCTTAGAGTACGTTCTTATGGTGGCTTAATATATTTTCTGAAGGGTTGTTCTTACTTAAATTTAAGGTTTATGGGCAAATTGATCATCTATTATGTTTGATAATTATTAGTTTAATTATGTTTATATTTACCATCACTTTTATCTTAAAATCACCACCACTAGATATTTTCACCACCAGATATTTCTCAGAGTAGTCTCTTATTGAGGGGTTTACTAAATTTTATAAGTGTGATGGCTAGCAAATTTTGAAGTTTCAAAAAAAAAAAAATTGTCTTAAGAAGTTTCAGAAAATAAATTATATTAATCATTTATAAATAAATATTATTATAAATTTTTTAATTTATAAAAAAATTTAAAAACTCTATATAATATAAAAGAAAATTCTCTAAATTAATAAGAGAAACTTTTAACCTACAATTTAAAAAAAATATATGAATTTTTTTTCATTTAATTTAAAATCCTATTATTTATATCATATTAATAAATTATTTCATTTTTATGATAAGGATCTTCATTTAAAAAAAAAAACAAAAAACAAAAACAAATTCATTGACTGGAAGTTTTTATACGCTGATATCTTTAGTATTTATTTTTTAAATAAATGAATAATTATTTATTATTATTATTATTATTATTATTATTATTATTATTATTATTATTATTATTATTATTATTATTATTATCAACAAAAATAAAAGCTTTTTAATATTTTATTATTTAATATTTTTTTAATTTGGGTAAACTAAACTAAATATTTAAAATTTTGAAATTATAAATTAATTTTGTAGATTTTTATTATTTTGAATGAATGTATATTTGTGAGTAATAGAAATATGTAGATAATTGTTAAGACAAAATTGTAAATATTACAATAAGTCATGTTTAGGTTTTATAATTGTTGTTATTATTAAATATAGTATAATCATATAGTTGTCTTTATTTAATTTTTAACAAAATTACATTGAAAGGTGTTTTATAATAATAATATTTTCATTTATTATTTTTAAAATTAAAAAAAAAAAATTATAAATAAAATAAATTTATTGTTTATTATACCACATAAATATATATTACAATTATTTATATATTTGGTCCTTTTCTCAAAAATTATTTGATGTCACCTCTCTTAACATAGTGAACTCTGATATAATAAAACTTGAAACAAGCTATGGGGCCACATAGTAATTGCACTCCTATATTGTAATGCGTTGATGGAATCTAGGAAGTAATCAATGGGATTTACAAATAAAAGAGTTAATTATTACAATCCTACTTGAATAAATAAGATACGTTACAAGGGTTTCACTAAGTTTATAGATTTTTGGTATATAAGTAAAAATCAGATTTTGAAAGGCTTTAGGAGCGATGTGCAAAGGAACAAAAAGTAAATCAGTAAAGGTCACATATAATGTCTCTACCATCATTCCATTGAGCACAACCTCAAAATAACAAGGAAGAAACTATCCAACCAATAATAAAACCTATAATACAAGACAATAGAACCCAACAAAAACCAACCAATAGTTAACCAAAAATATTTCTACAGTTAGGAGGCTACCCAATATGGTCTAGTAGAAAGGTTGCATTGCTATTTCCATCTATTAGCTCTTTGTGAGGGATAGTCTTCAATCTAGAGACTATTTTTAGTCTTTTATTCCTCTTCCTTCATATTAACATCCAACCCTTCTTGGCATCAAGGTCTGAAACTGGAGAGAATGGAATACCGATTTCAATTTGACTAGATTCCTTGTAGATATTGTTTGAACATTTGTCTTTAGAGGGTGATATTGAAGCTCTATATGGGGACCATGGGATAGTTTTTGAAATTACCTCTACTTTCACTACTATGGTTTGAGTTTACTTATTTTCCACGTAATGATGTCTAGAAAATGAATCCTTCCACCACATGACTTCCTTCTTTCTTTAGGAGTTTATTCAATCTCTATTTATATAGCCTATCTAAAAGCAACTATGAAAATATAAAATAAGGCCCTCATAGTCAAGGGTTGGGACCAAGACAAGTCTTCAACTATCAGATCAATGGCTTTGGGAATAATGGTGACCAGGGTTATAATCTAGGTAGTGTGATAAAATAATGTAGTGGTAAGGTTAGCTCATTTAAAATTTCCAATGGAGTTTTCTATTGCCTTAAGGCGAAAATTTGACTAAAATTATAATGAGCGATGAGGTGGCCGAACCCAAATAGGTGTTGTGCTGAAGCGGTTTGGTAAGGTGATTGAAGTTATGAAACATTGGTTTCATCACAATGGGGTGATGGTCAAATACCTAACTATTAACTTGAATTTATTCCTTGTCCAATATGCATTAAAATACCACAATGAAAATTATTTAGCACAAGGGTAAATGACGATCCTACCTTGCATGAGAGCTTTTCATTGTTAAGAGAAACACATAGGTACATTATAAATTTCATGTCAAAGTTTAAATATATATAATGAATCCCCTAGAGAGTAACCTTTCCTCATACTTGTTAACTTCATAAACCTCTTCTTCACTGAATAGCACATAAGGAGTTGAGCTATAAGCGCTAAGAGGCTTTAAAACAAAAATTAGCACATGTTTGATGGTTACAACCTTTACAAATTTTCTTCTATGAAGAGGGTCATTATTAAATGTTCCAAGAGGCATAACCCTCCATTGAAGCTTCTCTTACGCTAGGTTTTCACTAAGCATCTCATTTACATCTTCGTTCAACTACATGTCACTCGTAGACGTAGACATAGTCACGCCCTCACCACTGGTCATTAAGACTACCATTGGCATATTATTATCACAAACATGTGGCTCGCCATTGCTGAGTTACCTTTAGTATATTATATTTAAAATCCTATTGCAGAGAACTATTAAATTTATATGAATAAATCATCTTAAGGAAGCACTTAAAAATAAAATATATGGAAAGTGCGATGTCCCTACAGAAGTTAGTTAGATGTAAAGAGAGAAATGATAGAACCATCCTGACTATTTTTGAACGATAAATTCAGATTCAATCACATTCCATGTGTTTCTTTCGAATAAATATGTATCATCAAAAATTTTAATTTGAAACTATATTTTAAAATGAAACATTTCTGCAAAAAAAACATTAGCCGAAGCTTTTCTGAATAACCTGCCCATAAGTTTTTCTCCTCTTAAATAGAGTTAAGGAAAAAGACATTTAATACGAAGAAAATTGCTTTGGAAATCCTTCAATTCAACTAAAATTCCAAAGATAATTGGCTTCAAATATGATCCACTCCCACCCACACCTAAAATGATCTCATATGGTTAATGATAACTCAGTGAACTATGAATCTTCTATATGACCAATGTCATGCTAAAATCATTGCAGAATTTAAAAGGAATGTTAAAATAAATGCAATCAAATTAAATGATAAGAAATCGTTGAGGACTAAATACTCAGGACATAAAAATGAAAGAACCTGTGAGAGAAGGAAGAAGCAATCCCATTAAGATGGACAAGTGCCCAAACCTTGTTGAGGAACTGTAGGGATCATTGGTTCCACTATAACGTCTATGTCTTTGCCGTATGGTTTTACCTCTTTGGGGCTTGAAGGATGTTTTTGGGTTTTAGTTTCAATATAGCACACACTAAAAGAATGGCACCACGTCATCGATTCCTTGAATGCTTACACCAACCTTCGTATGGTTCTTGTTATATAGAATAGAAAGGATCTTCTCATCTCGAATAAGAACCTTAGAAAAGGCTTTTGTAGGTTTATCAATTTTTTTCTGACATGATAATAGGGGACCTGATATAGGACCTAATGTTGAGACTTCCAACCCACATATGGGTGCAAATATTGAATCTGCAGTCTTTTCTCCATCAGGGCCAACCTCATCAAATTTGTGTTGATAGGCTTTGATGCACTTGAAGGCCATACATGCTAATCCTGGATTATAAAGCAAGATTGATGAGCAGTGAACAATCTATTTGTTTTTAAACATCCACAAGTGCATCAGCAGGGTTGTCTGCCAAGTCCCAATTAAGAAGGTAGTTTTACTATAAGGTTTGAATGAATATAATAAGTCTACAATCACAAATTTAACTCATACAATCAAACCAAATGTTTGTAGAAAAATGTAGTAGGCATTATAAATGACTAAAATCTATCTCCTACCAATCTATTTTCTAAATTTCAAAAGTTAATTAACAAAAACTTCTCCCGACTGCTAAGCAGTTAACTTTACGTCCAGCATCATATATCTGATACAAACAAAAGTAGAGATAAAGTTTTAATATTTATGAGTTGTCATAACTACACACCACAGAAGGAATATGCAAAAATAGATAGCTTAAATAATTACTTAGAACCATATACCGGAACATTTCTCTCCAATATTCTAGAATAAGACAATCTATCAATTGCAAATGTTCATACATATCAAAATAAAGAGACTGTTGGTCATTCAGAATAAATGAAGTTGCAAATATGTGCCCTCATGGGATATTTACAAGACAATGTTCTATCGAGTAAGAATCATAAGTTTAGCATGATTTATATGGCCAGTGGATCCAAAATTCTATAATAAGATAATTTATCAATTGCAAATGTTCATACATATGAAAATAAAGAGACTATTCATCATACAGAATGAAAGAAGTTGCAAAGATGTGTCCCCATGGGATATTTAGAAGACAATATCCCTTCGAGTAAGAATCATAAGTTTAGCATGCTTTAAACGGCTAGTGGTTTCAAAACTCTTTTATTGTATAGAAATGCAAAGGACAATTACATGGTTTATAGATAATATCAACACAAATTGGCAATGTCATGCCAGAACTTACGATACAAGGGAGTAATTTATTTCCTGGCATTATAAGGTCCTGGGATTATCAATTAGAGGTGGAATGCAATGAAATGAATCCAACATTAGAGCATAGGTCCCCCTATACATTTAAAGTGAAAAATCATTTCAAAGAAATCATGAGGCAGAGATAAAACAGTCTTTCATGAATAAATCCAAAGAAATTCCTTTCAACTACTCTAAGACATCTCTTTTGTCTTAGAATAGGTTCCATGAGAATTCATTTAAACATATCAAAGATGCATTTATATATTCGTTACTATACGTATAAACCCCATTCATTTTCTCCACTTGGAGATAAGATATCAGCTTGTATGAATGGATTTTAAGAGTAAGAGATTCCACACTCTATCAAGAATAAGACACACTCAATCCTCAATGTGAATCACATAAAAGTTCTCTATCATTATTCACAAATATTTATTACAACGAAACAATGCTAATATCATCTCTTAAAATAGTTCCCGACTACGTATAGATTTTCAAAACCACAGCTTCACATTTATCACACTTCGGGCAACTATCATCTCAACTGCTTGGTAACTATAATCTCAATTGCTTTTAGACCAGACCAACAGTCAAAAATGGGATAAGACACATCACGATAAGATAAAACTCACAAGAAATGGAAGCCAATATTTAGTAAAACTACATCTTTCTTCATTCCATATAAACCAACACCTGGCCATCCAAACTTAATATCTACTCATCTGGACCAAGGAAGTCTAGGAAATAGTATCCTATGGACCGTTTGTAAACCAAAAAAAAATCTATAAATTTTAACCTAAATTTTCAGGCCCTTGTTCCAAATTTTACTAAGTAATTATATATTAAAGTTTGGCTTAACATCCATATTTTCCCTACAAATTCATATTTTAGAGACCTACTACGCTTATATGCATTTCACTTGAAGAGTGTGCCTGTATATAGTGTTCACAATATGTGACAATAACTGATACAAATTTAAAACAAAATCAAATAATATTAACATTTCACAAAGAAGGTAAGCTAAGAAGATGTCATGTTTACAAGGTTAGCTAACTGTCCCGTGTTTTAAAATGTGTCAAGAAGATGGGTCTTGTACAAAAGAATTCAAGCTTGATTGAACCCTTGAAATACTTAGCTAAGGTGTTTATTAGGGACAAAGAATGAACACTTACAAATATCCTTGTGTTTACAAGGATACTCCCCTTTCCATGATGTACGATACTTATTTGTTTTTATCAATTTTAAGAATATGATTTGATGTAAAACAAATAAACAATTTATGAGTTCCGATAGTGGAAGCCAGGCATATGAAAAATCCAAGGATGCCAAAAATAGAAAGCTCTTTCTTGTAATTGTTCCACATTTTGTTGTGTCCTAATTATAGGTGCTTAGGTATTTTCCTTCAAGGGGTTATGGCTTTCAGTCATAGGGCTTTACAAGGGACTAAGTTGATTATCTCCTTTCAACATATACTAAACAATGAAAGTATTAACGGCCCTTTGACTAGATTGAAGTAGAAAATTCACAGTCTTTTATGTATTCCTCAAGTTGTGTGAAACTAGATGATGAAAAACAATCTAGCGACAAATTGCCTAGTTGGTTCGGATACCTAGGAGCATCTTAATTTTTAAGCATTGTGTGTCAATATTTTCTATGAGAATCATTCTTTGAAAAATTAAACATAGAATAAAATCAATAGGACACATATTTATATTTCTAATAGCCGAAAAAAAACATTAATTCATCCTCAGACAACAATCCTCTTCGTTGTAAGCATGTGGATAATTGAAAATGATATTGTTTGATTTAGTTGGAATTAATAGAAGTGAAATGGAAAATCACCTCTGTCATTGTATTTGTTTTAACTTATTTCAGATAAAATTAATTTTAGATTCCTTGACGAGTCTTTGAATTTATGTAATCATATCAATTCTGATTGAATATCTAAGATTATAGTTTACATATTTCAGTCTATATTAAATTAATATAGAACATGGGATTTGTTAATGTCCAAACTTACACTGAGCAATTGTGTCCTTGTTATAGTATCAGTGTTTGAATTATATAGCCTGCTTCCTGTTTGCGAGTGTTCACTCGTAGTTAAGAGGTCCTGTTTTCGCCTCATGTAGTTAAGAAGCCCCTGTTCCCACTCTTGTCGTGTTGTAAAACTTGTGATGTCTCTATTAACTAAAATTTGAATATTTCCATGTTTTGAAAGGTTTACAGGGTGTAAAGTGAAAAAGAAATGAAAAGGGGATGATAGTCTGCATGACAATTCTATTGATGATATTACTATATACGGTTTAGTTGGCAAAAAGCCTTCCTGGTCATCATGATTACTTATAGCAACAACAATGGCTTCATTGGCTGTAGTTAAGCGAATTATTCTAGTACAATATATAGTAAGCTCAGGCTACTGTATGTTCTTGGTGTTGGGATCATATTAGGCATATAAATTTCTGTTGAATTCTTTATTTAATCACCCATTCTACACCAGCCAAATATAAATAAAACAAGGGAAAAATTTAAAAAATAAGGGTCGACACGGAGGTGCCCACATGGCACCAAAATAAAAATTAAGTAGGGTTTTGAGTTTCCATTGTGACTAGCCTGCCCACGTGGAGGCATAGGTTAATGTAAATGCAACAATGTCTTGAAACATCCAGTTGGGTAAAATTTGACATGGAGCAGTGCCACGTTGGAGATGTTTTAAATGCTAAGCACCATGCCAGATAAGATCTACCACACGGAATCACAAGCGTAAAAAGCAAGAGTCATCATGTTGCTTTTCTGGATAAACGAATGGGAGCTTGGCGAAAATGTCATCCGTTTACTGCAATTTGAAAATTGCAAAGCACGTTACAAGGTTCCGTCAAAGTAGTTGTGTTTGAATGGTGAAAACCCTGCGGAACTTGAGGCATTGACAACAGGTTTGACCTGCATCCCAATTTCAAAAGACACCACAGAACTCCACGGGAGAGACACTTGCAAAAGACAAATGTTTAAAAGACAAGTTGCGAATTGTCTCCTACATCAAGGATCCCGTGGTGGTAGATAAAGACAAAAGGTACAAAGCGTGGTCGAGAATGGAAACCAGATTGTAATTTGCAGTTTGATAAATTACAATTTGCTAGCACACTTACGTATCCCACAGAAAGGATGGAAAGACAAGAGGGTGGCAGAAATACCAAAGCAACAAGCAGGTTTGAAATTCACAAATTGTAAATTGTAAATGGCATTGCCATTTTCAGTGGATTCCGAAAATTATATGAAACATTTGAAACTTCTGCCCGTTCCTTTAGCATGGAAATTGATCCCATTGATTGGTAGTGTGAGCCACGAAGGGGTTGAAATGGCTGCAGAAGAACTTAATATTAGAGAAAGGCAGTCATTTTTTGGCACTGGAGAAGAGGTTTCTGTAGTGGATTTAGGTGATGCGTTTCGTGCATTATAAGTCCATTCGAATATCCAATCATTACGGCAATGATGAACTGCATGGACTTGCCATTGGGAAGACAATAGTGAAAAAAGTGCATATGGCCGGAAATAAAAACCTCAAAGGTTGGACGTTTCTTCCATCTAATGTTTAGCATCCATTATATGATGAGAAAGGTCGAATCTTTTTACAAAATGGATATGCAGTATAAAGGGTCTTGTAAGGCTAAAGAAATTGGTTGTTATGGTGTTTCTAAACAACAAAGTGACAAAGAAACTTTTGTTCATCGTTCTGGGCATACAGGGCATGATGGAAAAGAAGAAAATAAAACTTGGTGCTCGATCACATGACCATTAAAAAAGGTTCAAAGAAAGCATACACTTCTGATAAATCTAGTTTGAAAACGATTGTAGAAAAGGCATTCTGGCATTTATGGAAGGGATTAGAGAGAGCCTGTTCAACATAAAAGGAGGCTCAGGCAATCATCTAATACTCATAAAATTATTGAGGATTCAATGGCCATCTCCATGAAATTTACACAAGGTTTTGCCTTGCTATCAGAAGCACAATATTTTAAAAGTATATTGTCACAAGGGAACAACCTTAATTATTGCGTTCTTTTTGGTTGTTACCCTTTTCATCCCAGCAATGATCATTGGAATTTCAAGATCAAATCAATGGTAACCATTTTAATGGTGTGGGTGTTATGGAGCACATATTGGTTTCAAAAGGGGATGTTGTGTTCATACTTGCCATTGATTTTGTTCATAAGCTCGGGATAGCAATCCATCGTTCAGGATTTTCACCAATATTTTCGTAATGTTTTCCCATGCAATAGTGTAGCATCTTCCAAAAGTGCCTATGTTAGGGGAATGCATTGAAACCAAAGTAAGTAATGGCTATAAGGAAAGGCTTCGCTATTGAAAAAATCTTCTACAGGGTATTCTGCTGAACTAGGTTGGAATTGACTTGGGAAGGAAAAAAAATAAAAATGCTAAGTTTCAAAAAATTAGAGATGAGGCCCAAAAAGTCCATGGGAGATCTTAGTGCAAATTTCAGTCAACTCTCCCAATCCTGCCAATCAAAGATTTGATAAAAGTCAACTTAGGAGGAACCTCAAGGAGATATTGAAAAAAAATACAATTTTGGAATTTTAGACTTGTGCAAATTACAAATTGCAGCTGGGTTTCCCAAACCCCCAGTCAATGTCGGTCAAAATGGGGTCCTAGTGCAAATGAGAACTTTCAAGGTCATTTGTAATTTTGTCAATTTGAAAATTAAAGTTGGAGTTCCCATTTCCCTAAGGAAGCCTTTAAGGGAAACTTGAACTCCAAATGCAATTTAAAATTCTTCAAATTTTCAAATTGCAAAATACCGCTGGAATTCCCAATCTCCTAAAGGAAGCCTCTCAGTGAAATGGGAACCCCAATGCAATTTAAAATTTTGCAAAATTGAAAAATTGTAAATTTTAGTTAGAGTTCCCATTTTCCTAAAGGAAGCCTTTCAGGGAAACAAGAACTCCAAGTGGTAGTTGTAATTTTGTAGTTTTATGAATTACAAATTATAGTTGGAGTTCCCATTTTCCTAAAGGAAGCCTTTCAGGGAAACATGAACTCCAGCTATAATTTATAATTTTGATAATTTTTTAAATAAAAAATTACAGCTAGAGTTCCCATTTCCTTAAGGTAAGTTTTTAGGGAAACTACAATTACGAATTACAATTTTTCAATTTGTAATTCTACAATTTATAAAGGGAACTTTCTAGGGGGACTACAACTACGAATTGTAATTCTATAATTTGCAATTATGTTTTTTACATTTCTGTAATTTTTAATTCTGTAATTTATAAATTGCAAAACTATTACTGAGTTTTGGAATTCCCCAATACAAAGGAACTGCAAAATTATAAATGCAAGCCAAATTTCTCCAAAACAAATAAAATTACAAATTTGCAAAAGGGACCAAATTTTTTCCAAAAAGTCAAAAAGTGAAAAGTAATGCATTTATGCATTAAAAATGTGGATTTAATCCTACAAATCAAAATTTGAAAAGTCAAGTTGGGGCCAAAAATTAAAAGGCTAAAATAACATAAATTTTGATTTTGATTTTCTTTAATTGTTCAAACACTCCATGGGAGAAATATTACAAGTCTACAAATTCAAGGTGGGCCCATTGAAAAGGACATATTTCTCTTGGCCATACATTTGGGGTGTTCAAAAGCCATCATTAGAAGAGAAATTTGTTCTTTTTTGTGCATAAGGGGAAGGGCGACTATCAAGATTTTTCCAACTATGATAATGAGTAGTCAAAGGCATCTTTAGGCAGTTGCATAAGAAGACAAAGAGTTTGTTTGGCCTGCAAGGTAAATATTCTCCTTCTATCTCATGTGAAGTGCCTATCTAAGTAATAAATAAATTTTTTTGTTAAAAATCTTCATCATTACTTGTAGAGGCAATTAAAATAATGATTTTTGTTACAAATAGATGAATATTATAGGCATGGCAAGGAACATTTTCCAACTAAGAGCATCTTGATAGAACTTTGAGGAGTGTTTTATAATTTTTTGATACTTTAAGTTGTAAAGCACATTACTAGATTTTAAAAAGTGGTATAAATTTATAAATAGAGTGCTTCTCCTCTATTATAGGTTATTTTTGGTGTTTCATTTTATCTAAATCTAGGTTATTCAAAGTTTTTGGATAAACTGTTGTGTATACATTAACTTTCTTTCTAAGGTGGTTACAACTATACAAATATTATCAATATTTGAGAGCATGTTTATGTTTCCCTTATCAAAATAACAAACTCACCATGCTTGTCACCATGGTATCGTTATAGAAAAATGGTGTTTGTAAGATTTTTTTTCAAAGTTAATGAGAATTATGTATGGTTCTTACTCTTACCATTTGATAAAGTGTAGTAATATGTTTTGAAAATATTTCTGATTGGATACTTGGTTCAATGCCTACTATTGATTATCATTTTATGCATATATATGGATTATAAATCCCTTTCTACATTATTTTAAAATATGTTTTTGAATAACTTTTAGGGCACCTAGGTTTATAGATTCAATGGAAAAGATTTATGGGATTCTAGTTTCAATGTATGTTCTAGTCTTTCAATGATCATTTGGGTATTGGAATTTATTTGAACATAATAAAATAAAAATAACTCCTAGTACTCCCCATTAGCCTACATTTGAGATTTTTTCTACATCTTTGCTAAGGAATAATGTTATGAATATTGAAATATCCCATGTTGTTTAAAAACCACCTGCACACCACACCTTTTGTACAAATTATCTAACTATTCTACCCTATTTTAACCTATAAATAATACATCCTTTTCATATGTTAAGTTTTATTTTATTTTCAAATGCATAAAATATATCATATATAACATGTGTTATCATCTTATGCTTTAAATACTAGAATTGTAGACTTCTATTCATCTCTTTTTTGCTGAAAATTTATTTGGAAATGAAGTTTGCAAGGATATAACCATCTATCTTTAGTATCTTTTATGTGACCAAGATAATTTATTCGTCATATGTGACAACCCTTCCTAAGTGAAGTGAATAAGTTTGGTTGTGCCTTGATCATATATGTATTTCTTTGTGTGAAAAATATTCATGGAGATTGAATTGTAGAATCACTCCATGTGAGCAAGCTACACCTCAGGTCCTTGCACCTTAGTTTAGGTAGAGCTAGAAGTAGTAAGGAGTTGGCCATACCCTTTATTGGTGCCTCTTATTCATTTTATGTGTTTAATTTTTTCTTTATGCCAAACTTTTTCCTGACTATATTGACATATCAAGAGGTTTTTTTATCTTTATTTCCCATTTTCTCAAGTGTGCAAGGTTGAGAAGAAGAGGTGTACAAATGGGAGCCAACACTCTTATAACATAATTACCAAGGACAAAAAAGACATTGGAATATTTCTATGCAAGTAAACTCAGTTGTATTTTCAAACAATGTGTGTTTATATTATTTCATGAGTTTGAAAATTAAGGTTGTTTGAGTTTACTTCACTACCTCAATTCATCAACAAGTTTAGCACTCAGGTGGAAAAGCTACTTGAAACTTGAAAGATTTAAAAAATTGACTTCTACTACATTTCTTGCAAAGATTTGTTAAATTGCATGTTGGAGGGTGATTTCCACTTTTGAACATAAATGTAATTTTTTTTGTATCTTTACCTTCATGTCTCATCAATAATATTCAGTAAAGATTAATTTTAGCATGTATCACAATCAGTTTGTTAATTGTTATATTATTAAACTTTTATTCTAGTGAAGTCTTCAACTTCATCATCTTTTTTCAAAGAAGATTAGTGCCTATTTTGAATATCTTTGTTAAGTTTAAGATTTGAGGTATTTCTTTCTTGCAATGCTGGAAGGATTGATATCAACCTTTAAAGGTGACTCATCTAAACAACTTGTCTCACCCCTAAGTTTACATCAAATATGAAGGAGACAAGTTTGGAGGCTAATTGAAGGGAAACTTTTATTTTTTAAAGAGTGTTTGGGCTATCAAGATTTTGATAATCTTGAATCCTTTGTTGACCTTTCTATTATTAAGGACTAGCATAGCCCTCCAAGAAATTCTAAAACTTATAGACCCATTTATTATCTTACTCCTTCTCAACTATTGAAATCCCTTTATATGTTTGATCCATCAAGTCCACCTTATTTAACCCTTCACATTGCTTTGCCAATTCTTCATGAACCTTCCATTGAACCAATCATGAGGCATAGGGATCAACATGATAATCAATGTCCTACATTCTATATTCCCACATTTAGACCTATCAATTTTGATCAAATATAAGATTATCTTAATGATGTCAAATGAGTAAGTTACTACCTCCAATGTTTCAACGGAACAATGAAGTGATTGGTAATTTGCACTAAGGGATTTCTATATTATCATTAAATATTATGAGGTTGAGCATGAGGATGTGTGTATTAAGTTGTTTATGCACATGTTGGAAGAATATACTTGTGAGTGGTTCAATTCACATCTTCGTGGATGTATTGATTTATGGGAAGAAATGAATAATGTTTTCAAGATTCAATATGGTGATAGAATTGATCAAAGGCTTCTCTTGCATGAATTTAAAAACATAGAAAATAAACCTAGTGAGTGTGTGCAGGAGTTCAAGATGAGGTTCAACAAGACCATGATCTAGTTGCTTGAAAACATTCATCTTAGTGATGTAACATATTTGATAAAATATTGTGATTCCTTTGACAAGAAGGTTGCATACTACTTGAGATATAAGGATCCCACTAACCTACATTTTGCATTCAATATGGCCATCCAAATTTAATAACATAAATGTTGTAAGTAAGCCCATGAACAAGTGGGCTAATGTAAATTTGGTTAATCTTAAAAAACATAGTCCACTAAGATAGCCAACCTCAAGGAGATGGTTAAGACATTGGCCTACATTGTCAAAGAGATGTCAAACAAGCTGGATAAGGTTAAGAATGGGATCTCTTATTGATCTACAAGTCAAGAGAGGGCTCCAAATCTGAATTAAGCACACATAATTCATAATTTACACAATCGAGATAATGATACAAGGAAGAGGCTTGAACGTGACAAATGAAAAAATAGAAATATGAATAGAGAGGCTATAAAACAAGTTCCTAATCCATTATGTGCCAAAGTGAATGTAGTAAGTTTTGACATTGAAATTTATTGGTGTGATAATTTCCTCTTTCTACATCTGCCATGTGATAATGTTGAATTGATTGATGAAGATACAAATGAACTTCAGTTTGCATCATTTGATGATTATATTTTGATGAAGGATTATCAAAACTTTAAAAACAAGATGTTTGCCTCCATAGAATTACTGAGTGCTACCATTATTGATCATTTTTGTAGTTTAATGCAAAAGGTATGTGTCCCAACTTATCAATTATCTTGTGATGTTAATATGTCATAAACATATGAATTTCCAATTCTTGATTTTGATTTTTAAACTTAATGATGTTTAATAAATATGATATGGGGATTCCTTTAATTGAGGATAGTGAACTACTAATTAATGCAGTAGTTACCCAAGAGATAAAATACTAATTGAAAAGTAGGAACCAATTGTTTCCCCTTAATACACTACCTCTTCAAAACCACAGAAAGGGGATGCAATTAAAGAGCTAGAAAAAATTATAGCAATCCTAAAGTATTCTAAATCAGTACACATTTCTAAAGTTGTAAAACCAAGAGGTGATACACTTACGAATAGATTACCCATATTATCTATTATTCCTATGGGTGTCAATGATGTTATAAAAAGAATGCCCTTGAAGACTATTGTTCAAAATCTAAATCCATCCCATCCTACTCCACTACAGACCTTAAGTGATTATATCCAACCTGAAAGTATTGTCACCCTTCCTCCTAGCACTCCTCTTCCATAGTATAGCATGTTTGATATTGCCCAAGTTTTTATCCAAACAAAAATATCCATTCTCCTATTGAGTTAGTATGAATACCTTAACATAGAAAGAGGGAATTTAGATACTTAGAATTGGGTGAAAAAATAGATGCAAATGATATGACATCACCCCTAATACTCCTAGAAGATGATGTATAATCACATTTGGTTGTTGAACCTAGTTTGAAATTATATTTAGAAACTACACTAGTAGAGATTCAATTGAATGTGGATCTATTTTACTCAACCTTTTTGATCAATGGTTTGATTATTCATAACTACGTGTTTGATTCTAGAGCTTATTGAAATGTGATGCTCCTGGATGTCCTAAATGAGCTCAAAGTTAAAATAACATCATCCTTTCGTAAGTGTTATGCCCTTGATTAATGAGAGGTTCCATTTGTTAGACAAGTAAAAGGGTTGGTAGTATAGTTGGTAATACAACCAGGTATGTATTTGAATATGGACATGGTAGTTCTTGACTACCCACCTAACTGGGAGAGGCTACTATCAAAAAAATTAGCTACTAGCATGGGTGGAAGTGTGCAAATGGAATTACCTTATGCCACCATTTTGTTGGAGGGTAATATGGTCAAACATTATAGAGAGCCAAAGATACTACATGGAATTGAAGATCCGAATCATGCTCTCAATTAAGTATTGTACATGGATGTTGAATTGGGCAGTAATGTTGGTAATATTGGTGTTATTGAATAACTTGTTATTGATTTTAAACCTAACAAAGAAGGTGAAGTTTATAATATATGTTTTTATGGGGCTAGTACATTATTTTTATGTTATACAAATTTCATATATTATAATATATTTATTCTATATATTATTTAAATATAAATATATAACTAAAATTGATCAGTATGTAAAATAGTAGAGTAATATTTAATATTATATATTAATTATATGGTGTATAAAAATATTATATAGTGTAATATATTTATTTTATATATTATATAAAATTATATGTAATAAAAATATAAATAAAAAATATTATAATATAATTATATTATATTATATTTATAATATTATTATATTATTATACATGTGTAATACATTTATATCATAAATTATTGTATTTAAACATTCGTCGATAGCCCCTTGAATGTTCATTTAAGCAGTTGACCACCTTTTTAATGTTTGTTTATTCATTTATCAAACTAAGAAAAGGGAAGGGGTCCTTTTTTATTCATCTTAACGAGGTTTTTTAATTAAAAAATGTATATACTAGATAAATATAAATATATGTTTGTGAATGATAATTATATGAAATAGTATAATAATATTTAATATTGTATATTAGATATAGTATATATTAATATTATATTTTATAATATATTTATTCTATATATTAAATAAACAAATATATATACTTATAAAATATATTAATGTCATAAGAATATAAATATAAAAAATTATAAAAATAATTATATTTACAAATATTAGATAATGTAGGCTCTGACGACACTCTGAATATTCCAAAATGGTCTCTCACACCCATATAAAATTAAAAATACCTCTAAATCTATTCCTATACAATAATCCGACAATGATGGTTGGATGATGGACACTTATCATTGACTCCTCTCAAATTGACAGTTTTTGAATGCATCACAACTCACCATGGTCCTTCTCTATACATTGAAAGAGGGATGAAAAACCTTAACCTCTCCACAACTACCCTAGATTCATTGATTTTAGTGTCTATTAAACCTAACATGAAGGGAGTGATTTCCCTATCCCTAACTAGACTCCAACCTAGCACCGGTGAGAATTTCCTACCTAGTGGTAGACTCAATGATACTCGGCTTATAGCACTCAAACTGCTTGGGGTAGTTACCCCTTCCATGACTAAGTATTTGATTCTACCTTCACCCCTAATTCATCAGCATGGTTATGCTATGGTTGTGGGTAGAAATAAACCCTGACAAGCCCATCTTCATATCCTTCTATTCGCATCCAGTCTAGTTAGGATGTTATGGTGATGGAGTCAAAGGTGAGAATGTAATCTAGACCCACCTATTTCATCAACACCAACTCCCATCTAGTTCCTATATTAGATACTAAACCTCTTATCCTTTCCTTTAGAGACACAGTAGTAAATTTTGGTGGAGAAGAAACTAGGGAGGTTCTAAAATCAAGGGAATATTTTTCCACTAGAGGATTAATTTGTAGAATTTTTTATTATTGGCCAAATATTTAGGATCTTAACAAGGGGATTTTCTAGTAATGAAAACCCCTTATCTTAGGTAAACTCAATATTTACCCCTATACTAAAGGCTACTTTATTATTATTTTCCATAATATTGAGGATAAGGAAGAGATTTAGCATCAACACTAGAGCTTCAATCGTCACCACTTACTAGTGAAATATTGGTCTCCCACTTTAAATCCCCTCATTTGACCCATGCATATAAAACCCATCTAGGTTTTTCTACCTAATCTTCCACTTCAGTTTTGGATGGAATCCATCCTGAGGGATATTACCAGATATTTGGGTAGTTTTCTATGTATGCATTTAGATACTGACTACTTTTCCCTCACTACTTTTGTTAATATTTTAGTAAAAATTGATACTTATATGAATATTTTTTTAAAAATCACCTTGAAGGTTGGAGATTGTAGCTGGTCTCAAGCTATTGACTATGAAGGATTACCATTTTAATGTCGTAGTTGTTTCACGACTGGACATATGACCAAGAATTGTAACCTCCTTAGGAAAAATAAAGACTCCTCTTGTTGGAAAGATTTCATCCCAAAAAACATCTCATTAATGGCCACAAATGAAGAATGGGTCACTAATAACTAGGATTTTGCCTCTTATTCTGAAGCCCCTGCTTCCCCTACTTCAAACAAGGAACCCAATGTATCATTACACTTGAAAAATGATTTTTTGGTTGATCTTATCTCCAAGGAAGGTTGTATCAATCCTAGCTTCCTCCTTAAAATAAATTATAGAATTGGACTCTCCTAGGGTTGACTCTGTTCTAAAGACAACTATGGAAGACAAATCTCACCCCTGTGCCCTAGTTGTATATTTTTCCTTACGCATTCAATTTGAAAACAAGGAAGGTTGAGTAGTGGTTCAGAAGAAGAAAAAAGGAAGAAAAGAAAAGGTCCATGCTTCCTGTATGTCCCTCCATTTAGGGGGACCCCATGTTAACTTTCTAAATATCAATGAAAAAGGGCTCAAGTCCCCTTGATATGTTTGACAGAAACTTCTTGAAGGTTTCTTGGTAAGTGTGAGTTCTAATTTATTTCACTTTATTTTTTGTGGAAGTTATAATTATGTGTGGATCTTGCCACTCATTTCATTTTCACTTATATAAGCATCCCATCTAAGATTTAACAGTTGATTTTTAGTTCCCTCCACTGTATAACGCTATAGGGCCTTTTAAAACCTATTGTTGAACCTATCAAATAAAAAATAATATTATTAAAATATTATACACATATAATATATTTATATATGCATTTCACCACCATTTGAGTGTTTGTTTATTCACTTATGAAATTATGTAGGTGGGAGGGATCCTTATATATTCATGTTATCAATGTTATTTAATAAGTATATAAGATAAGTAACTAAATATGGGAGAAATTACCAATAACTTCATGTGTCTTCTTAGGAATTTGGTGAATCAATATATCCTAATTACTATTACCAATAATTTAGACCATGCTTAGTTTACGGTTAGTGTAATGTAAAATATTACATATAGTTTTGAAGCATACACCTTTAGGTATATGTTCAATTAAAAATGATTAAAATTTAATTTTTTTTTTCAAACATATATTTGAACAAGAATCATTTAAACTAAACCACATCTTCTATTTTTTTCATAATGTCAATTTATATAATTTAATATTTATGTTTTTTAAAAACATTTGAATTGATATATGCTTCTATATTGATATATTAACTTAAAATATTTAGAAAAAAATTAGAAAAGTGCCCATTAAATTTTAAAATGGTTTGTTATCAAAAAGTAAATATATTTTTTCAAATATATTCAACTATATATTATTTCATATATTTATACAATCATTGTAAAAGTACTAATTTATTTAATGATTTATATAAGTTTTTATAAAATATTTAATTCAATGTATGTATTCTTTTATTAATATATCAAATTGTATATTTTTTTTAAAAAATTATTAAATGATCTATTATATTGTGAAATGCTCTTTGATTTATTTCAAATCAGTATTAATTTATTATCAAAAAGAAAAAAAATTAAAATATATTGAGCTTTATAACATTTAAAATATAAAAACAATCATTGGACAACTGATTTGGCCATTTAGCTACCTCAAAAATATATACTTATAAGCACCTTACATGATACCAAGAGATAGGATCAATGGATGGATTTCAAATCTCACGATGAAAAATCATCACTTCCTCAGTTGTATGTTAGAATGCATACACAAAATGTTTTTAAAGTAATTTAATGAATGATCAGTCCAATGTATATAATACCAACAAATAATATTAATAGTAAAAAATATTTAAATGTTTTTCTATGTATATTTAAATTGAATTGAATTTTTAAGTTATTTTGTAGCATTATATTTAATTCTGATAATTTCTATTTACTTATTTCATATTCCTAATTTATTCAAACAAAAAAAATATATACAACAATAAATAATGTCTAATCTATTAATATTTTTCAATCAATAACATATTTATCTTAAATTTTGCATAAACTAATAATTTTCATATATAATACTCTATTATAATATTGAATCACAAATTAAATACATTTATATATAAAATGTTATAACATTCAATCACATTTTGTTCAGTTAAAAATATTGAAAACTAATTAAACCATGAATAACAAACTATTTTAATATTATATTTTATAAAAAAATGCATTTATATATTTTATATTTTAATATATTATTATTATTATTTAAAAAAATTTAAAATATAAAAAAAATGTTTTAAAATACAATCAAATAAACAATATTTAAAAAACAAACAAATAATATTAATCACAACATTTAGTTAGATGTTTATGTAGGATCATTTCAAATTTAAAAAATTATATTAGTTATATATGGATTAAAATTAGCTATATATAAATTTAAAAGCCAAAAAAAAAATTACAAAATATATTAAAAAACAATTATGTAAAAGATGTAATATACTTATTGAGGTGTCTTTCACTTATATCAATAATTTAATATAATATAAAAATTTAAAATATACTAACACTTATAATTACTTACATGTTTGTTTACATATTTACGTAGGTTCATTTCAAATTTGATAAATTATTAAGAAAATGGATTTTTTCTAAACAATTTCATTTATGCATTTTATTTAGTATTAATAATATCTATATTTATATTTTATTTATGTTAATACATCACCTAAAATATTAATAATATTCATATTCTTATGTGATATTATCATTTTTCTTAATAGATATAATTGAACAACATGGCAACTAGGAGTCAAAAAAATGTTATTGTACCATATGAGAATCTAACATGATATTTTACCATCAAATAAGTATAGAACAATGATAATTTAAATTAAAAAAACTTGTCATTCATATTATGCATCACAAAATACATAAGCCTCCAATGGCCATTATAAAATAAGACTTAATAGAACGTTTATCAATTATCGACGTTCATACAATTTTCATCACAAGGTTTGAAAGTAAGAAAACATATTATAGAGGGTTTGCATTAATATATAATACAGTTGAATATGCTTTAAAATATCAAACTGAACATATATTAACTAATAATAGAATTTATTTTCCCAATCTTATGCCAAAATCATAATGTCCAAATGAAAAAAAAAAGATTTGGAATGTTAAAAAATTCAAATCAACTTGATTTCTAAGATTATATGTAAATAGTAAAATAAAAAATTTACCTTTTTTCTTATTTGAAAAATTCTATTGATTTTTTTACTTAAATATTTATGTGTCTAATATGTTACATGGTTTTATTAGAGAAATAACATAGAGGCAATTTTTGATACATTTTTATAGTTGCTCCAAATTTTTATTATAATTAAGTATTGTATAAATTACTTGGAATTCATATTTAGTAAATTTCATTTCTTGCACTTAATAAATATTATAGGTAACATGTAAACCATTTTTGGATTAATGATTAATACATTTCTAATTTGTTTCATAGAGCACCACCCATATAAACTACAAATGCATCAGACATTTTTATCTATCCAATAATTTTCAATCTCAAATAACTAATAATCATGGAAACTAAATTTAAATTATCGATCCATCAACTTTAGCATCTGGAAAATAATGCACATAGATGATGATTCAAATTGCAATCAAAAAAATAAATCCATATAAAAATAATTGAACTACTTAGGGTGTAGTACTAAAAATGGGATATTACGTAATTACACAAACAACAATAGTTCAAGATAGGTTTTTAGCTTCAACATTATTGATAGTGAGGGATATTAGATTACTTTAAATTCCTTTGGTTAGGTGGAAAATTAATACATAATCTAGAATCAATCTAGAAAAATATATGTAATTTCAAATAACACAATAAAATAGGCCAATAAGAAATACAACAAATCAAAAATCCCATGGGAGATCACTATTAGCATAATATATTCTATTAAACATTGTTCTAGAAAAGATTCTACCATCCTATTATTCTAGTTTGAGTTAAAAAAAAAATGATATTAAAGATGCAACTTCAAACACAAAGATTGACATTATTGGTGTAGTTATATCTATTACTGATGCATCTCATTTTAAAAGTCCAAATAGAACCTCAAATGTTCAAAGAACACTAATATTGCCAGATATATATGAAAGAAACATGTAAGTAACCCTTTATGGAGGATTTTATCTTGAAGAGGTGAAACTACTAGTGGATACTTATGCTTCTACACCACACTTGGCTCTAGTTCTTACCATCTAAAAGGGGAAATTATAATCATATAATGGAAAAATATTAGGTACTAATTTGGATACATAACTTTCCATCAATCTAGACGTCAATTATGTGCATGGGGTGAGGACATGGTTCAAAGAAATAGGTAAAACTACATGAGGGGCATTAGTTAGTGTAAGAATGACTCAACATAAAACAATTGGAGACATCTATAGCTTAGGAGTTTTCAACCAATCAAATACATTTAATTTATATGCCACAATAATACACATCAAAATAAAAAAACATGTTATCCTACTTGCATTGCTTTAATTAGCAATAAATCATGTAGAAAAAAAAGTCATTTAAAATAATGATGCAATGTGGCATTGCCCAAAATGCCACATTAATGTTAAAAACTATGAATATAAGTCCGTAATGACTTTTTTTATTGAAATATGTTATAGGAAAAAGATGGACCATAGCATTTGATAATGTTACTATTGTACTAATGGGCATCAAATCAAATATTTACAAGAGATATTAGCATCACCTTATGAGGTTTAGAAAATCATTACAAAAGTGTTATTCTGTAGTTACCATTTCATAGTTTCAAAAAAATAAGAAATTTACAATGACAAAGAAGAATTACATGGTACCATATTAAATGCAATTAAAGATGAATCTTCACTAATAGATGCCTCTTTCTTTAATGGATTTGATCTAGATTAGCAAATGTTTACTCTATAATTCATGTAATTAATTATATCTTTTGATTAGTTGTACGCATGTAATATGTAAATAAAATATATTTTTAAAACCATTTGTTTGTATTATTCATTTTCAAACATTTTATTCACCATATCGTAAGATGTTTGATAGAATTTTACCCTCTCTCAATTTTGCATCAAATGAGATATTCAAACGGTTTGTGATCTTCTAAAATGGTGCATTATAAATCTAAGCATTTTTTAGTATTTTAAAGATCTGAACCTATGGTTGATTTGGTATTGATATATATGTAAGGATCATTTTAAAACTCAAAATCAAATAAGCATGTAATTTTAACATTTTTTAATTTTAGGTGCTCTTTCTTATTGCTTTACGTACTCTTTTTTGTAACATTTTATTTAGAGCTATTATTCGATACATTTTTTGCTAAAAAATATGGCTCTCAGAATAGTGTAATACTAAATAGATAAGAAAACATTGAGGGAAAATAATAAATAGATTTAGATATTATTTATGATATTAATTTATATGCATGGGAATGTAATGAAGATTGCATTGTCCATTTGAAAATAATTTTAACGACATTGGACAATGAAATAAACTATGAAGAATATAGTTATAAAATACTTGAACAATAGTTGTTAATATGAAAAATGAAAAAATAATGAAATGGAATAATAGAAAAGCAAATAAAAAGGATTCATATATGTATATGGTCAATCATTAAGTTTTGTAAAAAAAAATTAATAGTAAGCAATTAATAATAAAAAATGACATTTAAAGAATATACTATTTTCAGCTGGTATAAATTTAGCTATACATAACTCTTTTAATAATGTAGTCATTAATTTTTTTGTTATGACCACTGCATATACTAATGGGAAGAGAACACCCAAATAAAAAGGCCTACTTAAATTATTTAATACATAGGGATGAAATAAATGCACGTCAATGGTTATAATACCATACAAAAAACAAATATTTTGCCACTACTTACAGATTAATTTATTAGATAACCTTAAAAGAAATACTAAGAAATAATAGATAGTATTTCATCAATACATCCATGCTCCATTTTCCAAGAATCATATCTAGGCATTCAAACAAGGAATTATCATCATAGACTTACATGTTATTGATGCATTGGTGAAACAAATGTTAATCACTTTTGTATAGTAAATAATATGGACCTAGGAATACATCCTAAAGTTCTATCTAATCTCACTCAAGCTAAATAAATTCTCATTTCAAGAGTTAATCCAATACCACATGTAACTCATGCACATGGTGTAAAATACAAATATAATGTCCATACTATTAGTTTCCCATAAGATATATCTTCTATTGTAACTATATACCATAGCAGCATGCAGACCTTAACATCTTAGTATTAAGAAGAATTGGAATAGATAAAAAACCATAAAACTAATTTGTAATCAAATCACATCTTAGCGAAGTTGTACACTATAAAATAGAAAATGATCCCTATTATAGAGATGTTCAAGTTGAAAATAATCCACTAGATGCTCTAACATTAATGAATACCGATATCTCATCACTCCATCACATCACAATGAAGATTTAAGGTATGGAATATATCAATGATATAAATTTACAACACCAACAAAAAACATCATTTGTAGTTTCTCTTCTAAATGTATGAAGAGTGGTTGATCATATAAGAGATTATGTGAATGACACAAATAATAAAAATCAACCTATAATTAATTGTCTAGATGTCATTAATTCACCTATCAATAAATACAACACCAAAGGGCTATTTTTTATGGCATTTCTGAATCCTTTCCCAATAGGTGTTTTCATGTTCCAACAACCTTGTATTAAAAAGATCCAAGTATATGAATATTCTTTGAACTTGCTTAGATATCAAGATAATGGATTTGGAATCCACCCACACTTCTTTTATTTATTGTTAAACCTAATTATGGCCATCAAAGCTAAGTAACATCAGCATTATTTATAAAAATAAACATAGAAGACAAGTTGCCACTCACAATTTCAGCCATGCGAGCATATTGAACTTAATTTCTTAATGTAAGTATTGTAAATTGATTAATTTATTTTGGGTTAGCACTTAGATGTACATATGTATTTCAGTTGAAATATAGAAGTGAATTAATATATATGATCACATAACTGGGATCACCAACACTATTCTTCACCTTGAGTGTAGCAGACATTAGATAGCTATACCTACACAACGTTATGCCAAAAGATTCAAATTCTACCCTACATAACACTACCCAATGGGGAAATCTGACCCTAATTAGGAATCCCAATCTTGCATCTTCATACATGGAAAAAATAATTGGAATCTTCTATGATAAAATTCTTGGCAAATATGTTCACAATAAAGACTATTGGTACAAGTAATAATATTAAACATATATTTTTTTGACATTTTATATCTACATATAAAACCTACATCAGGTGAAAAAAATTTAATGTATTTTTTATACTTAGATATAAATGGGAACAAAGAGGATCTGCATACATCCATGTATTCATATGGTTAGAAAATGCACTAAACATGGATACTCTAAATTGGAAAAATGTAGCTGAGGTTGATTTTGCAAGGAAATATTTTGATCAACACATAATAACATAGAACCCATATAATATTAATAAAATACACCAAATAATCCATCACTCTAATCTTGATGACCCATACTTACTCACCACTAATGCAATATTACATAGTGATGCTCAGAAATATTATGATGAATTTATAAAGTGAGTACAATGTCTAACAAATTGTAGTGAGTCTACATTCTTACAAAAAATAGAATGACTTTATAGTCAAAATATAATGCCACATTTCCATTATAAATAAATTCAATCATGTTCATTGATAGTCAAGGCTGAAAGACTTAAATTCTAACATGAAATGATGAAAGAGTCAATATCCATAATGCAAGCATGCTTTCAATATGGCATGCAAATATATATTTCCAACCAATTATTTATCAGCATGTTGTGCTCAAATATATAACAAAATATGCATCAAAATATCAAATAAAATATGAAATCTACCATCATATGCTAACAATGATATCATGTACAATAAGAGCTGAGAGCACAGTCAGGACTACATATAGTAAGTTTCTATAAAAAAAACTATTATAGATTGAGACATAGGTGTTGAAGATACATGAGACATGTTGAAAAATCTACCTTTAATAGTTTGAATTTGAAGCTTGACTACCTTATCTATTGGAAAACAAATCTTTAGATGATTTTTTTAGAGTGAATCTACTAATAACAATCTACCATCTTTTATAGATACACATCTACAACACCTTTCTTTTTTTTATGAAAGTCCACTGACTAAAGCTACCCAAACATGGTCTTAAAATAGTAAGAGGAAAAGAAATTAATAGAAAAATAAAAAACTAATCAATTATTCATATATTCCCTCGTTTCTCCTTTAAGACTATTGTGGAATCACCATTATATGAGGATTTTTATTGGACGGAGCTCTTAATTTACAAACCATTCCACAACATTGTAGTGGACATTAGATTGAATAAGTTAGACATTATTAGGCATTGGGAAGAACTAAAAAAATTCTATACTCCATGGCATATTGGGAAAGTACCTACAGAAGAAAATTACAATGTTGAAACAAGTAGTGATGAAAGTGATAATGAATAACATCTAGAACATGACATCAAAATACAAAAGTCGGAAATCATATCTCATACATACCCATTTGAAAATGTTGAGATATATGACATCAACATGCTTGGACTCCATGACTTTGACAATGGCCACAACTAAAATGATTCAGATATCCTACTCAACATGCACATTAATGTATAGCAATTTATATATTCACAACGTGAAATTTCAAATGATGCAAACATTGAGTGCAACAACAAACAAATATCATAGGAGTTACATAATTCACCAACATGCTCAAAAAGAGCTACATGGTACACCACTTCGAATGATTATACAAGGAATAGCAAGGACAACCAAATCTTACATGATAATCATAATAAAACAAACCCTAGATAAGATTCTAAGAAAGAATAAGTCTCTCCTACTTCTCCTTGTTCAGATTGGCATTTCAGCATTTAACATAAATACATCAACAATACATTCAACACTTCATATCCCTATCCAAGAAATGAAAGTGATGAAAAAACAAACATTAACAACTTTCCAAGAAGAAATGAGCCACATTCAATATGTGCTCATAATTAAAATGAGTTTTTTGGGAAAATATGCTTAGCCAGATAAATAATCAATTGTAGGAAGCATTTCCTTAGTAAAATAACAAATACTTTGGTGGTTGGTCAATTATACTCAATGGAGACCGAGGATAGATTGCACGTATAAATGACATTCAAATGTAAGTAAGCATATATTTTTGGCACATAGTATGGTATATATTTGATGCAATTGTTACATTAAAAACAAATTGTCACTAATAGGGATGCACAAAAAAAGAAATACAATTCAGGAATTTGTTAAGTAACATTAAAGATGCAAACCCAACAAAGAAAGATTGGAATATGATCATGTCTAGAACAACATTATTCATACCTATGAAAGAATACGATGATAATTTTAAAATCTCAACACATTTGTATCTAACAAATGTATTGGCAATAATGGATAATAAACACATGTTGAAATCACCTAATATAGAATTTGCTTTATGTAGTGTTGAATAAAGTAGACAAACATATACAGCTAATCATAATGATACTCAAGTTGAGCTAGTTATTCTTCTATGTAAGAAATAAAAAAGTATGTTGACATCCAATCTATGGGTGAAAACAAGATTAGTTAATGAAACTATTGGAGAAATTGTAGACATTGTCTAGAACTCAAATCCAAAGCCACCCTTCCTACCCATATATGCGGTTAATACATTCAATAAATACTCTGGTCCCCCATGGGATGGAATGAATCCTACACATGTACAAGTTGCTCCTATTACACGAGGTGATCATAGGTAAATACCTTTAAAAATGGCATGGGTACTAACCATACACAAAGCACAAGGAATGACACTCAATAAAGCAACAATTGACGTTGGAGACATTGATCGCCAAGAATTAATGAGCAATCAGTGACATGTACCTCTCTTCTGAATTTATCTTTGAACGCTTTGCAAGAATAAAAAAAAGTAAATATGTAAATATTCAAAAATCAGAGGAGAAAAGATTGACAGAACTACCTCTTCCACACCATTAATAAGAACTTCAGCTTTGTAATCAATATTGTATACAATCAAAATAAAAAAAGAGAAACATTCAAAACTATTATTATATACTATAGATTTTACAGATATGGCAATTTCATCATTCGTAAAAATTATAAAAACTGATATAATATTAAAATATAAATTATACAATCTAATATTAATATAAATTACATAATATATAGAATAACAAAATTTCAACGCATATAAAACTTATAATAAATTTTATATAATATTTCAAAAAAACTGACTAGAAAAATTAATAATTAAATTACACGATTTCAAATTTTAAAAAAAAAATTTAGAAAAAAAAACTACACACAATAAGAAAAAACATAAGTTAAAGCACTTTATCATTACAACAAATCAAATATGAACTAGTTTTATTTTTTTAAAAATCATTTATTGCACCATGAGGGCAACTGCTAGTAAATAATATGTATGGCCCGCAGAAAATCAAATGATTACAGTTTTTTTTAAGTTTGCAATTCAACAAAGCATGTTTCATGGAACTTGCACATCTGCTAATTTATTTAAATTTATAAGAAATTTTCGTTTTAAAAATTTTGACTATACCACCCAAACAATATTACAGACCTCTGTCCTCGTAATATTATCATGAAACATTGTCAGCTAACGGAGAACCACTGATACAATGGAAATATTTTTAAAACTGCGCGTTTACGAAATCATTATTCTTCATTCTCTTGAAAATGTGTTTTTCGCTTCTGATCATGCTATTTCTATTATAGAGATTATTCAAATACTATGCCCGAAGTTATTTGTGTACCTGCACTGTTTTTACTACTTGAACACGTATTCTTATTGTCATGAATTTGAATAATATATGATAATCAAATTTATATTGCTATTGTTATTACTTGACGTGTAAATGATAAAAACAGGAACACAACGAATAACTATTTCATTAGGCCAGAGATTGATTATTTTATTAATACGAAAATAATCTTTTGCTCCATGCTGTTGCAAAGGCGTTTTGTTCAGCGGCCACCTCTTTTTCATTCGCTCTACAATATCGCTTTCACTTGTTAATAAAAATATATATTTGTCTCAAATTAATTAGACAGCCGAAAGAAGCATGAGATTTTTTTGCCCTGTTTTATATATATATATATATATATATATATATATATATATATATATATATATATATCTTTTTCATTTTCATTTGGCTGAGATGGTCGCCCATCATCAGGAAATGAAGATATAAAATAACCATAACCATGCATGGGTGAGATGCCATTCAAGCCATTTTGTAAGCTGACCGACGTGATTTTTTTTCTCTACATTCAATATAACGAATATTCGAAAATTTTATGATTTTGTCAGCATTTTTTCCTTGTTTCAAGGAGCAGAGAATTCTCTCTGTGAACATATTTGAACAATTTGTTTCGTTAAAACATAGAGAGAATATAAATCGAACAACAAACTAAAATTAGTAAATTAAAATCACAATTGCATATCCGTAATACCATCCTTCCATAATACAGGTTATAAAATTTGCATAGGGCATAATTGTTCAATTGGTTACCATAATTTAACACAATAAATTTTAGAAGATGTAATACTAAAGTTTGTTATACAATTTTCACATCGCATAATTTTCCTATTATTTTTTTGCAACCGATAGCGTATATATTTGTTGTCTATAACTAATAGCGCATATCAAATGATTTCTAATATATGCAAACAAAACTCGTCAACTTGAGATAAGTGCTATAACTATTTTATAACAATTGGTATAGGATGATTAAATTCTTTTTAAAGAAAGAAATGCCTTTTGTAGTTTTTAAAAAAAAAAAACTATTGAAAAAATAATGGCAATGGTAATAGAAATATGTACGGCTTTGTAATCTATAAAGAAAAACTCCACTCATAATCTATTTTCAGTATAGAGGTAACGTAAAATACATGCGTCCCTAATCTCTCACATATATAAATATTAAAAAGGGAACGTCGTGGATCATGAATATCTTCCTGTATGAATATTTTTGTGTTTACATTTTTCAATTGAAGAGGTTTAGATTAAAGCTTAAGCTATATCTTGAGCAGTTATAAAATTTGTAATTGCGAAGAATTGGATGGAAGCGTTATTCATTTATATATATAAAATAATTTTATTTAATTTATTTTATGATTAAATTACTAAATGAATATCCTGAGGATATATATCACTTTCACATTTCCGTAGATTTTTAATGTAAACTATATTTTCATGTCTATTAAATAAAATTAAAATATTTGAATTTTAATTTCTTAAATTTGTATTAATGAAAAAAAATATATAAACTTTATATTAACAATATACTATTTATAAAGTTTAATAATACAACCAATATTTTCTTTTAATATTATTCAAAAATATTATATATTCTTTTATTTATTTATATTTTTAAAATGTAAATTTTTTATATTAATCATATATTATTTCAGTAAAATGTACAATTATTAAAATATAGTTAATATTATGAAAATGATAACATGTTTGATATTTAATTGTTGTTTTGAAATAAATATTAATTAATCATTAATAAGCTAATGATATTAATATTCGCTTATGCCAATGATCATGGTTAGACACATATTTATATAATATAACATCAATTTTCATATTGCTTGTACTTATGTAAATAAACATTTACATATTAAAACAAGAGCAATGTAGTGGTTGGTCGTTGCCTTTACAACAAATTTTATGTTGCATTTTGTCTTAGATTCATTGAAATCAATGTCTTAGGATGTGATAAATGACAATATGTTTCTACCAATGACTCTTAGAAAATATGAAAATTTACTTCTTTCATCGATGAATATATAATAATATAAATATATCAACAAACAATATTGGTAAATCAAAGTGTATTGTAGTGATTTAGTTGTAAGTTTTATAATTAAATACTACTGACAAAATAAAATGTATAAAAGTTTAGGTCAAAATTTTAAAATTTATTGACATTTATATATGCATTGGTAATTGAATAAAAAACCCTAGTATAAATTTGGTATACAAGTCCTCGATAGGGACTAATATTGTTTATTCATGTAAGATGAGAGAAGAAGTAAAAGTTGTTACAAGTGTGTAGTTTAAAATATGAAGGAAAATTTGTTTAAGAGTGAATTGTGTAACTTAATTATCATTCATTATGTCAAATATAGAGTGATTTGTTCTTTGTCAAGAGTGAATCTTCCTTGTAGTGAAAATCCTCACAATAGGTAGATAGTGCTAGTTTTGTCTATGACATAGTTGTGTAGAATTTTTATCAATGTAAGGAGGGTTGTCTTCAATGGAAGGCTTTAAAGACTGCATTCTATATTAGTGTTTTCATAGGTCTTAGATTTAAACTAAGATGGTGACAATATTCATATCAACTTTGTTCATGACACGAAGGACAAATAAATTTTGTGTCTTGGATAGCTTGTACAGATTCAATTTAAAAACTAAACTTGTTGAATGTGAGTTGAAATGGCTTTGAATATATATTAGAAATTCTCAATGTTCCTATGACCTATAAAAGTTAAGATTGAAAAGAAATGAAGGATAGATTATTATTAAAAAAATATAGTAGTTTTTTAATGATATAATTAGTTATCAAATATAGTGTTATTTTAAGGATATTACTAGTAGAATTAACATAAATGTGAAATTTTAAAAAAACTAAAGGTAGTTAAACCTTTTTAGGACTGTGATTTCCAAGTGGGATTAAATGGAACCAACCCTATTGAATGATAATGAGGACTATAGAGTTAAAGCGATATCATATTAAAACAAGATCTAAAAATCCAAATTGAAATAATTGGTCTACATTACTAAGTCATGTATTTTTTATAACATATAATGTATATTTGCTGTTGCATGTAACAACGAAGAAAGTTTTGAACAAAATTTGTAGCTTTAAGTGGTGTAATGAATGTAGTTTATGTAATTTTCAAAGATATTTTAGTGTCATGTCATTTAATTAGATTTTTGAACTAGTGCATCAAAAATTATTTGGATTTTGGTTAAGTTTCCTATCAGTGTACTTTACATATTTTAAAATACACAATAGTATGTAGTCCTAGAATATCCTCGGCTCTAGTAATCTCCGGATACAATAAGAAATATCAATCTCCATTTCAATAAATTGATTTTAGTGTTATTTTTTTCCTAATATGATAATTAAATCTTAGTCAATTTTTTTTTTCAACTACATTTTTTATAGCTTGTCATTCTTTATCAGATCTCCCTCTTTGAACATTTTAGATGGTCTAGATCTACCACATGACACCATCCAGTTCACCTAGGAGCTCATGGACTTAAATAATTTGCCATTTCATAGGATTTTATCACAAACTTCCATATTCATGAGATGATTCCATGTGGAATAATCACAAAACCTAACAACAATGGTATCTTAGTGACGATGGAAAATCCCTAGGTCTTCAAATACTTGTGGTGATGCCATATGGCATCATTTCAGAGACCTAGGGAGTTGTGAGATAATAATAGATGTAGTCGAGAGTTGAAACTCAATGGGCTATCAATGTCCTAACGTTTAGTCCCATTTCATGCTAAGTAGTGGATACATGTGAAATCAAAAAACATCAAAGCACAAGGCAATCATGGTAGATGATTGCTAAGTTCTATCCTCTCATGGCTCTAGCTGGATAGTAGTTAAATAACTCCATTTTTAGGATGTGGGAAGATGAATAATGATCATGCATTAAATATAAATGGATCCTTTTGAGTCAAGAAGCATTAGGAAGCAGGTGCATAGGACAATGATTCCTCATTAAATATAAATTGTATTTGAGGTGATAGGATTGGTATATCAAATGCCAAATTAGTAATTAGCATGACCCATTCCCTGTGATCCTAGGATGCTCTAAATGCCTATAAAAGGAAGTTGAGTTCATTTCAATAAAGGGGAAAAATGGGAGTAGTGAAGCTTTGGTGAAATACTATTGGACAATTTTCAATAGTGATAGGACTTAATTCAAGATGTTTTATGATGGTCTCCTTTGTAATGCTAAAGCTCCCCAGTGAGCTTGGGCTTTTTAGAAATTTATATTGACCATTCACTCAATTTATATCTATTATTAAATATTATTATTTAACATATTAAATGATGAATGGTTTGCATAAAATGGTCAATAGACGAAGTGTTTTAAGTCTTTAAATGTTTATTAATTGCATGATGTATTATGTCAAATGAGTGTTTGAATCCCCACAAGGTTCTAAACTAGTTCATTCATGACAGGTCCATAGATAGAAATGAACCTTGTGCATATGATAGTAAATGTGCTAATTATGGTAATGACCCTACACCCTGAATGATACCCCTACCTAAACATGAGACCATGCCTAAGTCCCCTAACTAGGTAACCAATTGATCTTCAAGTCCTTGAATGCCATTGAGCCCTTGAAAACTAAGGCTTGCACCCATTAATACACAACCACCGTTGTGCTAACCAAAGTCCTTGAGCATAGAGTTACACCATGGCAAAACTATCCTAACAGACCCTAGTGCCTTTGTTAATGTGCTTTAAAAGAGAACATAAGGCTTATGCCTTATGTATATTGATGTGAGTGTAGTCGAGTGCTAAATGTTGAGCACCTTAAGAATAGTTAAGCCATGTGCCACAATAGATCAAGCCTAGATCCAACTTGAATAACTAGGTAAGTGCATGACTAGGCCCATGACCATAAATCTAATTTATTTATAATATTTTGGTTCTATTGCTAGGACTTATTGAATTTTATTATTGTAATGATGCACTTGGACAATGCTATGACTCTCCCTCAATAGCATAAAACATTGGATATAATAATTGGAAGATAGATTTACATTAAGGCATCCAACTTATAGAGGATTGACCCAAAGGAAGTGGGTTTAGAACCACTTATATGATAACCTATACAATTTTTTCTTTTTTAGACTATGAGAGAAAGTATACCACTAGTTGGTTGCTTATGCTACCCATAGAATTTGAAGATATGGATAGTGCCTAGAGAGGCTTGAGAACATAGACACCACTTGGAATAGAGCCATAGATAAATGATGGTAAAGGGTGATAAATAACTACCTACTTGAGTTTTTGATTTCAATGTACTCCTGCCTTGAAGAAGTAGAGTACCAATTCTTGCACAACTATAAAGATGAACTTGTGAAAGAACTCATCACTAAGATTAAAAAGTTGATGATGGATTATAGCTTCAAAATAATGAGGATGCAAGGCTAAATTACTCGCACATTTGAGTAGCATAACAAGGAAGAAGGAGATGTGTAGGTGAGGTACAATCAAATGAGATGGGTAGATTTATAACTGAGAGCTTAGGAGATAGAATTATAACAAGAGGAAGTGTAGACTAATAGATGATATAGAACCTGGAAGTGCTAAGAGGACCTGTACCAAGTGGGAATGGTATGGGGAAGTATCTCTTGAATGGTGGCCATGCCTAGATGAAGAAGCCATTGAAGCCTTTGAACAAGATCCACAAGTGATGGGTAAATGCTCAGGGTCCCTTCAGAACATGACAATTGGAGATTCACCTAATGCACCTACCCACTTTGAACCTATGGCATGACCTCATACACCAAATTCCCTAAAGAAAAATATAATATTGATAATTGACCTAATTGTCTACCTAGGCTTTGATCATTTTTCAAATTTGAACCAGAACTTTGTGATTGAATAATTTATCCCATACAAAGAGGTAAGTTAATATACCTCTAAACTTTGAGGCACTAGCTTGACTAGATAACACATGAGTGAAATCAACCTAGTTTAGTCAATGCTAGATACGTAACTTAGGTAGCTTATAAGAAATGGCCATGTGCCACTATTTGGTATTATAGTGCCATCATCATCTATGGCACTAAAAATAGCCATTGGATTGATGCCTAGCCTAATGGTTGGAGGCCTTAGAGGACTAATGCCAAAATAAGCACTAAGAGGCCAAGCACCTCAGGCACTAGATACTTTGCATCCTTATATCTATTAGGACATGTCCATACAGCTGCAAGAGTATCGAGGCATGGAGAATAACATAAAGGATATACTTAAGAGTGAGTTATAATGGCATGTTTAGGTAATAACTTATCCAAAATTCAAGGCAACCTAATTTTTGATAACCTTACTTGATCCTACCCATACTTGATTATGAAACCTTGAAGGGAACCTTCTTAAAAGATTTTGATATACCTACGTTTGAGCAGCAAAGCATCTCCTTGCTCCAAGAGATCTACCAAGGATTATCAGAGCGAATGCACTCCTATGAGTCTTGATTCAAGATGTTCTTTCTAAGATCATTTACAACATTCACCCCTCCTAGTGCCTTTTAGAAGGGTGATATCCATGAAAACATTCACATATCCTTCAGAAGCACTTAAAGCTATGCTCAAGAATGAGGTAGTTGGGAGCATTGATATAAGAATTAACCCATTCATGGAGGCATAAATTATGTCAATGGCCTCCCTACTATATAAGTTGACTAATAACTCATTACAAGATTCTCAAAGTGGGTTGTGGTTCATTAAGTGTGAGATAGAGGGGCATAAAAAATAAGTACCCTCACAATATTGTGTGCACATTAATTCTTAGTTGTGAGGTTTGTCATGAGGTGTATAATGTTCATAATTCCCCCTTTTTATAATGTGATAGTTATGTTATTACAACCATATACTACAATTTGTGTGATATATACACTCATAATATAACTAACTACCAAGGACTTGATGAAATGCACTAGAATATAGAGAGAGGTGCATGGCAGGAAACTACGATAGTCAAAGGTAATGAGAACAAAGGAAATAAGGGTTATGACCAATAGTATTCTAGCTATGGGAACCAAGAGGTGCTATAGGGTGAGTTGGAAGACATATTAGAGGAAGGTTCCCACAATAATCATGTTACAAATGCAAATTGATTGACCACTATCAGTATGACTGCTTGATGCATCCAATGTATGAGTACCAAGGATTACATATAATTAAAGAATTCCCTAACTTGTACAAGAATATAACCCAAGGAAAAATAAGCATTGCCAACGGCATAGGGATGATTAGGTGAGAGATTAAAAATATGAAATAGGCTCCAAAGGCATAACTAGCATGCCCAAAACCAACTAAAGTGTAGGCAACCACTCAGAGTGGACTCACCACTCAGAGTGGACTCACCACTCAACCACCAACTTCATAAGGATATTAGCTGCAATTGGAATATGGTAAATTGGGATACAAGAAGCACATAACACAACTTGAGCCAAAAATTGTATCTTACCATGACCATAATAATTACAAAGACATCCTGCAATAAGCCATGTGTGTGACATAGAATTTACAATTCTAACTCCAGTTCGTTAGAGATCTAAAGGCATAGGTTACCACCTCATGTAAAAAGAAATATATCCAAAAGGTTCAAGTGTAAGAGTTGATAAAGATCGTGTGCCTCCTAAAAATATATGGGATGCTTCCATTGTTGAAAAAATTGCTCTTAAAGCATGCAGGTAAAAATCTAAGTGAAGATGTTGTACCCCATGTAACTGAAGTTACTACACCACATATTGAGTAGGTGCATGAAGTAAGCCATATTTAGAATGTAGAATATGACCAATAATTTACAGTAAATTCCACCATTAGTGGATGGTCTATCTATAAGGTATTAATAGACACCATTGCAAAAGTTGATACCCTAATTACGAATACATGGGAGAAGATGGGTAGACTAACCATGAGACCTTCTCCCCATGTGTTTTTCATGGAAAACAAGACCCAAGTGTATCTAATAAAAAAAATTTAGGGTGATATTATAGATATTATGGGCATTTAATTTCAAGTTGACTTCAAGGTTATCGATTTGGATAAACAAGATAGCTACCTAGTTCTTCTAAGAAGGCCTTGGTGCTATGCCAATAATGCAAATGTGTTATTCACGAAGTAATACATGACCTTCAAAAAATATAAGGAAAGGGTAGTGATCCCTCTTTCAAGTGACTAAGGACCACCCTATATGGATAGCATTGACCTCAAGGATGAGATCAACCATATATAACATCATGGTGTAAGGTCTCAAGAATCTCCACTAGTCTAATCAAGAAGTGATATCTTAGGAGGATGGGAAGTCAACCTTATACACCATTGACATTGCTTACATCTAATGGGTTGGAGATGTGTATGAAGCCACTGGTCATAGATTCCATTTGGTGTGTGTAAAGGTGACAAAGCCTATGAGGACTGACTATGTCTAGATTGATCATGCTCAGAAATAATTGGTCTTGCACCATGAGAAGAAAGAAAAGATGGTACTCAACTTGAGTAAAGGTAAGCTTGCAATTCTCCTAAAATTTTAAGGGATCAATCTAGTGGAAATTTATGTTCATTACTTTTAAGCATGCATCCCAAAGGAGATAGATAGAATTTGCACACTTGTGTACATCTTGAGAACATTTTGACACTTTGGTGGGAAGCATAAAGGTCTAACTTGCTAACATGGCTAGAGGTAAATGTAGCCATGTGTACTAGATTGAAGAGGAGTAATAAGACCTTCAATATCTCAACATACTCTAGAAGCTCTGATCTCATGGTGTATGTGCACCTCTATGAGGAAACATGGACTGACTATGGAATGACTACCCTAAAGAAATTATGGGTACATGCCTTTTATAAGATTCTAAAGACATGGGCATGAGCATGGTACATGGTCAAAAAGTCACTCTCAGAGATAACCAATTGGGAGGTATTTAAGGATATGTCTATCCATAACTTATCCTTTTCTTTACATAACTTAAAACTGGTTGAGCCATTGTAAGTAATTCAAAGGGTAGTGTTTGAGGACATTTCCATCATTGAGGAGCACTTGAAAGATATGTTTGGGGAAAAGGGTTGGAACCCTCAACCTTTTTTGAGGAATATATGCTCAACAACAACTCAATTAATGAATATGATGAAAATTGGAAGGAGCACTACTGGAAAGCCCTAACCACTATATGAAATCTCATGCACCAAGTAGATGATAGCACTCCTGACAAAGAAGACCCCACTCATCTTTGCATTGAGACAATAGAGGGAACCTGATAGGTTAAGGACTCACATAGGAGAATAATGAGACATATCACACCCCACTTGAGCAACTCAGAAGGAGAACCAAAGATGGGTACTCCAAGTGCCTATAGGTCTAACACAAAACTAACATGCATCATAGACCTCTTAAAATAGTTCCAAGACTCGTTCCCTAGAACTTATCAAGATATGAATGGTAGCCATCCATGTCTTAAAAATAAGAGAATAAAGATAATTTATGGTGTAAGAACAATAAAAAATAACTCCTATAAGATGAATCCTAACCTCTACATCAACGTCAAAATAGAGATTGACACTATAATGATAGTAGGGGTCATTTACCCTTTGTAGGAGTCTGAGTGGGTAAGACCAATGGTAATAAGAATAAAAAATGATATGTGAATTCAAATTTGAACTAATTACGAAATGTTAAATTATTATTACATTAATGAACCTTTCTTAACTCCATTCATCGATAAATTCCTAGTACATGTTGTAGGTTGCACAATCTACACCTTCACTATTGGGTTATTTGGCTACCACCAATTCTAGATTGAGGAGGTTAAACCTTAAAAAAAATTTCAACTGAATTGGGTCATTTTCTTATAATGTTATGCCCTTTGAAATCAATAATTCATCAGTCCAATTCTCTAGAGTGGTGATCACTACATGCATGGATTTCATCCATAGGTTCCTCCAAGTTTATCAAGATGATTTAACAGTGTATGGACTCTTTAGGGACCATTGTGACAACTTGTGCCTAATGTTTGAGAGGTGTAGGTAGCTTCAGATATCCCTAAACTTAAAAAAGTGTATCTTTAGAACATTATTTGGAACCCTACTTTGTCACATCATCTGCAAGGATGGTTTTCTTATCAATCAAATGAAGATCACCATCATAATTTAGTTGTAAAATCCATCCACATAGAAAGACATTTATGTCTTTCTTGGACATTATAGACACTAAAAAAAATTATAAGGAGTTATGCTAAGATTATATCACCCCTAGAATAGGTTTTTCATAAGGATGAACCTTTCTGTTAGGATTAAGTGAAATAGGATACCTTCGATACCTTGAATAAAGCTTAGATTAGCTAGCACACATATTTTATAGTTCCCTAACTAGAAAACACCTTCCTATGCCCATGTTGATTCTTCTAGCTCTACTATTGGTGCAATATTATCATATCTTGGTGAAGGCAAGATGGATCATACCATCTCCCTCACAAGTAGAAAGTTAACCTCACTAAAGCAAGATTACACAATGATAGAGTGTGACGTGTTTTCAATGGTCTATGCATTGAAAAAATTTAGACAATATCTATTGGAAACCATGTTCATCTTTTTCACTAATCATGAGGCACTCAAGTACCTAGTGAACAAGCCTATTTTACATCGGCACATATAGATATGGATAGTTCTATTCTAAGAGTTCTTGGTCTCCATTGTTGTCAATACTAAAAAGTAAAACTTAGGGCCAGACCATTTACATTGCATTAATTATGGTGATGTGATGGTGCTTATTAAGGATGACATTTTGGATGTGAAACTATAAAGAGTATAACATGTCCCCAAAGATTTGGTACATATCTTTGCCTTTATAATGTTTGTAGTTATACCCCAAACTATAATAAATATGGAGAAGAAATAACTAGGAGTTCATGCTACCCCTTTTTAGCTATTCAATAGAGAAATGTATAACCTAAGTAGATATGAGGTGTTATGTCGATGTGTCTTAGAGATGGAAAGATACTACATCATATGAGAGGTTCGCAAAGGAATAATAGGAGGAGATTATTTTGGAAATGTAATGGCTAGAAAAGTGTTACAATTAGATTTATGGTGGTCATACCTATTCTAACAGACAAAGGATTGTGCCAAGGTGTGTGATATATGGTAGTTCACATGGAATCCTAACCATCAAGATGACATGCCCCTCATCCCCATTCTTTCCTTATAGCCATTCGATAAATGGTCCATTAATTTTGTTGGGCTGATAAATCCCATGACATGATATATAGATGTAAGGTATAATCTTGTGGCCATAAATAATTTCATAATTTTGGATGGGGTTGTAATGACAAATGTATACACAACTACCATAGGCACATGGTTCATCTTAAAAAACATAATAATACATTATAGGTGCCCGCTTAGTCTGACTAGTGATAGGGGCACTCACTTTATCAATGAAATAATTAGAATCTTATTAGTTGAGTATATGGTGGCATACCACAAAATAAGCCTCTATCATCCATAAATAAATGAAGTAATTAAGTCATTTATTAAAATACAAGGAATATTCCACATAAATAAATGTGATATTGGTCGCAAGGATTGTGATGATTGATTATCAACCATACCATGGGTATATCACACAACCTATAAGTGCTTGAACAAGGCTACACCATTTCAACTGGTGTTTAGTGCTGAGGTGATACTACCAATCGAGTTCTTAGTACCATCATTGTGTATCATGCACATTGATTGGTTAGATGACCAAGAGTTACTGAATGTAAGGCTTGAGGACTCAGAGTGCATAGATGATATGTTCACCAAAGAAAAGTGGAGACAATAGATAGAAAAGGCACATCAAAGGATCTAACATGACATGCATATAAAGAACAAGGTGTTAGCAGAAGGAACATTCATTTGGCTCTATGATTCAAAGTATTTCTAGAACCTAGGCAAACTATAGATAAGGTGAATGGGCCTCTATATCATCTACCACATCTTGGAGACATATGCATGTAAATTATAAATGTTGATTGGTGAAATGCTCCCTGGGCATTTATATGGTAATAGGTTTAAGCCATATAAAAAAATGATGGTGCTTGTACCATGAGAACTCTAACTTCTTAGTCACTAGTCAATTTGAGTTTGGAAGACCAAAATAATGTTTGGTATAAGATGCAATTTTATTTGTTGTGTTCTTTAGGCATTATTTTAAATACTATAGAAGTTTCACTTTGAAGCCTGATAGGAAAATATGCTAGCACTTCACTCATAATTCCAATCAAGTGAGTCAAGCAATTTATATTCCTCAGAATTTGAAGCTAAACACCTAGGTTATTATCCAAGTATTTCTAATGTTAGACAAAGGAATTAAAATAAACCATCATACATTGAATCCTAGAAGCATGGTGCTTTTAATCCCCAGGTAGAAGTTTGTCTGGCCTTTCACACTTAAATCCAACCATGTGAGTTGAGCCCTTATGATTTGTAAATTTCCTAAGTATAGACACCTAAGTGGTGTCTACATGAAACACACCAGACTCATAAGGAGGATGCACAAAATCCATGTGTATAAGAGAAAGATTATAAGGTCCTTGGAGGTCTAGGGAAGAACTACTATGATATGTATGTGCATAATGAGAGTCACTTGAGTCAAACCCATTTACTTTATAAGTAATTAGGTCCAAACACCTATGATTTTAGGTGCAAGGAGGTTGTAACACTTTGAATAAATAGGAACAAGGTGAAGATGCATAATATGATCGTGCACAATAACTAAAGTGTAGATGCACAACATGATCTTGTGTAAGAGAGTTAAAAGAGGATAATGAAGTGATGGAGGTAAAACGCAAGGGTTTTGTATGCAGTAGGATATGGCAAGGCAAGACAAAGCATAAGAAAATAACTAAGATAGATAAGTGCACTTGAAATAGAATCACAAGAAGAAGAAGTGATTGAATCGAGGAGGATGAATCATGTGCATGTGAGGTGCTACACCTAGGTTATTATATTAAAGGTCAAGGTCACACCAAGAGAACAAAAAATAGAAGGATAATAATCATAGATAGAGGTATCTACCCATATTTGAGAGGGATGTGATCATTTGAACCATAAGTTAGTTCACCAAAATACCATTAGGAGTATTGAATAAGGTGATGGTAAAGGCTCTGAATTTACATTAAATGTATTGGTGTTAGAATATTTTAATGAACTTGGAAGAGTTAAATAAATTTATATGTGACCACACCATTAAGTCACCTACATTAAATATGGTAGATGGAAGCAGGATATAAAATGTAAAATGATAGATTGGTTTCTATTATAAACTTTGTGTAAACTGGAGACATTGAGCAAACCAAAAAACTAGTGGGTTGAAGCATACAAACCCTACTAAAGTAAAAATTGGTTAACCTTTAGACACCTAATATGAACATTTATTAATTAGGAAAAATTATTCCCTCGTTGAGATTGGTGTAAAGAGGTGTGTGAAGATACGTTTATAGGAACAGTTAGCAAAAAAGTGAGTTCCCATCCGAGCTAGCATTAACAACCCATGAAGCCTAAGGTACAATCATAAATCTCATGACTATAAAGTGTCATCAATAATTTGAGGTTTCAAAAAACTTAACAAACCACACATCAATACGAGCATGTTTAAGATGGGCAAGAAGTAGAAAGGATCAGGTCTAGAGCAGGCATAACAAAAACCCAAATGGGCATGCATAATAGTAAAAGTGACCGTTGAAATATTTTTAGTGCCATAAATAGAAGGATTTATCATCATTCAATTCAACACAAAGGTACTAATAAATATGTCCTATTAAGTGATGTAATTTTGGATGTTTTAATAGGTGGAAACTAGTATTCCTTTACACACACCTACCAACTAAAGGAGTAAAACCATCATACTTCAAACCATGAAAAATACATAACATCAAATTGGATGGTGGATATAGGGAGTAGGAAAAAATAGGGCATAATTTTATTTGATGTCTCTATTTGATACAAATTGATAGTGTCCTATACAACTCAAGTGTATGAGTTGCCTTAATTTGGGAAGCTAGAGAAACTCATGTCATTATTTCTATCATGCACTTATGGTGATCATATTTAATTGATAGGGAGGATCATTAGGATATAAATACACCTCATAAAAAGGATAAGCAAGATCCTAGAGGATGGAATAAACATCTAAAGGATGATGAGTGATGATGAAGAGGTGGAATATGTGGCAAAAATCCTAAATTATTACAAGGGAGATTCACATTCCCCATTAAAGACTGTAATGACCCCATCATTTGGGTGTTTTCATACCTCGTGAGCTCAAAAATTTACCCCAATGGTTGATAGATCGATGTCATAAAAACATACCTATGTATTGCCTACCATATGGCATAGGGCATGAAGTCTAATATTGCCAAAATCATCACTAATAAATTTGTGAAGAATTTGATAGAGTACCACACATAAAGGGGACCTTTAGGTGGGGTTCCATTCTAATCTTCATAATCATGGAGGAGATCATGATACTAGACAAGGATGAGGATAATCTCTAGATTTTTATAGAAAATAATTACTCCCTAGTGTATAAATATAAGGACTTCACTTTCCCCAATTTCTTTAGTGTAAAGTACAAAATGCACATGATGAAGTGGTATAAGAAGTATATAGAGGCATTCAGACTTGATTGGTACATCCCGCAAGAGTTACCCAAGAGTGTGTATGAGATGGTAACCTTTCCCATAATGCAACATTTTTGCATAGTCTACTTGACATTGGTGAATGGCCACAAGTCTAGCTCATTGAGGCTCTCATATGCCTTCTCAACCAAGTATTTTAGAGATGCAATCAGAACGATCCCTAATGTACAATAATTAGATATCCTTGTGAGTTAAATAGACATGGAGACAAATAGGTTACGGTGTTAGTTCCTACACCTAGATGGAAAAACAACAAAGATGAAGAGGATGAATCTAATTGCATCAACATCCACCCCCTTCAATAAGTAACCATAGTTGGCTACATCCATAGGTTATACTATGAGATGAATCAAAGGAGAAAGAGCCCTGATTCTAAGAAAACTGATGACCTGCAATCAAGATCAATGATAAAGGAATGTTGGTACAAGTAGAAAAAAAGAAATCTCTAAAGAATAAGAAAGGGAAGACACTAGAGGAGATTGAGGAGCACATCAAATTTAAGTTTACCTTAGGAAATGAAGCCTCCACATCAACCCCCATAAAAAAATCATGTGAATTTCATGTCAAAAACTTATCCTATCCTAATAAAGAAGAAAAAGAAACCAATGTTCCTTTCAACAATGCCCACCATCATACTAGAGGAAATAGAGGCATAGGAGGCATAAGAGGCATAAGAGGAGCCAAGAGGTGAAAAGGGCATGTACATTATTCCTAAATAAGGTTCATCATCCATCGATAGCACTCCCCCACTACCTCAAAGTAAAGAGGAGAGGTAAGAACAAATTTGGAAGAAGTTTCACCATGATGATGTAGATATCAAGAAGGTGCAAGAGATGGATAAGAGAAGGGAATAAATGAGGAAGGACATAATTACTATGGAATGTATTGAGAGGGTCGAGGCAAAGGAGTTCAAGGTGTAATAATATAAGTGAAAGGCACAAGACAAAAATAGAAAATCAAAAAAGAAGGTGGCCTAGGAGGAAAGGGGTAGGAAGGAGAAAGCGAAGAAGGCTCCCGCTAGTGAAGAACCTTACACCATCCCAATAGAGGAAGTTTTAGGATAAGCAAGGTGATGTTGGTGCCTTAGAAGAATAAATAGAGAGTGTGACAGAATGGGTTGGTGCCAAGAAGGAACCTGAGGAGGTTCACACCAAAGAGCGATAAGAAGGAGAAGCTAGAATTGAGTAAGAGGAAAAGGTAAATGAAGGGGCGATGTCTAAAGTATAAAAACCCCTATAGGAGGGAAAGGAAGAAATAAACTAAAAATGGTAGCATCACTAGTGGAGATGAGTAAGAGTGGATGAAACTAGCTATCAAAAAATAAGAGTTTGAGTCAAGTTACAGGGAAAAGGTATACAAAGGGTATGCCCAAGATGAGTATTTCTACATGTTGGAGTACATGCCTTTCAGAGCTAAAACAACATTGATGTGTCATCAACTTTCCTTTACACTTGATTGTTATATCGACAAGCCTAAATTTGAGGTGTCAGTGAAAGTAATCCAAGGTGTTGAAAAACTAGAAGAGGGGCATGATTAAAAACTTGTCAACCCCCAATATATGAATATAGTAAGGTACGATAACACCCTCTTGAATATGGTCTCAAAATTAGTGCATAGAAACATTGTCAATGATGTTTTCAATGCAAAATAGAAGGATATTCCACTTAAGTCAGAGGAAGAATATAGGAAAACAAAGATCAAGCTCTAATAGTTGACTGAATTTATAGAAGAATTAGAGCCATCCCTCTTGGATGGTATTGACACATCCAAGATTTTAGAGGTGGATAAGATATGTGCACTAGTAGAATAGATTCTCTCATGAATGAAGTCGATACCAAAAGATGAAGAGGACCTTACAAATTGATCAAGATAGAGCTAAACAAAAAGCTCAATGTCGTAGAAGACCTCTTTTTGAGACTTAAAGATTGTGAAGATGATACCGATGTATTTTATATAACTTCTCTACCTAGGTATCAATCATCAAAGTAAACTTATAAAAGGTGAAGGGGGAGAAGGATGCATTAGTGAAATAATCATTCATTATCATCAAGGCTAAGCACATGCAAATTATGGTGTAAGTTAACATGTTGACCATCTCATTGAAGACCCAAGATGATGACCTAGAAGAACTATTATGCGCCTTTCAGACAAAAGAGAGTGAGCAAAGAGCTATTCTAGATGGTGGGGTCCAAAAATCTAAGGAAAGGATAGAGGCCTTCAAGAAAGAATAGGATAACACAGACGTGTTTGCACTCAATGATGCCTCTATGGAGATTGATAGAACCATTAAAGAAATTAAGATCGTAATCTAGGGCTTCAAGGACCTCAAGGAATAATTGTAGTAGAGCATATTTAAATTTTGTGCACCAAAGGCACTAGAAAGATAGTTCAAGGTTAGACTAACATTTCTGTATGGGGTAATCTTGGGCCACATTTCATGCTAAGTAGTGGATCTATGCTAGCTTAGCAAACACCTATGTACAAATCAATCATGGTGGATTATTGGTATGTTTTGTCTTCTAGTGGTGCCAACTAGCTAACAATTAAACAACTCCATTTTAAATAAATCAACATCAGGAAGTAGGTGCATGACTAACAACTATAAATTAATGATAAGTAGTTCCTTCTAACTCAAGTAGCACTGAGAAGCAGGTGCATGAGACAATAACTATACATTAAAGATAAAACATAGTAAAGGTGGTTGGTTTGGTACCTCAAGTGGTAGATCAACAATCAATGTGCCCCATTCCCCATGATCTTAGGATGTTGTGAAGGCCTATAAAAGGAAGCTAAATTTAGTTGAAGAAATGGGATGAGTTAAAATATCAAAGCTTTGGAAAAATACTACTGGATAGTTGTCATTAATGATAGGGCCTAGTTTGGGATGCTTTGTGATGCTTCCTTGTGTAACACCCAAGCTCACCTATGAGCTTAGGCCTTTAGCAGTTTATGTTGAGCAATCACTCACTTTCTATGGACTATGAATGTATTATTATTTAACTTGTTTTATAAAAAATGGTTTATGCAAAAATTTTAATAGACTAAGTGATTTAAGTCTTTGAATGTTTAATGATTTCATATTTTATTCTATCAAATGAATGTTAGAATCCTAACAAGGTTCTAACCTGGTTCATTGAAAGGGGGCTTATAGATAGAAATAAACCATGTGCATATGCTACGAAATGTGCTAAGAGTGGTAAAAACCCTGCACCCCAAATAATACCCATGCCTAAGCATGAGACCATGCCTAAGTCCCCTAACTAGGTAAGTAGTTGGACCTCAAAATCCTATATGCTATTGAGCCCATGAAACCTAAGACTTGTGCCCATGAATGCATAACCATTATTGCACTAACCCAAGTCCTTGAGAATAGAGTTGTACCATGACAAAACTAGCCCAGCAGACCCTGATCCTTTATCTATTGTGCTTTGGGTAAGAACATAATTCTTGCACCTTATGTATATTTATGATATCATAATCAAGTGCTAAATGTTGAGCACCATAGGAATTGTTAAGGCATGCACCCCATCGAATCAAGCCTAGATCCAACTTAGATAGCCAGGTAAACACATGACTAGACCCATGATTGTAAAGCTAAATTTTTTGACAACACCAGAGATCATGGCATGTGGCATCAATATTTTCCCCAAAGATCTAGTTAACGTAGAGAATATCTAATAAGCCCCAAGGATTTGAATCTCCATAATGATGCTACATGGCATCATCATGATGACCTAGTGATCTAGGAGGTAGGATTATAGTCAATAGGTCCTCCATAGTTGAGGCCTTGAAATGATGCCACTCGGAATCATCATGGGTCTAAGTTAACAATAGTAACATAGTGGCCATTGAAATCCTTGGGGATTCTAAGCTTGGTGATTATGCCATGTGGCATCATGATGGGGACTTGAGGACCTAAGAGGTAGTAATAGAGACATGAATAAATTGAAACTCATCGGGTCCTCAAGGTCTAAAAATGGCACCATGTGGTGTGATCGTGGGGACCTAGTGATCCATGGACCTGAGTAGGGTGAAGAGTAGTCAATAATCCTTGAGGCTCTGAATCCTCACTATGAGGCCATATGGAATCATTGTGGTAACCAAACAAAGAGTGATACATGATTAAAATCTATATGTCCTCCCCTTTCGAGGCCCTAAGATGGCCATATGGCATCATCCCAACTACTTGATACCTACATAGAGGACATATCTTGACCGATGGTTAGTGGTGACTTGAGCAACTGAGATCATACCATTTGGCATGATTAAAAAAATATCAAGTAGGGACAACCAATGGCAGAGAGCAAAGAAATCAAAATAAGGTCCTTAAGAGATGTGTAATGACATCATGGCAAGTAACATTATTTGTTGGGTGGAAGGACAAAGAAAATAACCAAGAAAATGAAACATGACTAAGAGATGAAGATTAGTGAAACTCAGTAAAGAAATAAAGTGAACCATAAGTTCAAGCAATATATTAATATATAAGTCAAAAAAATTGAATATTTTTAATAGAAAGCCATAATTTAAACCCCAAACAATGGCCCACATTTATTTAAATACTTGAAGGCTTAGTTGACTTGAAATATTTGACACTGTTGTGATAAAATCTGAGCAAATAAGATGAATATACTTGATGGAGTGTCAGTGAATAATGGGAGTTTGATAATTTAAAAGCCCAAATGAATAATAATACTAATTTTTTTTTAACAAAAATACTTTATAATAAATAATATTTATAGTTGGTATAAAGATTCAAGGATATTCTCAAATAATATCTATAAAATATTTAAAGTTTAATATTGAAAATTTTAAGAAAAACTCTATAATATTTTTAAAATATGCTTTTTTAGTTTTTTATTTGGCTAAAAAAAAAAGGCTTTCAAAAAATTATTTCTATTTAGTTAAAATTTTTAAACAAACCGATGTGTGTATTTATTAATTAGTACATATTAATATGAGATTAGTTATACACATGTCATTTAGCTAATTTTTATTTTTAAAATTATATATTATAATCATATTAAAAATTATTATAAGAGGACTTTCTAATATATAACATATAGAGTTGTATATAGTTTGTACCTTGCATTTATTTGCCACCTTAAAACTATATTAAAGTTATAAAATTATTCTTAAAATAAACTTAAATAATATATTAATTTTACGAATTAAATTATATGCAATATTTCTTATTATTATGATAATATTGCTTTTTTTCTTTTCCTTTCTATAATTGTTGAAAAAAAAAAATAGTTAATTAAAAGTGGTTCTTCTAATCCTCTGCCTTGGCAGATGCAATAAGATATAATAGTATAATATTTGAAAATGTATAATTTATTTCTTCAATATGTATTGATTTTTAAGATTTAAACTTAATTTTTAATTAATATTAATTATAAATTAATTCGATAAATATATAATTTAAATAAAATATTTTTGAAATAAAATATTTTATATATTTTTTTCATAAATTTAATTGTTTTTCAAATTAAGATAAATCTACTTTTGGTTGATGTGGGTACCAGCTCAGACATATCAAATGGTCCGGATCTCCCCTGATCATAAATCGTTGACCAGGGTAATAAAACGGTCCAATATCAAGAAGATCTGGGTTTCACAATAAAATTTTGAAATAAAATGACAAAAGAAGCCCAACCTAAAAACAAGAGGACCCAAGTCCCAAATTATTAATATAAATTAAAAAAAAAAAAAAAAAAAAACTAACTAAAACTCTGCCAAAGATCCAAAGAAGATTCCAGAGACGTCTCTTGCAAGAACAGAAGTATTCACCAATCTCCCAACGGTCAAGCCATACAAACGAAATGCAATAGTACAACAATCAATATCCAAGGTCAGTAAATCATAAATTCAAGATTCAAAAGCACACCACCTCATCCGCCGACGAACAGAATCCAAGAAATGGTCGAGTTAATGGAGAATACCATTAAACACCGAAGGCCAGCAATTCATAATTATTTATAAATCCGGATTAGTTAGAAATTGAAATTTGAAGTGACATGTCGCATCAAATCTACCAGTGCTAACTTTTGAGTGAAAAAAATGGAGGACTTCATACACATCCACCTTGAATCTCTGCGAAACCAAAAATGAACTCAAAATCATATTTGTCCAGCTACAACCTGACAACAGGCAAATCAAACTGCCTAGCTGCAGACTAATGGTTAAAAACATTAAGGAAAACAAGAACGAAAAACAAAGATTTCGCGTATCCCTCAGGGACAATCAAGAACAAGAGGGTCCATATCGATGGTCCTGAAGGGATTCCTTCCGAGTCTCTTCGTATTGCATTTACAAACCATTCCAATTTTCTCAAGGTTAGTTCTACAATTTTTCCCAGGTTTGTGCAACTCCAGCAGATCATTATTTCCATATCTCCCAGCATGTTTTAACAGTGCTAACACACTATCTATACTTGCTTTACATTCTTGAATTAGGCTCATTTCCACGAGGTACGATCCTTGGTCAACGTTTGGACAACATACCTCGGAACACTTTGAAAGTAATACATTCCCATCCTTCCTAAGCCTGTAATTTTCTTTGCCCATATTTTCCTCCAACGGTTTTATCCTGGTACTCTCTCTCAACAGAGTCTTCTGTTCTTCCGTAGGGCCGACTTCAATCAAAAACTACCCGTCCACTTCGGCAGGATCATGAGAGTTTGGTAACACCTCGTTGGAGGAATTCAAAAAACTCATTGTCTTTATGTAGCCACATAATGTTGGACAAACATTGTTGTCCCTTGTGGTAATCAATCTCTCACAACGCCACAATGTTCAAAAAATTATCCCTCCATCCTTGCAAGGCTTTTATCAGGGAAGCTTCCTATCATGTCAAAAGATAATTCCCAGCTGGGAGCATCTTCAAAGAACATGTGGGGGTTTCTTATAATTTTACAAATTGTAATCCTCATTCTTAGATATGGAAAGGGTAATAATATATAAATGGAAGGCTTGTCTTCTATTCAAAGGTTGGTTGGCCATTGTGTCAGTCTGTGTTTTCCTTAGTAGAGGTGCTTCACATTTTTGGATTACTACTATGTGTTTTTTCTCTCCCTTGTTAAGGTGGTTTTAGCTGTACAACCATTAGCAAGCTCTAAGAGCATGTATATATGATTCCCCTGCCCAACATGAATCAAATCCACCATGCTTATCCTCATCATAAGATTTTGAAACATTGGTGTATGTAATATTTTTCATTCATGTTAACAAAAATACATGTGATTCTCTACCATTTTATGTTGATGAATTACAATGATATGTCTTTCAAATGTCATTGATAAGATATCTTATTGTATGCTCATTATTGGTTTCCATATTGGGTTTAATTTTGGATTGTATATCCTTTTCTGCAATTTTTATAATGTATGTTGTTGAATAACATATTAGGGCATCCTAGGTTTATGGATTTGATATAAAAAGGCAAATCATTCTTGTTAGTTTCATTATCTAGCATGTAATTTATTTACATCTTTGTCATTAATGATGTCATAAATGATTGAAAGAATCCCTATTAAGTGAAGAGATCCATCACACCGCCCTCCAATTTTTATTACTATCAACCTCTCCTACCCTATCCTACCCTTTATATAACATGCCCTTTACATATCTAAAGTGTTAATTGATTTTAGATCCATAAACATTGTATATTTAGCATGTGTCTATGTTTTAGGTGTTAATGCCTAGCATTGCAATCTCTTATTGAGCCCCTAGTGTTAGGATAAAATAAAACATAGATTTATCCCTAGATCACATACAAGAGAAACTATGAAATGAATTAATCAAACATACAAAAAATAATCATAAACATGCACAAAATAGGGGATATCATATTTAACACGGTTCACCTAAGATGGGATACATCAACCAACCTTGTCCAGTAAATTATTTCCAACAATACACAAGAGAAACAAATCCTACAACAAAACATGTTACACCTCTCTACCTTCTCTACCACCCAATTTGTTTGGCCTCAAATCTCTCTCTCTCTCTCTCTCTCTCTCTCTCTCTCTCTCTCTCTCTCTCTCTCTCTCTCTCTCTCTCTCTCTCTCTCTCTCTCTAATAAGGTAGTTTAATGGCTCAGATGATAGTCCAAGGTCTCCAGTGATGACTCAGACTATGACATACAATTATGATGTTATTGACTATAATGCATCTATTTACACACATAGATTTGTGTGTGTGTGTGTGTGTGTGTGTGTGTGTGTGTGTGTGTGTGTGTGTGTGTGTGTGTGTGTGTGTGTGTGTGTGTGTGTGTGTGTGTGCACGTGCGTGCGCACACACATGCACACGTGGATATAAATATATCTATACTATATATATTTATAATTATATATAAATATAGGGTTATATATATGTATGTTCCTAGAATGATTAATTTTTGATTTCTATTATTATTGAATGGTTTTAGGGTTAGTATTAGTAGATAATTTAACTACATTTCTTTAATCCAATGTTGATTATTCAGTTTGATTACTTATTTTATCAATTTTAAATAGTAAGTGGCATATTAAATAATATACACCTTATTATTTTAAATATTGTGGATGAATTCTATAATTTTTTTACTGACCATTTTTTATAAATATACCATTAACGATCAATGGTGTAAGGGAGTTAGCATGGAGGTCAATGACATCGGAAGAGAAAAAATGAAAATCAACACAATTGAGAAAGAAGGAAAAATGCATCGAGAAAAATAAAGTAAGATGTGAGGTGGTGGTTGGGGGAAGTAAAGGGGAGTAGATGTTGGTGTCAAAAGTGAGAAAAGGGACTTAAATGGTGATAGCTTGGTAGGAGGATGGAATACGTTGGCAAGATATGGAAGGCATAGAAAAGGAATAAGGGATACACCGGTGGGTTAGAATGCAACAACAAAGGGAGATTTACAAGGTAGATAGAAGAGAAGAAAGGGGGAGGAAGGAATGGATGAGGAATAAAATGGTGTGAGGAGGAGACAATGATGAGAGAAGAATGAAGATGAAGCCATGGTGGTAGGGAAGAATGGAGAAATGTGTGGAGTAAGGAGAGATAAAACACATTCATAAATAAAAGAGGAAACACATAGGGAAGGTAGAAGGAAAGGCAGGGTTCGAGTTTTTGTGTTAGGCATAGAGTCTAATTTCACAGTAGAATGTGTTACCATCCTTTTGTTTACAACCTATTGATATCCTTGGGACCTCTTTCCTTCATTAGTGAGTAAGTTATTTATTCATATCCTACTATTTTCTTCAATGAAATATGACCAAATGGGGACCAAATTTTATTAGTCTAATTATTAGATGACATATAAACCTGTTATTGAACATTATTAGTTTTTTCATGATGATTTGGTTTCTCTTATAACCTAACCTATATGATTAAATTGTTGTGAGTATATATCAATTCCATTATGCAGATGTCCCCACCTAGGAAATTTAAGCCCTACTTTTGCATTTATTTTAGTGGGATAAAAATGAAACCATTAACCACTAAAAAATAACACGTTGTGTTACTTGCCTTTGTATCTTTAAAATGAATAGTTCAATTGGAATACCATACACTTTGTTTTCCACAATATCTAATCACTAGAATTTATTATGTTATAATTTACACCACCTATATATATATATATAATTACCATATAATTGGTAAGGATGGTTCATTGATATAATGGAAAAAAGGACATGAGAAATTATTTAAATCATATGTGAAGATGGATCTTGGACATTATAGTTATTTAAATCCACCACTCAATATCAATTATTAGAAGGTATATTTAATTGATGTTTTATATTGATCATGCTTTAATAATTTGATTTGGGGTTTATATCTAGGATTATGGGTAAAGTTCTATTTTAAAACATTTAATTAATTATCCATGTATAAAATGAGATTTAGAGTAACTTAAATTTTTAAGATTAGATAGACAAGTGGTTATTATTATTCATCCGATCCTGGGTAACTAATTCAAGCTTTAACTGACTACATGGGCAAAATGTTAGGATAGAGTATTATTTTACCTCTAAATGCGAGAGGTCAGTTTGGTTATTGGGGTCAATTGTATGTAAAATTTAGTTAAAGTAACCTATGCATTTGGTTTGACTAAAACCCTTGCGTGTTAATGTTTAATGCTTTTATGTAGTTTTGCTTCATTATGAGATACGTATGTTTTGTGTTTTCCTTAGTATAGGCTCTTCACATTTTGGGATCAATATTATTTGTTGTTTGTTTTTTGGTCAAGGTTTTTATAGTTGTACAACCATTAGAATGCTCTGAGAGCATGTCTATATGACTTTCTTGGCCAACATGGAGCATATACACCATGCTTGTTTGCATGGCAGTAGTTTGAAACATTCGTCTATGTAAGATTTTTATTTCAAGTTTATGAAAATACATGTGGTTATCTTACCTTTTATGTTGATGAATTATAGTGATATGTTTTGAAAATGATGTTGATAAGATATCTTATCCTATGCTCATCACTGGCTTCCATATTGGGTTTAGTTTTGGATTATAAATCCTTTTCCACATTGTTTTTGGAGTATGTTGTTTAGTAACATGTTAGGGCATCCTGGATTTATGGAGTCGATATAAGAAGGCAAATCGCTCTTGGTAGTTTCATTATCTTGCATGTAAGTTATTTTCATCTTTGTCATAAATGATGTCATTAATGATTTAAAGAATCCCTAATGATTGAAGAACTCATCACACCACCCTCCCCTTTTTATAACTATCAACCTATCCTACCTAATACTACACTAAATATAACATTCCCTTTACATATCTAAAGTGTTATTTGCTTTCAAATATATAAACATTATATATTTATCATGTGTATATGTTTTATATATTAAATCCCAGCATTGCAATCTCTTATTTAGGCCCTAGTGTAAGGATAAAATAAAACACATATTTATCCCTGAATCGCATACAAGAGAAAATATTAAATGAATAAATCAAACAATCATAAAATAATCATAAAAAAAAATAGGAGACACCAAATTTAACGTGGTTCACCCAAGATGGGCTACATCCACCAATCTTGTATAGTATATTATTTCCATTAATACAAGAGAAACAAATCTTGCAACAAACCCCATTACACCTCTATACCTTCTTTACCACCCAATTATTTTGGCCTCAAATTTCTTTCTCTCTTTATTTGTCTTTAAGGTAGTTTAATGGCTCAGATGGTAGTCTAAGGTCTTGAGTGATGACATGGAATTATGATGTTATTAGTGTGTGTGTGTGTGTGTGTGTGTGTGTGTGTGTGTGTGTGTGTGTGTGTGTGTGTGTGTGTGTGTGTGTGTGTGTGTGTGTGTGTGTGTGTGTGTGTGTGTGTGTGTGTGTGTATTTATAATTATATAAATAGAACAAGTTATGTTTATATATATATATATATATATATATATATATATATATATATATATATATATAGACACACACACACACACAAGTATGTATGACCTTATAGAGATTAATTTTGTGTTCTTTTAATATCAAATAGTTTCAAGCTTAGTATTAGTAGTTAATTTAAATATATATATATATATATTATTGATTATCCATGTTGATTATTTATTTTATAGCTTTTAAAGTTAAGTGGAATATTAAATAATATACACCTTATTATTTTAAATGTTGTGGATGAATCCTATTTTTTTATTGACCACTTTTTATAAATAAGCCATTAATTACCGATGTGTAAGGGAGTTAGCGTGGGGGTCATTGGGTTGAGTGAGTGGTGAGTAGCATGGAAGTCAATGACATGGGAAGAGAAAAAAGGAAAATCAACATAGTCGAGAAAGAAGGAAAAATGCATATAGAAAAATAAATAAAGATGTTAGGAGGTGGTTGGGGGAAGTAAAGGTGAGTATATGTTGGTTTAATGAAGCATAAAAAAGACACAAAGGGCGATATATTAGTAGGAGGATGGAATACATTGGCAAGATATGGGAGGCATGGCAAAGGCATAAGGGATACACACTTGGGTTAGAATACAACAATAAAGGAAGATTGATAAGGAAGGTAGATGCAGAGAAAGGGGGGAGGAAGGAATGGATGAGGAAGAAAATGGCATGAGAAATAGACAATAATGAGAGAAGAATGAAGATGAAGTAGCAGTGATAGGGAATAATGAAGAAATGTGTGGATTAAGGAGAGATAAAACACATCTATATAGAGAAGAGGAAATATAAAGGGAAGATAGAAGGAAAGGCAGGGTTGGAGTTTTGGTGCTAGGCACAGAGTCTAATCTCACAGCAAAATGTGTTACCATCATTTTGTTTACAACCTATTGATATACTTGGGACCTCTTTCCTTCATTAATGAGTAAGTAATTTATTCATAGCCTATTGTTTTCTTGATTGAAAAATGACCAAACGGATAACAAATTTTATTACTCTAATTATTAGATGACATATAAAATTTTAATTTAACATTATTGGTTATTCCACATGATGATTTGCTTTCTCTTATAACCTGCCCTATATGTTAAATTATTATGAGTATATATCCATTCCGCTATGCATATTTCAGCACCTCTGAAATTAAATCCTTGCTATTATATTTGTTTGAGGTGGATAAAAATATAACCATTGACAACTAAATAATAACACATTGTGTTGCTTGACTTTGTATATTTAAAATGAATCGTTCAATTTGAATTTCCTACACTTTGTTCCCGACAATATCTGATCAATAAACTTTATTATGTTATAATTTACACTACCTAGATATATATAAGATGGACACCATACCCCTTTTCTGGAAATGACCATATACATGGTATGGATGTTTCATTGATATAATGGAAAAAAATGCCCTGGGCTCTTATTTAAACTACATGTCAAGATGGATCATGGACATTATAGTTATGTAAATCCACCATTCAATATAAATTATTATAAGGCATATTTAATTGATTTTTTATATTCTTCATGATTGAATAATTTGATTTAGGGTTTATATCCAATATTATGAGTAAAGTTCTATTTTTAAACATTTAATTAATTATCCATGTAAAAAATTAGATTGAGAGTAACTTAAACCTTTAAGACTAGATTGACTAGTGGTTATTATTATTCATTCGATCCTAGGTAACTAATTCAGGATTTAATTAACTACATGGGGAAAATGTTAAGTTAGAGTATTATTTAACCTATAAATGAAGGAGATTGATTTGGTTATTGAGGTCAATTGTATGAAAATTTTAGTTAAAATTGCATGTGTGTGGTTTGAGTGAAACCCTTGTGTGTTAATGTTTAATGATCTAATGTAGTTTGGCTTCATTATGAGATCTATATGTTTGTAAATTATAGAGTGATGGTAATTCGGTTTAAAGCTTGTTGGAACCATCCCTTTGTAAAGATAGATTTTTATTTTTAATGAAAACCTATTAAATGGTCTATAGTCCTTTTTAACTTGCTTTGGACCCACTTTTTGATATTTGGGGATCATATGAGGTCTCACGACCTCATATGACCCCGAAATATCAGAAAATGGGTCCAAATCTGGTTAAAGGGGACTACAAACTGAGATCTCTATGTTTGTATATTATGGAGTCATAGAAATTAAGTTTGAACCTTATCATCACTATCCCTCTTTAAAGAGGGATTTTGAATTTTAATGAAAATCTGTTAAAAGGCTTGTAGTCCCCTTTAACTCACTTTGGTCCTAATTTTTGATATTTAAGAGTCATATGAGGTTGTGAGACCTCATGATGATCTCCCAAATATCCTATATAATTTATGAGCTTCTATATTGTTCTATTCCCTTGAGTTCCTATTGAGATCTTGTCCTTGATGCAATTCTAATTTGTAATTGATTATGTTTTTGCTTTGGTTGATAGATCAATTATTTTGTTGCCTTTAAAATTTTTTTATCTAATTTCCCTTATTTTCGTGTTTGGCTAAATTTCTTAATTTTCATGCTTGGTTGAGTTTATTTCTAGCCATTGACTTGGTTAAATGTAATTACAAGTTTTATGAAATTCTTTCTAGTCTAATTATGACTATATGGAGTGTACCATGGGTGGTGGTTGTTTCTTGTGTTGGTGGTATGATATTATGATGTGATCTCTATTGGTTTTTTACCCAACATGCTAAGAACCCTCTTTTCCAAAACCTTCATCTATATGATGGTTGGGGTGGTGAGGGACACCTATGGAGGGCTCATAGGGCTGGTTAGGATGGCTTGTCCTGGTTGCTATTCTTTCCTCATACTTGGATGGTTTTCTGGATGGGTATGATTTACTTGGAAATGTTATTTACATGTTGTTATCTCTTTAATATCTTACATTTATATTTATTTTATCTAGCATGACTAGTGGTTATGGTTGTAAATACATTCTTTGGATTTTAGATTAGTTGTAGTTGGCTCTTGACATGCTAACCTTGTGTTTGGTTTGGGACCTTCAAAATTCAAAAAGTTCAATCTCATGTTTTCGAGTATGATGTATTTGTTGGAGCTCCCACATATATCTGAATTACCTTTCGACATACTTGGGTTTTAGCTTGGTGTAAATATGATATTCCTTATTAAGGCTATAGTCTGATACCATCTTATTATTATTATTATTATTATTATTATTATTATTATTATTATTATTATTATTATTATTATTATTATTACTATTATTATTATTATTATTATTATTATTATTATTATTATTATTATTATTATTATTATTATTATTATTATTATTATTATTATTATCATCTCATGTTTCTGAGTGTGATGTATTTTGTTGGAGCTCCCACATAGATCTGAATTACCTTTCGATGTACTTGGGTTTTAGCTTGATGTAAATATGGTATTCCTTATTAAGGCTATAGTCTGATACCATATTATTATTATTATTATTATTATTATTATTATTATTATTATTATTATTATTATTATTATTATTATTATTATTATTATTATTATTATTATTATTATTATTATTATTATTATTATTATTATTATTATTATTGATTCTTTACTATGTTGTTTCATATCTAATCTTCCTGTAGCTATAATTGGTAAATGGGTTTGACATAATAGCGTGACAATGTTTCATTAAACCATCTTATATAATTTCAAACATGATCATATGTTATGTACTACCATGAAAATTTTGATTAATGTTTGTTTAGGTCAGGAGTTTAACTATCTTGTGGTTAAACATAATTGAATAGTTTAGTTGTGTTATGCTAGAAAGAATAGTCAAATTTTAATAATATTATTACATTGGTAATTACCTTCTTATATTAATCATGGAACATGTTTGGTAATTATGTATTCATGCATAATTTTGCATTCCTTAAATATGCAGCCTCATGAATTTTCATATGTGTCTTCTTGAAATGTAAAATCTTGGGACTTTGAGTCAAGAGGCATATATGTATACTTAAGTATTATATTTGGATTTATATTTGGTTATAAATTGAAATTATATGGTAGTAAATTTATTGTTACCTCATCATAGATTCTATGTAATTGGATGTCTTGACATGCTTGAGTATTTTAGCTAAAATCAATAGTAAGACTGGAATTCTAAGATGAATGGTAACTAATGTGAGCTATATGATTATTGTTTTTTAATATCTATGCTTACACTAAATTTATTTTGTAATGATTATAATTACTATTGATCTAACATAATAATATTGAATTACTTGTAATTGGTTTTCAATTTATGCATAGAGTATAGAGACCTCTTGGGTGCTGAAACATGCAATTGATAAATGAGATGTTGTAGATTGTAACATTGTAAGAAAGTTCTAGTTATGGATAGAGAAGGAAAGTATTATATCCCTTAAATTATGAGATAAATGTAATTTTATTGATACTTTCCTTTATGTATATGATTATATAAATGAAGTGACTATGAATGTCTATGTGGATATCATTGTCATGTGATGGATATAAATATCAACCTTACCTCTATTTGGCTATATTACCTCAATAAGTGGACATGGTTGTTGGTATGTATTGATGTGTGTATCTAACCTTATGTAATCCTTCTTATTTTTATTCTTAAGGAAATTGGCTCATTTGGTATAGTTGCTTGTTCTAACAATAAATATTTGTGCATAAGTAAAGTGTGTTACTCTTTCATGATGGAAATACTTATTAGGATGCCCTTAAAAGTAATAAAACTCATTAATGATTTGTTAATGAATGTAAGAGGTTAATGTTGAAAAATTTAATCATACACAATAAATTCTTGATTGTAATATTAGCTAAAATGCTAATATGCTTTCCATACCTTAAACATCATTTGATAAGATAATAAATAATAAGGTTTATATATGTGTGTCTATGTGTGTGAATTACCATGTACTTGAGGAGTATTAATTCCTCTTTCTGCCATTTCTAGTCTATTGAATAGGATATTTTCCAATTCGTAATTTATTATATCGATTTAAGGATTTGTTTCCACCATATCATTACTTATTAGAGGTTGTATTAAGGAATGATTGTAACTTTGTCCTTGTACATGGGTAGTGGTAAGCATGTTTATTAATTTGTTGAAATCAATCTATGAGTTATGTTAGCCCTACTATATGCCCATGAGCCTTAGCTTAACCTATTTCACTCTCCTGACAATGGGTTGATTTATGTGTTTGAATGTTTTTATTACGCCTGATTGAAATCAGGGATAATATTCTCTTGGTTACCATGTTATGCATTGATTTGATCATTAACGACTCAAAAAGTTAAGATAAACTTTGTCATTATGCGTATGTAGGTACATGAAATGTGTATCACCTACTTCCATAAGTAAGGTTTGGGTCCATTATGCTTCCATTATGGACTATGATATGTAACTTCAAAAAAGAAATATTTAGGATTGTTTCAAAAACAAAATTTAAAGTATTTGAGGAATTGTGATATGTAAAATAACTATATAATATGTGAAATTCAAAATCATCTCTCTTAATAAAGGGATTCAAAATATTATATATATTCAAGATATTAAAAATATTCAATTATATTTATAAAAAAATAATTTTTTTTTTTAAAAAATAAAAATTAAATAAACATAAAATTTAAAATTTAAAATAAAAATAAATACATTTAGTAAATTACAATCCATTATTACTATAGATAATATTATAAAATATTTCTTAACATAATAAAATATATCATTTATATTTTGTTTATTTTATGTTAGTCTTGAATACCAATAATTAAATGTTCCAAAGACATCACATTCTAAATCATTCAAAAAGGACAGATTAGATATTTATTATCTTGCATCTTTAACATTAGGCTTCGCTCACAACACTTCCATGTTCCCAATTGTGGTAAATATAAAACAAAATTTTCACTATAAATCTCATTTTGTAATTAAAAAATAAATAAGGCGTAATGACAACATTAATCAAATCTGAATATATAGCATGAAAAAAAACTATAATATCTACCTTGAGAATGATATAATATTATTTGAAATTTTTAAAAAAGATAAATATATTTTATTTTATAGAATACGATGAATGATGATTTTATCCTCCCAATTGTTAAAATTAAATATTATTGTAAATTTTATTAATTTATTTTATGGCACAAAATGTAAAAATAAATTTACTCCTATTATATTCCACGTTCAATGTGTGCTATAATTTGCATAGCCTCTATATAAATTTGTACTTCCATAAATGGTTGTAATGCACCTTCGTATTTAGATTTTGTTTAGGTTCCCGGTTAAATATTAATCTAGATTGGGTGCATTAATTAATATATTCTATATGATTGGGATAATGTTTCTTTTAATTTTTTTTTTTTTTTAAGTTTATATTTTATATAGAAAAAATAATTTAATTGTAATGATTAAAAATTGATTTTTAAGTTTTTAAAATGTCTTTTCATATTATTATAAGAATACCATGATGTGTTTGGTATATGTATATAAAAAAATAGTTTTTAATAATGATTTTATTATATTATACTGATAAAGGTTTATATATTATCTATCGAGATAGTATTTTAAATTAATGTAATGATAAAAAAAATTCTAATAATAAACCTTTAAATTAATGCAAATCCAAAAATTAAATTTAATGATAACTAATAGTCAATATACATCTTATTTATATAATATATTTGATAAATGAATACTGGTACTTTATACTTTGAGGGTATAAATATAAAATGATTGTAAAATTCTATACATAAACATTAGGTAGTGGGAAAAAGAAAAAAAAAAAGGCAAATGTTTTATGATTATTTAAGTGAAAATTAAAAAATGCAAATTAAAAAGATGAGGTTAAAATGGGTCACAATTATAAATTGAATTTACGATCCCAAAACAAAGGTATCCGTATAAGCAACATATAATGATAGCTATGATAGGTAAATATTGGAGAAAAATAATCTAAAAGAAAAGCTCAAAATTGATCAACAAAGAGGATCAGCAAGTCAAATTGTGACCATAGTAGAAACTTTGTTGATCACCAAGTCAAATTGTGACCATAGTAGAAAAACATTTAAGATAATATATTATTATATAATTAAAAAAGACCATCATAAAAATGGTTGGTGAGAATATAATTAATATAAACTATGTACAATGAGAAAATAAAAATGGTGACAAGAAAATTTAGTTATCTATATAATTGCAAACGAAATTAATGTGAGAGGATTCTTTAAAAGAAAATTAATAAAAATGTATGAAACAATAGATTTATTTAATGAAAATGTATGAAATAATTTATTTATATGATTAGCATAAATATTAAATGGATTATATTGAGCATAGACCACATTAAGGGGGAAATTTATTTTAAGCAAGTTTAATATAACAAATTCATTGATGCTTTTATTTATTTTAATGTTTACTTATGTACTGAATTTAATTTAAGAAACTACTACTTTTCATAAATATAAGATAAAATAAAATGTTCACAAAATGATTTATAAAATATATACGTCATATAAAAGCAACCCTATAAATTCAAAGAGACACATTTGAGTGAACTACAAAGAAAAATAATAACCACTATGATTTAGTGTGAAAAAAAAAGAAAAAGAATAAGATTCCGATGTATTTATAATTATAGTCGGACTTTCTGGTTCAAAGGACAATAAAATTAAATAATAAGTCTCAGGTTTGAAAACATATAAAGAGGACTATGTGCAAAAAGATGGAGGATTTACTTTTCACTCTATACATAGAGAAATTTATTATAAAGGTAAGCTTAGAAGAAATAAGTTGAGATAAATACATTTTATAGTAAAAAAAAAAATTATGCAGACGAGATTAGGCACTCTCATGAAAGGGTAGAGATATTACGTTACAGATTAGTGTATTCTAATGTTTATTTAATTTTATGACTCATTCTTGGGTTTGTTTTGTTCCATTTAGTTTATAATATTTGAGTAATGAAAAGTGAATAATGTATTGTTATGAAGTATTAATACATTAAATTGGTGAATAAATTGGAACATTGCATTAATTGATTACTTGAGTAGTGTGTTTTTTTAGTGATTATATATTATTTATGTGAGTTGAGTTTAGATGACAGAATAATAAATAAAATATTTCTTAATATTTTTTATAAACACATGCACTCATCGTATATGTAATCAAATATATTATGACATCTAACAACGATGTTCTATTTATGCTAAAACTTATGTTGAAACATTCTAAACAAACAAACTCAATATAAAATAGGTTCATATTTTATAATTAAATTCTCTATCATATCTTGAATAATAAATGTTTTAATGAAGATAATGATTTACTTCTCATTCCATGATTTATACTATTTGTAAAGTGTACTTAAATATTGTGAATGTGAATAAAGACGAGGAAACCAATTGCATTAATAAATAATATAATAACTCAAAAGAATATTTGTGTTTGAGTATTACTCATTTAAGTGAATGCACTCTCGTTTAGGGCTTATGATTGGGCGAATATAATTCCAATAGGGTTGAGGAAGATAAAAAGGGCTAAGTATTTATGCTGCATTTCCTTGTTATTTGAAAGACTTTCCTTTGGTTAAATTTGCTGGAATAGTTTTGAACAATGTGATCTCTTCTATCCTCCCAAATTATTAGAAAACCAATTCTCCGAGATTTATAGAATCATGTGTTATTTCGCTTAAGTAATTTACTCCCAATCGGAAATGAAATCCAATTGCGTCACCATTGACTCCTTACAACGGGGAAATGTTTTCCACAATTTTGGGAAAGTTAGAAGGGGATTAGAGGATCAAGTTAGTGGATAATGGCGATAAAATTAGATATCTATGGCGGTCATGAAAAATAAATTTCTCTTTACTGGTGTAACGCGAATCTGCACTATTTTATCTATGTTATCGTGCCAATCTTTTGAGAACAAAAATCCAACAGGGGTGGAAAGAGGTTTCAATGCTGCAGTTTTCGATCAAATGACGGACTTCCATTTAAATGAAATATCTGTTGTGTATCGCCTGTGTTGAGACTATTTAGGAGATCCGAGCATATTGATTTCTCCATTTTTTTAAGAAAAATTATCCATAAATCTAAAGTAAAACATTTGCATCTTTAATTACAGGATTTAGATTTTTTGTTGGCAATAAATACTACAGATATAATAAGTGAAACTAAATGTTTGTCACAGCAAGAAGGCAATTGGCTATGGTATTCGTCTTATAATGGATAAAACGAAAGCTTGGATTGCAAAATGACATGTATAAGTATTTATTTTGGTTCAGTGCAGAATAATATTTTAGTGATATGAAGCTCCGTGTATGATTGGTGAAAACGCTGATGATGCCTAGTTTTTGGCCATGCTCTGAGCTGGAGTTAATTCGCTGTTCATCTCAAGATCATCTCCTAACAGCAGTTTTGAATGAGTTCCTTCTTTTAGTGCCTTCGTTGGTTCTATGTCTATTTATTAAATATCGTATCCTTCAACGGTGAGCAAAGAGGAGAACGCAATTAGTTCTATATTCAATAAAATTTGTAGGCTCCCATAGAGCAATTGCTATCTGCTGTAGCTCTGCTAAATCAGAACATATGAGTGAATTTTGCTTCCTCTACTTTAATAAACAAAGTATTTTCTATTTTGATTCATTCAGCAGTGCAATCCCATTTATGTCATTAATAATTCTGAAATTGTTGTTTTTTAATTGGATATAAGTTTTCTGTGGTTGTGATTCATTTGGAATCACTTAAATCCTTTTTGCTCAGTACCTTCATGTGGTATCAAAGCTTTGGTTTGTGTTTAATTGCAGCATTTTAATCATTTCAAGGAGGAGGCAATGGACCAAAATAACAATTCTGTGCAGTACCAATTTCCTCTTTTCAATGGCGAAAACTATGAGTAGTGGAGTTTGAAGATGAAAACTTTGCTTATCTCACAAGATTTATGGACGCTTGCTTCTATAAGCTACACGGAGCCAGTTGATTAGACTGCCTACAATGTTCTTTCTACCGATCAAAAGACAGAGTTGAAGGAGAACAGAAAAAAAGATGCTAAAATATTGTTCCTCCTCCAAATAGGCGCTGACATCTCAATCTTTCCAAAAATTGCAGAATGTAGAAAGTCCCAGGATGCTTGGGAGACCTTGGAAAAGGCCTACAAAGGAACTCTAAAGGTAAAAAATGTCAAACTCCAAATGCTTATAACAGAGTTTGACTCTTACAATGAAACTAAACCGAAGTGTTCAACCTTTTATTACTAGAGTACAAAATATTGTTAATGCTATTCATGCTCATGGTGAATCTCTTGAAGGTAGGCAGATTGTTGAAAAAGTGTTAAGAAGTGTTCCAAAAAAATTCGATCCCATCACCATTGCTATAGAAGAGTCAAAAGATTTATCACAGCTAACCCTTGCTATTTTTTTGGAAGCCTTCCAGTATATGAAGACAGGTTAAAAAGGAATGATGAACCTATGGATCAAGCCTTTCACAACAAGTTGAAGGTTGATGACAAGAAGAAGCAGTCTTCCACTACCATGACTGATGCTTCTACTTTTTCTTCATCAGCATATAGAGGAGGTAGATGCCGTGGAAGAGCTAGAGGAAGAGGAGGCCATGGTAGAGGAAGAAGTAGAAACCCTGGGAGATGCCCCTTTCATTGCAGCGATTGTAATAAATATAGTCACCTCGAACCATATTGTTTTTAAAGGAAAAGAGACATCTCTCAAGCAAATTTCAGTAAAGATGAAGGTGAAAACTCTCAAAACTTTTTTCTCACATGTAATACCTTTGCATCCAAAGATGATTTTTTTGGCTATTTAGATAGTGGCTGCTTAAATCACATGACTGGAAATAAAAACCTGTTTGCAAAGTTAGATGAAAGTGTAAAAGGGAAAGTCAATTTTGGTAACAATAATCAAGCACAAGTAATGGGAAAAGGTACTCTTGCCATAAAAGCCAAAAATGGAAGTATTATGTATGTACATGATACCTTGTTTGTTCCAAGTTTAAATCATAATTTGCTTAGAATAGGGTAGATAAAACTTAGAAACTACAAGATTGTTCTTGAAGAAAAGTTTTGTAAGATTTTTAACAGCAATGGGCTAGTGGTTGAAATTCCTATGATTGGTAATAGGATGTTTATATTATGAATGGAACCAAATGAATTTTGTTTGGCCTTAGTTGATGAGTCTTGGCTTTGGCACAAGAGGTTTGGACACCTTAATTTTAGATATTTCATCTTCATGCAAAATAAGAATTTTGTAAGAGGTTTTCACTCGTTCATAGAGAAAGAAAATAAGATATGTGAAGGTTGTGCAATGCGGAAGCAATATAGAGATAGCTTTCCCCATCATCATTTTTGAGCACACAAGCCTTTGGCTTTAATACATGTAGATATTTGTGGCGCCATGCAAATTTTGTCTCTTGGAAAGAATAGGTACTTTCTTCTCTTTGTAGATTATTTTTCAAGAATGTCTTGGGTCTATTTCTTAAGTGAGAAGTTTCAAGCTTTTAGTTGCTTTCAAAATATTATAGCACTTGTTGACAAGGAATTAGGATACTATTTGAAATTTTTTGAGAATTGACCAAGGTGGAGAAATTACCTCTAATGAATTTAAAAAACTTGTAGCTCACACGGTATCAAAAAGGAGTTAACTACAACTTATACTACTCAATAAAATGGGGTAGTAAAGAGGAAAAATAGAATGATTATAGAGATGGCCAGATCTATGTTGAAAGAAATAGGTTTGCCAAACATGTATTCAGAAGATGCAGTGCATTCAATTATATATATCCAAAATACATGTCTTATAAATATGGTAAAAAATTTTACTCTTTATGAAGCTTGGTTCTATAGAAAACTAAGTGTTTCTCATCTGAATTTTTTTGGGTCTACATGTTTTGTTCATATTCCTACACAACAAAAACATAAATTAGATGAAAAAAATTTGAGATGTATTTTCATTGGATATTCATAAGAATGTAAGGCTTATAGGTGTTATGATCATCTTACTAATAAAATCTATGTTAGTAGATATGTGATGTGTGACAAAAGGGGATTTTATCACAAGAATTAAAATAAAGTGATTACTCCACTTATTAGAAATTCAATCTTTGATAAAACTGATCAATTAATGCCTCCCTATATAGTAAAAAATACAAGCTCGCCTTCAATGAGTTCTTAATTGAAGGCATCTTTATCTTCTCCATTAACAAGATCTCATGATGATACCCATGTAACACCTCCATCCAATCCTCCTAGAAAGAGAAGAAGTTTGAAGGATATATATGAGAGATATAGGTATGCTGATAATAGTTTTGCTCTTCTTTATTCTACACATGTTGAACCTGTTAATTTTATATAAGCTTGCACTTATGAACCATGGGTTCAAGCCATGGAGGATGAGATGTCACAGATTGAGAAGAATGATACTTGGGAGTTAGTTGACCTCCCTTATGAAAAATCCACTATTGGAAAAATGTGGATTTACAAGCTAAAATTTAATGTGGATGGAAGTATTTCAAAGTATAAGGGATATTTAGTTACAAAAGGATATTTTAAATAAGAATTCATTGACTATTAGGAGACATTTTCTCCTATAGTAAGAATTAAAACTATAAGAACTTTTCCTTCCATTGCATCTCAATTAAAGTTAACAATTTATCACATGGATGTCAAGTTTCCTTAAATGGATATTTGGAGGAAGAAGTTTATGTCAAATAGCCACAAGGGTTCATTTCTGAAGGTAACGAAGATAAGGTTTATAGGCTTAGAAATGGCCCTTTATGGTCTTAAGAAAGCCCCTATAGCATGGTGCTCTAGAATATATAACTATATTAAAGATCATGGATTTGGTAAATGTTCTTCTGAGAGTGTTGTGTACAAAAAGACTATTGGATCATATTTCATCATTCTTCTCTTTTATGTAGATGATTTAATATTCATGGGTACCTCATTCTCACATGTGAAGGAGTTCAAAGAGGCAATGAAATCTGAATTTAAGATGTCTAATTTGGGAGAAATGTAATAATTTCTAGGTATGTAAATCCATCAAACAGCTACTAGCATATCCATTTACCAATCCAAATATGTTTAAGACTCATTAAAGTGGTTTAACATGCAAGGTTATAAACTTGTGGGTTACCCCATAGTTTTTGGGAGTAAATTGATGAAGGGAGATGAAACTATGCTTTATAATGTCAATTTTTATAGATCTCTAATTAGCGGCCTTATGTATTTGATTTCCACTAGACCAGACATTATGTTTACTGTAAGTTTGGTTGCTAGGTTTATGCATCAACCTTGTGAGTCTCATTGGCAGGAAACCAAAATAATTATAAAATATGTTAATCGTACATTTATGCTACTAATTATTCTAATGTTGTAGCATACACAAATGTAGATTGGGTAGTTAGCTTGGATGATCGTAAGAGTACATCCAGATATGCTTTTCTCTTTGGAGGAAATGTTATTTCTTGCAGCAGCAAAAAATAACCCATTGATTCTCTATCTATAGTTGGAGTATAATATGTTGCGGTATCATCAACAAGCACACAAGCCTTTTGGATGGCAAGATAGTTTGAAGACTTAGGAATGGAAGTTTATAAGCTTGTCAAATTTTATTGTGATAATCAAATAAAAATATCCATGACAAAGAATCTAATATTCCATAGCAGGAGTAAACATATTGAAATTCAAAATCATTTCGATTGAGATCTTGTACAATAATAATTTATCTATTTTGAATTTTGTCACTCTAAAGATCAGCTTATCGACATTTTTACTAAGGCTCTTTCAAAGGTTAAATTAGAATATTATAGATCTATGTTGGGAGTTAAAAAACTTGACATCAAAGGGGAAATTGAAAATGTTGATGATGCCTAGTTTATTGACATGCTCTGAGCTAGAGTTAATTCAGTGTTCATATCTAGATCATCTCTTACAAGTTTGTTATTCTTCTTCATATCCTCTCCTAACTATAGTTTTGTGTGAGTTCCTTCTTTTAGTGCTTTTATTTTTTCTATGTCTATTTAATAAATCTATTACCCTTCAATGGTGAACAAGGAGGAAAAGAAATTAGTTTTAACTTCAATAAATTTTCTACGGTCTCATGAAGTAATTGGTATCTAGTGTAGCTCTGCTAAATCAGAGCATGTGACTATATTTTTCTTTCTTTGCTTTAATAAAAAGAGTATTTTCTATTTTGATTCATTCAATTATGCAATCCCATTTGTGTCTTTAATAATTTGGAAATTGTTTTTTTAAATTGGATATTATTTTTCTATGGGTTTGATTCATTTGGAATCACTTAAATCCTTTTTTCTTAGTACCTTCAATTGATTCCACAAACATGCATGAAAGATAATGAGGAATTGAACTAATGTCATCATTGTACAACTTCAGTAGCATTGTTTTGTAGTTAGCCTATGTGGAAACATATTCATAATATGACCACTTTTCATAATATTCATAAACACACACACACACACACACACACACACACACGCACGCACGCACGCACGCACGCACGCACGCACGCACGCACGCACGCACGCACGCACGCACGCACGCATGCACGCACGCACGCACGCACGCACGCACGCACACACACACACACACACACACACACACACACACACACACACACACACACACACACACACACACACACACACACACACACACACACACATATGAGTGTCATTATACCAGAACTAGGTACAAAAAATACATATTTTTAACTAGTGTGTTTGGCTGTGGATCTTTTTAAGATATTTTTTTATATTCAAATTACATATTCTTTTACTACCTAACAATCTTGTTAATTTGGAGGAATCTATTCATTCTCCTTTAACATGTTTATAGGTTGTATTTATCTAAAATCCTCCTACCATGATTACTTATATATCATAGAATGTTTTCTCTAATTTCTCATACTTTACATGTGTTATACGAATATATTAGTTTTTACTAAAAATTCCATTTACAAATATAGTGGATATATATTGCTCTCATTTTCATATACCCATTTATTTATTGTATAACATGTTACAATTTTCTTTCTCATTGTGTATGAGGAAAATGCTTGTTCTATGGCATAGTCATGTCATTTGTGTGTAGCCCTTAGCATTGTGTATCATGAGATATTATCATGTCATTTAATTTTTACCTTTCAATCCTTATTGGTGACATTTCAAAAAAACTACATAACATTATACAACTTTACTACAATTTTTAATGCTTTTTCCTATGGTACTATGATTTACATCATGTAGTTCTAATACATAGTACATATACTATAATGCCATTATATACATCATGTATATACTACTTATATTATTTAAATATTCATCTATCAAATACATATTTAAATAAAAATTCAATGTTACCGTATATACAATGATAAAAAAAATACAAACTTTATTATTCAAATTTTATTACATGATTACTTCTTTTACATATGTTATAATTCTTATTTTTTGAGTTAAGTGACTCACAGGATACATCTCTCACATCAAAAGTGATCCATAAAATTTGTATTAACTTGAGAAGTCGTACTCATTAGAAAAACCTTCAAATTTTTGGCATTTTAAAATTTATAAGAACTAAACATGACTCAAAATTAATAGATTATGGGGGAAAGTCACATGCATGTTCACTAGTTCTTAAAGTCACAAATTATGAAATAAATTATAGGTTTCAATAGTTACAAACTTAAAAATTGTAATTAAATATCAAATTAGTATAGTACAAGGGCCATGGTATCCATTCATGTTAAATATACCATATGTAAATTTCACATATTTATTAAAGGTAAACAATTTTGAATACAATATATCCATCTACATTGGGTTTATTTTCATCAATGTTATAAGTGAATCTTGTTAGAGTCTACTGACACTTAAGGTCTATGTTTTCACTTTTTAAAGATGTAGTAGGTCACATTTATTATTTCCCCCTCTTAAATTTATTTATAAATATTTTACATTGTCAAAAGAGATTTGTAACATAAAATCCTTCAAGGTCAAGAGCATTTAAATGTTCTTCTAATTGAGACTTGATCACTCTCAATTTTCCTTGAGATCAAAATTTTCCCAAACTACCTCAACAAGGGTGAAATAACTTTACTACCTTAGATTTACATAGAAATTAGACTATATGCTCTTATAGGTGTATACATTCCTCTCTCTCTTTGTAAGTCTTTTGTTGGATTATTTTTAGGATCCAAATTTGTTTTTTATACCTTAGTTTATTTAAGTAATTATGTTTTTCATTATTCAATTTGTTTTACTCATTAGTCGGTTGTTTATCCAACTCTCCTTTTCATAAGATTCTTAAGCTTACCTTATACAAAAAAAAGAGATTTTCACATTAAATATATTATATATATTACTATGTTATTTATCCATATTATGGCCTTATGGAGTGTTAAAGTGTAGGATATCAGAGGAAGAAGATTAAAGAGATGTTGTGAAGAACTAACTTGTACAGTGCTAGTCACACACAACAAGTAATCATATACCTCGTACAATTTTCAAACATTGAAAACATTAAATGAGTGCCAACACATTTATGATGAGACCACTTAGTGACTAGAGATAAAAAAATTTAGTCATTGAGGAAAGTTCTAAATCAGCGTTCACCATTGCATACATTTCTAATGAGATGTTCCAATGGTTGGTGCTTTTTATCTTACTGCTCATGCAATTATACATTCTAAAGATAATTATAAATTTTGATTTATTAGTTGAAATAAGACTAGACATGTATGACGATATACTAATGAGTTAGTATTTTGTCCTCCCCTATTATAAATCTTGTTGGTTTAAATATTTTGTTTAAAGATACAGATTCCACTTATATTGCCAGGTTTGAACTTGTTCACCACGTGAATAGTAGAAATAAGATTGCATACATTTAGTTTTTTTTATTGTATCAAATAATGAAGATAGAAATCTAATTTTTATAAGTGGCCAACAAACATAAAAAGTAACATTTTCACAGGCATGGTGAAATTCTTCTATACATGTTTAAAATCTCATTTTTATTTTTTTAAAATTAGAAAAAAATTATTTATATTTAGAATAATCTAGATAAACTTCAATATTAATTTCAGAAAAGTTGGCCATATACATTTTACAATGAAATGAGAAAGTAGAGTCAAGAGTTCAAAACCCTTTGAACTTATATTTTGATCAAACTTAGTAGTTTTTTTATTTTTTATTTTTTGTGAAGGAATTTTAAGGATAAAGTAAGTTTTTTTTATTGAAATCCCTTATATAACGGTGTAAGAGGAGTTATAAGGTGCGATTTTTGATAAATCTCTTGATTATTTGTAAATATAAATATATTCGGTGTTAAATATAAAACACTAATAGTTCTTCTTCATTTTTTATTTTGTTGAATCATGTCAAAAATTGTGAGTCTCATCTAAAAAATGGAAATTTGTCAAATAAAAAATAAATAAAAATTGATTTTAAATATGCATAGCACCCTCATATTTAATGATTTGTGAGAAATTACAAGGAAAGAGACCACACCACCAATTAAAGTGGTGAAATTTATTGAATATAAAAAATGTGATAACTATACACTCATGCTCTGTTGGTTCTAAAATAGACACCTCTATAATCTAGCCTTACACACTTGAAGGAAATGGCAAACAATGATGATAAACATGCAAGAATGTCATTGTAGCCAAGGAAGGGTTTGGCATCAAGAATGGACTAGATTGAGAAAATCAAAGAGAGGCACATACAGAGGGTATGGTCAGTTCTTTTCTACTTTTATCTTTGCATGAACGAAGGTGAGAGGACCTAGTGGTAGCTTGATCACATTTACACATTTTAAAATTCAACCTCCATGGGGATTATTTATACAAGGGAACAATAATCTGACCATATTGCAACCAAGCTTGCTCACTCCACCCAATAAGGGCTGTCACACAAAATGAGCAAATATTCTAAGTCAGACAGAAGATAATAAAGATAGATATTAATGGGTTATTACAAACTTAATCTGAAATGAATATTCAAGAACATAGGGATTGAATGAAACATTGTAATGTTGGGCTTTAATGCACAAAATGTAGACACATTTTAAATGTATAATGTTTATGTATATGTAGGCAAGTAACATTTCGGATATGCAAAGGGCATGTTATATGTAGGGTAGCATAAGTTGATAGTTATAAAAATAAAAGGGTGGTTCGATGTGTAGACATCTAATTCCTAACACCACTTATGTGGAAATTGTCAATCTTACTCGAATTGTACTCAAATGCACATTTTAGGTCAAAATCCATAAAACACCCTAAATGTTTCAAACTTGTCACTTACAAGTGCTAGTTTAAGTGAAAGTATCCCTAAATAGGGAAATGAATTTTATGGGCCAGCTAGCTTTGATCAATTCATTTCAATTCAAAATGACTACTTTGCCTTTTATGCTTTAGATTACTCCTTTTTCCTAAATTCATTGGTATGCACCATATACCTTTTTTATTTTGTGTTAAAAACATACTAAATGGAAATATGGTTTCAATGCATATAACATCACCTTATAATTCTTCTTGAGTAAAATTACAACTTATTAATATGACTTTTTGACCATTTTGATTAATTGAGGGCTGATTTTAAAATAATTACACAAATGTTGGTTGACTTTGGTTAAGTATAATTAATCAAAATCAAGAGCTTAAGTGGAATTTAAATAAGATTTTTTGAATATTTATTTTTGATAATTGATTACTATTAACTGCATCACCAGGTGACATCATTTCTTGAGAAGACATCCCTAGGCCATAAATGTCACAAATATTAGGCTTATGGGTCACCTGTGCCTAGTTAATGCCTCCCATGCCTCTTCAATGCCCCTTATTCAAAGCTCATGATGAAGATAATTATAGATGAAATTCTAAATATTAGGTTTAGCCATGGACACACATCTCAATATTGAGATGGACAGTCATGGTTGATCCTAACCAATCTCAAAAATCTATAAATAGAGAGGCCATGGAAATGAATTTTAAGCTTAATTTATGCAAAGTTATTATGCAGAATCATCTCTAAAATATTGTTCAATAGAGAATTAAAATTTGTTTACAAGCTTCATTGATAGGCTAGTTTAGTGATTTGGAATCAGGAGCCTAGGTTTTATAGAGTGTTCTTGAGACATTGGAGGAGTTTTCTACCATTTTTGACAAAGACAAGGATGTTTGATCAAGAAAGAACATGTTTATAAACCACATAAGTATGGTGAATCAATTTCAAAAGGTGATATGATGTTCCTTTCTTTCATTTATTTCTTACTATCCTTCATAATTCTCATAGAAATAGATAGGCTTAGTTAGTTAGTTCCTTATGCATTTTTCATTATTTATAGACAAATGCTTGACAAACATTCTTTTTAATCCTCTCTACATGATGGAGGCCTTCAATCAGAATCGATTATTTCAATCATTCATGATGTCATTTATGACAAAGATACGAAGAAATTACATTCAATATAATGAAACTACTAGGATTGATTTTCTTTCTTCCATCAAATACATAAACCTAGGATGCCCTAACAAGTTATTCAACAACATACTCTAAATACAATGTATAAAAGGATTTACAATCCAAAACTAAACCCAAGATGATAACCAGTAATGATCATAGAATAAGATATCCTATCAAAATCACTTACAAAACATATCACTACACTTCCTCAACAAAAAATATAAGCAAATCATATGTATTTTGATTAACTTGAAATAAAAATCTTGCATACACCAATGTCTGAAAATGCTCCATGTTGGGTAGGGGAGTCATATAGACATGCTCTTAGAGTATGCTAATTATTTTACAACTATAACCATATTAGAAAAAGAGATGAAACACACACAATAGTGATCCTAAAATGTGAAGAGCCTATATTCAAGAAAACATAGAACAACACTATGACCAACACAATGGCCAACCGACCTTTGAATAGATTACAAGCCTTTTATTTATGCATTTTTACCCTTTTAAAATCTAAGAATGAGTGTTGCAATTTGTAAAAGTGCAAAACACCTCTCCAAGTTCTATCAAGATGCTCCAAGCTAGGAAAACTATTTTTTCATGCCTAGGATCTTCATGTATTAACAATAAAAATGATTCCTCTAATGGCCTCTACAAGAATTGATGGGGATTTGGAATAAACTCCATGATTTCCTAGAAAATTACAAATTTGCTTTTTTTCACTTTTCAATATTCACATTTCATTTTTTTAAAAATCTTCCCTTTTATGATTTCCTTCACATTTTTAATGAAAATGCATTATTTTCACATTTTGCCATTATGGGAAAATCTTGTCCCATTTTACAAATTTACAGCAGTGAAATTTGTATGGTGCAATTTGCATGAAATGTAGATTTCATGATGTAATATTGCACTTCCAAAAAATTACACTTATGAAAATAACACCATGCAAATTATAATTGTGGAAACTAGACTTGTCAAAATTGAACTTCGTGCAAATTACACTTCAAGAAAACTGCACTTGAGCAAATTTTCAAAAGGGGTTAGGATTTACTCAAAAGGTTAAATAGTTAAAATAATGTATTTTTTAATTAAAAATATGAAGGAAATCATAAAAAATCAAATTTACAAAAAATAAATTGTGAATATTGAAAAGTGCAAAAAAGCAAATTTGCAAAAATTAAAGGTGGAAACTGTGAAAAAAGAAGTTGGAGCCAAATAGTAAATAGTTAAAAATAATCTAATTCATTGTATTTTAATTTTCTTTATTTTCCCAAAAACCATCATGGAAGGATATTATATATTTTCAAGTCCAAGGTGGGCCACTTCAAGGAAGATTACTCAAAAAGCCATGAATCTAGAATATCCCCATGCCATCATTAAAAGCATAAGTTGTTCTATGGCATGCATAAGAGGAAGGGCAGATGTCCACAACTTTCCAACTATGTAATCAAGTGCTCCAAGACATCTCCAAGTAGTTACACATAAAGACAAGAAGTTTATTTGGCCTCCACCATGAATATTCTCCTTCTAACTCATGTGAAATGCTTCTCGAGCTAGGAAATTAAGGGGTTTATTGAAAATATCCATCATTTTTTATAGAGGTAGTTAGAATAATAATTTTTATTAAAAATACATTAAGATTCTAGGCATGTCAAAAGATAATTCCCAGCTAGGAGCATATTCATAGAACATGGAGGGGGTTTTTAATACTTTTACAAATTGTAATCCTCATTCCTAAATATGAAAAGGGTAAAAATATATATATGGAAGGCTTGTCTTCTATTCAAAGGTTGGTTGGACATTGTGTTGGTCTATGTTTTCCTTAGTAGAGGCTCTTAAATTTTTTGGATTAATACTATGTGTTTTTTGTCCCCCTTAGTAAGGTAGTTTTAGTTGTAAAACCATTAGCAAGCTCTAAGAGCATGTCTATATAACTCCCCTTCCCAACATGGAGAAAATCCACCATCCTCATTATAGGATTTTGAAACATTGGTGTATGTAAGATTTTTCATTCATGTTAACAAAAATGCATGTGGTTCTCTGCCATTTTATGTTGATGAATTATAGTGATATGTCTTGTAAATGTTTTTTATAGTATATCTTATTCTATGCTCATTACTGGTTGTCATATTGGGTTTAGTTTTAGATTGTAAATCCTTTTCTAAATTTTTTTTAAAGTGTGTTGTTGAATAACATATTAGGGCATCCTAGTTTATGGATTCGATGGTAGATGACAAATCATTCTTGGTAGTTTCATTATCTTGCATGTAAGTTATTTGCATCTTTGTCATAAATGACTGAAAGAATCCCTGTTGAGTGAAGACCGCCATGACATTGCCCTCCCATTTTTTGTTACTATCAACCTATCCTATGTTATCCTACACTACATATAGCATGCCCTTTACATATCTAAAGTGTTATTCCATTGTAGATTCATAAACATTCTATATTTAGCATGTGTTTATGTTTTAGGTGTTAATGCCTAGCATTACAATCTCTTATTTAGCCCCTATTGTTAGGATAAAATAAAAGATAGATTTATCCCCAAATCACATTGAAGAGAAACTATGAAATCAATCAATCAAACATACATAAAATAATG